>QTSX02002207.1:0-350381 GCA_014839935.2 Entomophthora muscae
CATAAACTCTGATACCAAAAACCTCACTTCCTGGTCAAATGGAAAGGATACCCCCACAAAGAGAATACTTGGGAACCTGAGTCCAACCTGGAGAATGCCAACATTCTACTAAAGGAATATAAGTCTCAGAGTAAAGAGTTGTGCTCTGCAAGCTCAACTATGGTAGGGGATGATGTCAGGGCCCAGAGTGCCCTGGACAGTCAGCTGGCCTCTTTAGAGGTGATTAAACATGCATCTTGGAAGCCCCCACAAAGCACTTTCCAGGGCAAAATTCCTCCCTTTCAACTAACAAATGGCCTGGGATTTGAGAGTCACACAATCCTCAAATCTCTAGCATCAAGCCTGTTAACAAATCTGGGCCACCTACCTATTGGGAAATGGCACATTGGGAGCGCAACTGTTTGATCGCGCAATCAAGCAATCAATTCATTGCAGGAGCTAAAAATAACTGTAGCAACTTGCCATGCTGCAAAATTCAAAGGGTTCATGTTATAGCAGCCAATGAGAGCTCACCCTCTTGGCCAAACACGCAAATTCCAGGTAAAATTGCAAATCCACCTCCAAATGATGCCATCAGTTCTCTGGTGGCACAAAAGGCCATAGAATCATGAGTAAGTATAAGTAGTGAGGGGGAGAAGCCCCCTCACTGTTGACATCTTAATAAAGAGAGTTTATGCCTATAAATTATTATCTTATTGCAGGAATTGTCTATTTTTGCTCAAATTTAATTATTCTCTTTGCATCTATTTGTGAATCCACTACTCAATACAAGCTTGCATACCCATATCCTCCTGGCCATACTCCTGTTTTCCTTGCCAAACCACCCCGCATTCTTGACCTGGAGTACTTCCATCCCCATCACCTGGATCTACCACCAGTAACAAAGGATATATCAACTTCTCCTCCTCTCCCTGATGCACTTCCCGCCCAAGACTTCAGCAAACTGGGGTTTGTCTACATAACAGTATTGGGGTGGCTGACCAAGTTGTGCCCCATACTGGGAGTTGGCGCCCCCTAGCCACTGCTCTGAACTACCTGGTCCGCATAGTGCCTATTGTGTACATGGCCTTTCAGGCCCAGCCTGCCTCCCCTGTGGGAGTCCAGCCAGACTCTAGTATGGGCCGTGGCAATTGCCTTCTTTGATTTGGATTTGGTTAAAAGCGTCTCAGAGGTCAATCTTAGAGTATGTTTGTGCTCCAGTCAAGACATCACATAGGTCATTGGCATTAGGTATGGGGTATTGGTTTTTTACTGTGATTTTGTTCAGCTTCTGGTAGTTTACACAAGGTCTCATTCCCCCATCTTTCTTCCCAACAAAAATTAAGGGGGAAGAGCATGGGGCCTTTGAGACTTGGATAAATCCTTTCTTGGTCATGTCTTCAATGTACACTTTCAAGGCCACCTGTTCTTTGTGGTTGCAACTATAGATAGGGCTGTGGCTGGGTTGCGTATCAGGGAGTAATTTAATGGCGTGATTGTAGATAGAGTGTTCAGGTAGTTGAGTTGCTGCCTCTTTGCTGAAGACACTGGCCCATTTCTTGAGGGCTGAGGGCAGCTTTCCTGAGCAAGGGTCCAATTGCAAGATCATGAGTTTGGTGGGGGGTACTATGTGTGGGCTTGGCTGAATGGGTACAGTATTGGGGTTAGGTCCCTTTCCCAGGGTTACAGTTTAGTCACAATAGTTCAGGATTGCACTATGCTTGTCAGCCCAGGTGTCTCCAAGTATCAATGAGTGTGGTAATCCTTTCAACAAGATAACAGACAAGGGGTAGGTGTTTTGCCCAATCTTCAGCTCGAGGTGTTGGTTACATTCTTGGCCAATGTCAGTTGAGCCGTTTCCCATAGTAACTTGGAATTGAGTATCTGAGGGGGTGAGTCCCAGCTTGAACACTAATGCGGGACAATGAAACTTCCATCAGCCCCTGTATCTAAGAAAGCCTTTTTATGAAATATTTTATCTCCCACTTCTAGGGTCACTATGATATACTTATAAGACTGAGAGGTAGTGTTTAATTGGGCAAGGAAGCCTGAAGTTTGGTTTTTTCTGGGACAGGCCCTGGTCTGGTGCCCTGCTTCATGGCAGTGAAAACACAACCCATCTATGTAATGTTGTTGCAATTCCTTGGGTGTCATGGCTGGTCTGGCCGCAGTGGGGCTTCTGGCCATTCAGGGTCCATGGGGGGTGGCGCCGTGGGTTTCTTGGTTTAAGCTTAGTCCTCAGCAGAGCACAATCAGTTCTTCTAATCCAATTGTGGGGTGGTGGTGCTTGAGGAGGTCCTTTAACCCTGGGTTCACGCCTTTTCTGAATAGGATGGCGGCCAACTTGTTGTCCAGCATAGCATGGGTCTGTAGTTAGGTGAACTCTTCTACATAGGTCTGAAGTGTGCAGCCGTTTTTCTTGAATTCCAACAGGGTCATAAAGACAAAGTGACAGGTATTCTGGTTCTCTCCTGTTGTCATGGTAGATTCCATAATGCCAGGTATTGTCTGTCCAAGTAAGAAGGCTCAGAAGGCTGGAAAACCTGTATCAAAATTGACCAAGTTAACAGATTTAAACCAAACAGTTGATCAAAAATGGGTCACAGCTGCTCCAGTCTGCCAGCATAAACCAGCTCCCCCTTTAAAACTGACGTTAATAAATTGACGTAATATGAGGGTCACTCAATCTGAGCTTGTTAATCAGTATGGTTGTCAGAGACTAGTCATGCAAGGGTTCTTTGCAACCTGGGCCAGATAATTACTTAGCAATGTGGAATAGATAGGAGGTCAAGACTCAGGTGGTATTGCTTAGTCAATTTTTCTGATATATATTGAATAGTTTTCCCTGTTTCAACTCTAAGAGTTGAGTCCTCCTAAATTTAGTCAATAAAAATCAATTATCCCAAGCTCTAAATTTTAAATTTTAAAAAATGCATCCTGTGATTGGGCTGTTACGGTATATCCCATACAATCTGATTCTGAACCAAATCATTTCAGGAAAATGGGGCCCATCATCTGGAACTTTGTTGTTGGCACCTCCAAATGTCAATTTCATGCCAGCCAATTTTGTAGCTCCTCCCCCATTCTTGAAACTGAAAATTGTGTCCCTTCTCAATTCCCAGAATTCTACGCTAAAGATGCATTGATGCTTTCCCAGGTCATTTATCTTGGTTTACTCTGGTTAGGACTACTGGTTCTACTTAATCCTGGAGTTACAATTGGAAATTTCACAAAAAAAATCTGAAGCTGTGTTGGTGGTTAATAATCAATTCTATGTGGATTTGGGTGGTAATTCCCCATCATTTAGAAATGGCTTCATATTATCCAGTGATTTCCGTCACACCTGTGACCATTAGTTCAGCCTCAAATCAAGCATAGTCTAAGAAAAACTCTATGTTGTTGGCAGTGGCTTTGCTGAACCAGTCTAGGACGTCTCCTGTTAGCATGGATGCTACTCCCAAGACTTTGACTGTGTTGTTGGGATAGGCGGTGGCATTGGCTAGGAAGTGCAGTTGTAGTACCAGCATGGCTCTTCTAGCTTCCTCTAGGCCAAGCTTGCCCATCTGGGGCATGATCACATTGGAGGTGGTTTGGTTCACAATGACATTCTGTACTTAGGAGGAGGTCACTGCGGTTGGGTCTTTGCTCTCTGGAGCATCCTTAGAATCATCCAAGGTCCAGGTTGTTCTCTTCCACATGGAGGAGATTTGGTATGATAGCCACAAATAACAGTAATAAGTGATAGTCATAAAAATAAACATACAAGTAGCCTCAAGTGCTAATAACATCTTGGGGCCCAGGTTACCAAGTTTGGGGTAGATTGTCATAATGTCAGGATACCAGGAGTACCGTGGAGCTCCAGCAAGTGAGGTAGGAGTTGAAGAAGGTACTGACATGGCCCACCAGATGATGGGACCCAACTTTACCAGGTAGGAAAAGGCCTTCCCTGCCACAGCCCAAGGTCCAGCCGCTGGCAAGGCAGAGTCAATCAATCCCGTGAGCGCAAGGTAAAGCACTCTCAGGAATTGACTACTCTGGCCAGAGGCATCAGAAGTGAGGGGGTTGAGATGGTTGGTTTGGGTGTTGGGGGAGGTTCCATGAGGACCAAGTAGGCAGCAGGATTGTTGTACTTCCCGTTGAAGATCAAAGGGTAGATGGTGATTGCTTTACGGTCACAGACACTTTGGTAGGGTTCCTTGGGTGTGTTTGGGCGGGTGTACCACTGCAAGTCTTCCAATGTCCAGGGTTTGTGATCAGGATTGGCAGGATACTCAGTGAAATGCACAGGGCCAAATGGAGCGTTGGGTGGACAGTAGTAGTCAAAGGCTTTGATTTTGTCAACTGGAGCCTGGTTATCTATCCCAGTGGATGGGTACTGATGCTTGGGTGTATGCAGATGGAAGAGTATCAAAAATAGGTATGGAAACAGATTGGTGAACTAAAGGTTCATAACAACTTTATTTGGTAAGGATGACAATACAGAACTTTTCAAGTGCTTCTGATCTATATACTTACTCACATGCAGGTGCCTCTGGGCATTCTTCTGGTGCTATCTGTGTGGCAAAGCTTGGCATCTCAGGTTCTGCTGTTTGGTTGGCTGCTTTCTGGTCATTTTTGGGGTTTTCAGGAACAGTTGTTTGGATTTTTGGTGGTCCATCTTGGCTTGGCTGGCCATTGATTCTGGCAGGGTTGGCTTCTGGGGTTATGGGGGTCTTCCCAATTTGATCACTATTTTTAGACTGGCTTGACAGGCTCTCCCAAGCCCAAAGAACTTGATTAAAAAAGGGGTCCCCAATTGGGGACCCCCAAATTACTTAATGGAGGGCGGGCTTGATCTGGGTTTACTGGGAAGCTAAAAATAGCCTGCCCAGGCCCAGCCAAACCCATCAAGGCTTGGGCGTAGCTTTTGGGGCCAAAACGGGTCCCTCAGCCGCCACCAGGGCAGGAATGATTCCTGCACCTGGATTTGCTTCAAAAAGCAAAAATCCAGATGCGGCTGAATCTCCCCCGCCTGCTAGCCCTGCCTGGTGGCTATGAGCAGGTTTGATTCCTGCCCAGGGCTTTGAAACTGTTACTTTTGTAACACAATGCCTCCCTGAACATTGGGAAGGACCTGTGAATTCTGTCTTCAAGCTCCTGCAAGACAGGGGGGGACTGAAATAGCTGCCTTGTCACATGATTGGCGTAATTGGCGTAGAAGGTGAGGGGACAAAAGGGACCAGGACCCAGAGGAGTTTGCCGTCAACATTTTCTAACAAAAAAAGGTAATTATTTGAAATTTTTTATTAATTTCATGTTTTTATGTACATTTGCAAGTTTCCTCCTTACCTGCGGCTTTGGCAGGCTTTGCCATTCTTGGTGCAAGCAATTGCGCCAGCAATTTGGTGTCATCAGCTCTTGTGCACTTTGCAGTTTTATATGTTCATACATCTCAGGGTTGTCAACCCAGATGGACGGCACAGAGGGGCAAAGGACTTGAATTTGAGGCCTTCTACCATGATTTTCTGGACATTTAAGATGTGTTCAAGGGTTGTTTTGGATGTATCTGGCATCTTGGTCATGAGTGCTTTAGCGGACACCTTTTCAAGTTTGTCCCTTGTAAGGACAGCAGCCTTCACTTTTGCCTTGACCTTGCGGTCAATATCTTTAATTTTGGCAATCACCAAGTCAAGGTCTTTGAGTAGTTTTTTCAAGTTCTCTCATATTATTTTTTACTAACCTTTCCATATGATTTATAGCTTTCATTGCAATAAACTTTGTGTTATTCTGCTACTAATCCTCTTTGTTTATTCCTGTTTGTTTTCCCATTTACTACATTATCCCATTTTTTTACCCATTGTGTATATATTTTATGCTTAACTCAATATGTGTTTGTTTTCTTTGTGTTGGCATTATTTCTTTAATTGCCATATCATTTTTGGCACTTTTCACTGCCCCTTGTGATAATATTAACAACAATTTGGTGATCAGCTAAATTTGAATTATAAAACTATAGGTTAACTGTGTTTAGATAAAGTTGTTACTGATCCAAATTCAAAACCTTAATGATAAACTTTAAGCCAATCAGGAGCCAAGTGATAAAGTGATTGTTGTGACATAAAGGTTTTGAATTTGGATCAGTAACAACTTTATATAAACACAGTTAACCTATAATTTTCTAATTCAAATTTACCTGATCACCAGATTGTTGTTAATATTATCACAAAGGGCAGTGCAAAGTGCCAAAAATAACTGTGTTCTGGATCTAGATACATGGTATAGTAAATATATGATTTTATAGAAATAAGCTGAACATAAAGAATAAAACCAACTATAAACAAAGAGAACATGAACAATTGAAATTAAAAAGGAAGATAATATAAATAGAAAAAATTTGGTGACAAGGGGCTTATTGGGGCAGGGAAGAGTGATGCCTAGTAGGCATAATAGCGCAGGAAGAAAGATGTAGAGGCAGTGCTGGCCTGGAGGATCTGGGATTGGGTGGGTGGGGCTGGAAGGTGGGGGGTGGTGGTGTCAGGGATAGGGGTAGGAGGATTTTTTGTGATGGCTGCCATATACCGCTTGTCATATTCCTCATCTATCATTGCCTTGATTGGCTATAGGTGGCTGTGGCACAGGATAGGAGGCGCTTATCCTTACGTGATTGGTTGCCCATGTTCACATGGAAAACCATTTGCGCAAACAAGTCAGCCACCATTTGGTGACCAAAGAGAGAATTGTGGTCAAGGACCCCAAGATAGAGGTTGTTGAAAGCCTGAGGGCAGTGCTCCTGTACTGTGTCTCCAATGTTAAAGAAA
Organism: Entomophthora muscae; assembly: GCA_014839935.2. Classification (NCBI taxonomy): domain Eukaryota; kingdom Fungi; phylum Entomophthoromycota; class Entomophthoromycetes; order Entomophthorales; family Entomophthoraceae; genus Entomophthora; species Entomophthora muscae. The sequence continues at coordinate 6,777 of QTSX02002207.1, forward strand.
ACAACATCACCCAGATGGATGTCTGCATGGCCAGCTGGGTACACAGAGGCCTGGTGCCCGTGTTGCTGGATGGCCTCAAGGGTGGTGGAGCTACCCTTCATCTGGTGGCTCAAGAAAACCTGGTGCTTGGAATTCAAGCCATCCTAGGAGTTGAGTAATCCACCAAGGATGTGGCTGTTCTTGTAGCTATTGGTGAAATCTGGGTTTGTCTAATAATAGACAGAACCCTTGGCTGAAACAGCCAGAAACGCACCAATAAGAGTCCACTTCTTGACCTTCTTCCTTCCTTTTTGAGTGATGGCTCTTCCTTGTTTGTTAAAATCATCAAAAGCTATTGATAGCTTGTAGTAAGAGATGAACATGATGCCATCTGTTAGACTATTCAAGCATTGGACCAGGGTGGATTCAATGGCCTGATCATATGGGGAATCCTCAGCGCCATCCCATTGGTTGCTGGCAACATTGGTCAGCACACTGACTGACACCACCTTTCTATACATCCAGAGCTGCACCATATGCTCAGACACCCAAATGCCATAGTGCGCAAGTTGCTTCTGGACCTGGGTCAGGGGAAGCTTGGGGTCCCGCTGCAGGAGATCAAGCATTATTGGGTACGCCTTGGTGATCTAGGAGTTGACCTACTTCTTTGGCTTCTTGGCTGTCACAATCAGATTCTCCTTATTCATTAATTTATTGAATTACTGCATTATTGTGGCTCAGGTAAAGTGCAATTGGTCAGCAATCTGATCTCAGGACAGACCCGCAGGTTCAGTGCCACAATTTCCTGGAGAATTCAGGTGGTGATGATTTGTTGCTTGGGGCGCTGGGCCGTGGAAGCTGAAGCCTGATTGGCTGAGGGGGGCAGGTTGGCTGGTGACAGGAAGTTGTTACAAATCAAGGTTACCATCCTGATTGGTTGGTTGGCAGACAGCTTGTGTGGGGGGTGGGTATGGGAGCGGGGGAAAAGCTAGACGCAAAGTAACTATTGAACAAGTCAAAGCCATATGGGTTGGGGTCAGGTTCAGGTTGGCTTCCTTGTTGCCTGCCTTAAAGGCTTGGGTATAAACAGATGCCTCCACTCCCTGAGCCTTGCCTCCATTGAAGCTGGCTTGGTTGCTGGCACTGTTAAAAATGTTGTTGCTATTGAAAACCATCTTAAAATAAAACCTAGGATAAAATCACTAAAAGTATAAATTTTAAAATTTTATAATTTATTTTTACCTAATCTTGAGTCCATATGTAGAAGGTTCTCAAAACCATTTCATAAAAATCAGGAGCCATGAAACTTAATAAAATGCCTCTGTTCCTAAATTGGATTGCTGTTGATTGTATGTTAAACTGTTATTTTTCTATTTTAGGCTGCTCATACTACACATCTTGTGTGAGTTCATTTTGTTTTGTGCTTGTGGAATCTTTCTTCTAGTTTGCTCAAATTTTGTTTCATTTTAGTCCTTCTGCCAGTGCCTCATATGAATCCTGGTTGGATTATAATATACTCTGGAATAGCATCCATCCATCTCACTTGTTGCATCAGTTCATTTTGTTTGTGGTTTGAACTACACCGCTTGTGTAAATTCACTGTCACCCTTGGCATTGGATTGTACTATTTTCCCCAGACATACTAAGGAAGGACCAAAAGTATCAACCAACCCCCCTTAATTCTTTAGGGGATTTGGCACACACAGCTGATGAGATATTTGTGCTGGCCTACCTTGCGGATCCATTGCCTTTGGTTGCTCCCCCCTGGGAAGAAACATTGGTTAATTTGGACTAATTGTTGGCATGGTGTTGTCCACTTTTGAAAAACATCAGATCCAACCAATCAGGTGATGCCACATCAACACTCAGAAGCCCAAGTGAATTTCAGATGCCTGAAGTTCTCTCTAGCCAATCAGATGGGACCACAGAAATTAATGTGAAACTTTCCAGTCCTTCTGGCTCTGATCAGCAAATTTTCTCCACCAGCCAATTAGATACAAGCCCCACAGTCATGTGATTTATCCCCCCTGCAACACACTCCTTTTAACACAGCAAGGGGACCTCCAGTCCCCTGCTTGTCTATTTTTCAATTTATTAAATTTTGGAAACTGTTGCCCTATACTTTGCCATTTTAAAATTTGTTGACTCTAACTTGGAGTCTTCCTTAGTCTTAAGCAAAGTGTTAGTTGCTTTTCTCCTAAACCTTACCTTTAAGTGGTTCTTTTCAAACCTGACCATCTTTTCAAAGTCCCTAAGCTTTCATCTTTCTCTTAATTGTTGTGTCCGCTGCTTTTGCTTTTGATATCACTGTTCAAAACCTGCATTCTATTTAAAAATTCATTTTAAACCTATTTCTATTTTGAAATTTTACTTAAATTTGTTGGTTTCAAACTTGTTTTTGCTTTAAATCTATTATAAGCTCTCCAAGACCTCTGCAAAGTCTCCCTTAAGTGTCTCCTTGTTTTTTACTTGGTTTTTCTCATTGTGGCTGCCCCATTAGCCACTGATTTTATTACATTAAGGTTCAAAAATTGCATTCTTGAACTCCAAATTTCCTGGAGTTTGCAACTATGATCCTCCCTGTTTTGAAATTTATGGTGTTTACTTTGGCTCCTTTTGTGATCCTCTTCTGGACCACTGCCCCTGATCTATGGTCTCAATTTTACACTTCTGCTTGCCTGGTGGGAGATGATACCTCTAGTCTTTTGTGCCTCCCTGGTGAATTTCTCTTTTTAGGTGAGACAATTATCAAGAGCCTAACTTGCAACAACTTGGATTTTTCTGCTGTGGACTATACCATGCCTGCTCCCGCCTTGGAGGAGGTGCCAATGCCCATCACCCACAGCTTGAACAAAGACAACTCAGCACCCCTCCAAGAACCTGTGAAGTTGCCTCTTGCTCCCACCTGCACGCCCTGGTTGCTCACTGGGCTAGTGTTGATAGTATTGAATGCAGACTTTCCTCAGCTGTCCCCTGTGCCCTCTCTTTAGTCCCCCCTTTGAGCGGCCATTCCAGTACTCCACTAGGCGGCATCCTGGTGGTTCATCTTGCTGGGATGGAAGCCAAACTTAGTTAGTTTAGCCCCCCTCTCTCACATCTTGTTGTTTGATATAATTTTTTATAATGGGCTAGTGAATTTTCTTTTCTGTTTGAAAGTTCACTTATTAACTGATTTTTTTCAATTTAATTGAATCCTGAATCTTGCACAACTTGGATTTTGTTCAAATATGAAATCATTTTGCTTAAATCTGAGGTATTTTTGGCTGTTGCCATAGCTTTTAAAACTACTGTATAGGTTTTTATATTATAATGATTAAATAAGATTTATTTTGATAAAAATGTTGTAATTATTTAAATTTATTGATAAGAAAATTAAAACAAAATTTTAAAGTGTAAAGTAGCACAGTTAATAGAAAACATATTAATCTTTAAAATAATGACCCAATTAGAATTGCCAGTACAAACTTGAGACCAACGCCTCTGACAGGGCCATAGGGGTTTACGTAGAGTGAAAACTGATGGGGTTTAACTTCCTTTATGTAGCCTATGAATCCAGGAAGCTTACCAACTCATAGCAATGTTATCTCATACATGATAAGGAGTTAGCAGTAATCATGCACTGCATTGATAAATATCTTTTTTACCTGTAAGGGGCCATGTTTCTGCCCCAAGTCTTGACAGATCACAAGTCTCTTCAGTATTTCAACACTCAGTCACATTTGACCCAACACCAGTCAAGATGAGTCAAGTGTCTGTCCCTGTATCAGCTGTGCATCAAATAAAAACCCAGGAAAGAGATTTTCACAGCTGATGCTCTATCCAGACTGTATGTAGTGTCCATCACAGGAGATGACAGCTTAGACCCAGACTGACCTATGCTCTACCTGTGTCTTGAAGCCTCTTGTTACAAAGGCCTCAATTCTGTGACTATTTCTAAGCCAAAGGACAATGAAAGTCAGTTCACCACTGATGCTGGCAATGTCTGCCGCTGGTCAGAGACAGGTGAAAAGATGCCTTACATTCCCATAACACAATGAGGAGACACCATACTATATTACCACCACACCTTAGGTCATATCAGAGTATGTAACTTCTTCTAAATTATTAAGTGTAAGGTTTGGTGGCCCTGTATGTGCCAAGACATCCTGGAACTCCTCAAGACGTGTGTTCTGTGTGAAAAGAACACATCCAAACCTTCCCTGCCCAAGTCAGTTCTGTCAATCAAAGCCATGGAACCCTTCAAGTAGTGGGCCCTCAATATTGTTGGGCCCCTCCCCAAAGACAGACTGGGGAAGAAATACATCATCACAGCCATCAACTATTTCACTTGTTTGCTAGTGGCTTGGGCAACAACCAACCATACCACCACCACTATCACCTGCTTCATTGGCAAGGAAATTGTGGCCCACTTTGGGCGGCCCAAACGTCTCATCACAGATGGTGGTCCCAAACTTGTTGGGCAAGCCATGAAGGCGTACTGCGCCAAGAATGCCCTCCAAAAAATAGTCACCACTCCCTATCATCTGCAAGCCAATGGGCGCATAGAGCAATTAAATAGCTCACTGGTTCAACTGATTGCCAAGCTCTCCCAGGAGCACCCCAATACCGCATGGACTGAACACCTGCCCACCACTCTACTTATCTTACAAGCAAGAATCAACAGAGGCACCAGGTTCAGCCCCAGCGCTTTGGCCTTTGGAACGCCTGGCAGTCTGACAGGGGTTGAACAGGGGAAGTTATGGTCTACAGTTCCTGAAAAGCCCCCCTGTTGACAACTCCATCCCTGAACCAATGGCATGCCAAAGCCCAAGAAGTCAAACACAAACAAATTGAAGGAGGGACCAAACACCTTGACACCAGGTATGCTGTAGGTGACCCCGTTTATGTCCTCAATACTAACTCTGCCAAATTGGAACCCAATTACCTTGTGCCCTTTAAGGTGGTAGCTTGTGACGGATACAGGTCCAACCAGTCCAACTTACCATTATCCTGCCCTTGACTCTTATTGACATTACCTTCCTGTGACAAAGCTTTGAGGAGCTTTGCATCCATGAGGCAATTTTATGGGACAACACTTTATTGTCATCCCGCCAACAAGCCATGATCTTGACACTCTTTTCCTCTCTTCCTCTTAAATCCTCAATCTCACAATATTCCCTGGCTTTCACTTGTTGTAAAATTTTGTTAAATCCTACTAAAAGGTTCAAAGAATCCCACAGATAGATTTGATTTCCTTGAGCAGGAGTCCCTTCTTTTTCAAAGTAATTGAAATATAATTCTTCAAACACAGCTTTTACTTCCACCAAGGCCTCCTCAGGCACAGTTTTGATGACCTCCAGACTTGCCCAAGCTTCCTCCAGCAAACTTGTAGGAACTTCTTTCCTGGCAGCAGCAGTTTCCACACAAAGTACTCCAAATTTTGCTCTTTCAAACAAAACAAAAAAGACATAAAAATTGAAAAGTAATTGAGGGGAAAGCGTCAAAATTGATAATCTATCTTTATTAAAATTTAGCTGTTTTTGTTTATATACCATTTGGGGCATACTTGGCTGAAACCCCCTCCATTTCCTGAATCAACCTATGATTTATCATGTGATCTATGACATTTGAGTCATCTAAACCTAGATCTTTTCTTAAAAGATCCCCTGTAATTCTCAGCCTATTAGAATTAACATACAATGAGAAAGAGTCACCTGACGCCATTCATCTCAATGTATCAATTTGACATGGAGCTTCCTCAGCTCCTGGCGCCAAAACCCTGTGGAATACACACATTCCAAAACTCAGCTGTCAACGTTACAACTGGGAACTAGCTGATCAAACCTAAATCCCTAGATATCATTGCCTTTATCTTTGCATTTAATGGTTTTTTGCGTTAAAAACCCATTAAAACACTTTGAAACTCAAACCAGGTGCCACTGCGGCACCCAGGAACTTTCTCAGGCAGCGCCTGAAACATTCACTGGGCGGCGCAGCAGCGCTTCTAACCTAATAAATTTTCCAAAACATTGCTTTTAACCCAAATTTGGGGGTTTACCTATGGTTAACCTTAACCAAACTTCTTGACATTATCAAGGCAATTAAACAATATGATTAAATCATCATTAATTATATTCCCATGTATTTATTACTTAACCTTCCCAGTTAATTAAATTGTTTTTTAGATGCCTAGTCCCCAAGATTGCTTTGGCCAATCTTGCCTCAATTTTACTAGCTAGCCTGACCTGGCTAACCACCCATATTATATTCTTTTATTAAATATAGATACCAAGTTTCCAGGAATCTTTATCTGAAGAATTCCAGTCAAACCTATCTACATGAAATAAACAGCAAAAACAGAACATCTTTATATTTTAAAGTATTTATTCAGCTAAATACTCAACAGTGACTGTTGTACAGTCACATAGCTGTTTACAATAACCGCAACTATCAACTCAAGGATGCCCAAGGAAACACCAAGAAACTCCATCATGATTGCTTGTGCCCCTGCTGCGCCATTCTCACACAAAAACTCTTTATGCAGACTTTCTCAGATCTTTTATAGGTTCTAATCCTGGTACCTGATAACAAACAGGGGGCAAGGGGGAGTTTCAATAGAGGTTCTATCCTTGCCTGCCAATGTATCTTGCAATACATAGGGATCACTCAAAGAGCTACCCCATGAAGTGTCTAACAGCATGGATTAATCTGATGGTAATGTCAAATTGAGGGCACTATCTCCTAATTAGGAGCACTGCCAATTTGATGTGCTGATCCCTGGGCTAGTTATTTCACAACACAAACCTTATATTAAACCTGCCACTGCGCCACCCCCTGTGGGCTTGTGGCTTCTCAATATGGTAGATTAATTATGATATTCTTCAATAAACTACATCTTATTCCTATTCTTTTTCTTTCTATTGAACTGTTGTTTTCCCCAATCAAATACTGAACTATTATTGGTTCAGTTGCAACATATGGATGAGATTATTGAGTTTATTTCTATATTAGGAGGAGGGAAAACTGGAATTCTTTGGTATCAGAAATATTCCTGATACAGTAGCAAGATCATATAAATCAGAGGAATAAATAAATAAAGATTGACTATCTAGCCCAGGCATTAACCACCCTCAACATGTAGAGAGATATGGGTAACAGGTTATGAAATAGTCTGCATAAGGTGTTCATAGCTGCTTAAAAAGTAGCTATCTGGGTAGTCAGGATAGCAATTTAATGATCAGAATGTGTAGCCACCAAGGCAGTGGTAGCCTGAGGTCAAATAGTAGCCTTTAATTCAGTAATAACCCCCAAAACTTGGTCTCTTGAATCCAATTATCTTCATGATGAGGATAGATGGTACTTAAACTAATGCAGATATCCTGTTATCTGACTATTTTTGAAGATGACAAAGAGCTTCTTAAAAGGGGGGCCTTATTATGCTCATATGTGGCTTACAAATTAGCCCACAATAAGATATATAAGACTTTATCAGGAGAAACTGAGAGTCAGTGTGATTATTCTGGATCACAAAGCCAAGAATTGATAAGACATCTTAAGCTAGTTATACTTTAATGAATAGTATTTAAACTTATTTAGGTATTGTCAAGGGTCTGGATGTACAAGCATTCTGGCTACCACCAACCTACTTAAAATCCAGCCATCGCCCAATTTGGTGCCCTTCCAATATACCATTTGACATACCAAGAATAGTAACCAAGCAATACCACATGAAAATCCAAGTATCCAGTGACTTGAACCCATCCTGCACATGACCAACCCCTAGGTTCAATCCAACTAAATCTCTGCCACAGCCCAATCTATATAAGTCTAAAGTATTATCCAATAAAATATACTTCTCTTCTTTCTTAATTCCCAAAATGAAGCTTCCCCAAAAGGTCTCTTTATCACTGGTAGCAGCTATGGTTTTTTGACCATGCCCATGAAAGAGAAAATGACTGACCAAAACCTGCCCACTTTTACTCATGTACTCAACCAGGCCACATCCCAGGAGACCTGGAAAACGTACTTCCGCGCCCACAAAATCAACAAAGATATACCAAGTGGATGCACTGTATTTGAAGGTCTGGTCATGCCCAAAGCATGCGCCAAGATAATTCAATACAGTTGCTCTCTCCAACCACAAACAAACACACAACTACCTATCATAGGTGAAGTTACCAACACCAAATACATTGGTATCAACAAGTTCTTTGGTAAAAACAAAGAAAACATCATCAACTGGCTAGACCACTCAGCCGCTAAACTCTGCGCCAGCCGCATCCCCATGAGAAATAGGTCCAGGAAGCCAGCAAGCACCTGTACAAGGTTGTAGCTAACTGATTTGCCACCTGGGTTGGATCACAAACTGACGACCAGCTTGACAACTGCAAAGAGTTCAAAGTGGACATTGCACACAATTTTCACTTCACTGAATCCCTCCAAGACATTGCAATACAGCTCAGCAATCTTCCCCAAAAGACCACTATCACAGCTTACGCCAATGAATTTGAGGAAATACACCGCAAAATCCAAAGCCCAGCACAAGCTGACAACGTACACACCAGAGCATCATTCATCAACATAAATTAAACCCTCTGTTGCTGCCCTCATCTGTCCAGAGGCCTTACCTCCATGCCTGTGCTCATTGCAGAAGCCAAGCACGCAGAAAAATGCGCAAACATGGAATATGCTGCATACAATGGCAATTGCTCCTCAAACGGCAATGGCAGAGAAAACTCCTATGGCAATAAACACCAAAACACCAATCATAGCAACAGCAACTCCAATTGCAACAATGGCAATAGCAGCAAAGCGCAAACCGCTCCTGTCCCAAGAAAGAGGACACCACCAAAGTAAACAATGCTGAAATAGCACCCCTGCTATGAATCTGACCCCACATTCTCTGACCTCAAAGATCTCAAAACAGAGGAACAGGGAAAAGAGGAGGGGGAACAGGCTTAAGTGTCCCTGTCTTCCCCCAACTTGACAAGAAACTGTACCAAGGCACAAACTTTGCTGCTTGCATCCCACGTGTCCCACAATCCCCCATTTTTATGAACATAAAAATTAAAGATTTCTCCCAACTTCTTGTCTACCCATGCACTTACAAATATAATACACATAAAATTTTATTTGACTCTGGTGCACAACACACTATGGTTAGAAAACCATTTGTAGCCAAGTACAAAATACCAGTTGTCAAATCCAACTTCTAATACGCCAGAATGGAAGACAAATCAAAGGTTCTAATTGAAGGCAAAACAACTCTCTTCAGAATTGACCTCAAAGGCATACAAACGTCCATCAAAGGACTTTTCATGAACAACATAAACTATGACATTGTAGCAGGCATGAACTGATTTACCCGAGTGAACCCCAGCATATGTTGGAAAACAAAAACCATGACCATCAAACGCAATGGAGTCAATTTTAACATCCTCAAAGAACCCAACAACCTCATTCTAAGAGACACAGTATTTGTCCAGGTCATAAACCAAGACAACTCAGAACGTCTAACTAAAGATAGTACTCTCCACATAATGAGGTACACCAAATTCAATAATATACAAACAACAAAAATCCAATGCCCAGAACTTGTGGCACTCCTAAACAAATACACTCATGTATTCAAAGAAGAATTCACAGAGCTACCCCCAGACAAGAGGTTGAACATGGCATCAACCTATGTAAAGCCATGCCCAAACCTGCACCCCTCTATAGACTCTCTCCCATGGAGACCCAAACCCTCAAAACACACATTGAGGACAATCTAGCAAAAGGATTCATTCACCCGTCTGAATCCCCATGGGGAGCAGCAGTGTTCTTTGTAAAGAAGAAGAAAGGCACCCTGCGTCTAGTAACTGACTACAGAGCACTGAATGCAAGCACAGTAAAGAATAAATACACTCTTCCACTTCTAGAGGATCTGTTTGCAAGACTTTCAGGAGCCAAATTTTTCTCAAAAAATGACCTTATCTCAGGTTACAACCAAGTTGAAGTAAAGGAAAAATACATACCAAAGACTGTGTTCCGTACGCAATTTGGATCCTTTGAGTGTAGGGTACTGAACTTTGGGATGACCAACGCTCCTGCAACGTTTGTCACCATGATGAACCAAGCACTAAACAATCACTTAAATACATTATGCTACCGTGACAATATCATAATATTCTCAAAAACAAAATAGGAATACCTCACACATGTCTGCAAGACACTCAATTGACTCACAAAGCACAAACTTTACACAAAACCAAGTAAGTGCCAATTTATGGAAAATGAACTCCTTTTCTTGGGCCACATTGTCTCTGACAGTGGCATTAAAGCAGATCCAGACAAAATAAAAGCCATAAATAACATGCAACACCCATTTCCATTAAACAAGTTAGATGATTTCTTGGAATAGTAGCTTACCTAAGGAAATACATCAAAGACTGCAGGAAACTAACCACACCAATCAATGACTTAACCAAGAGTAATGCCAAAAAGAAATTCATCTGGACACCAGAATGCAACAAGAGTTTCCAACTATTAAAACAAGCTTTGATCAAAGCACCAATCTTGCAATACCCTAATAACAACAGGTGCTACAAGCTTGAGTCAGATGCCAGTGACACCGCCATTGGCGCAGTCCTGCGCATCCACCAGCCAGGGCAGCAAGTCTTCCTGCCAGTATGTTACAAAAGTAGAAAACTAACCAACACTGAGCAGAGATACCCAATACACAATAAGGAAATGCTAGCAATATATCACATATGTAAGAAATGGATATTTTATCTGGAAGGACATTTAAATGTCCAAGTACTAAATGACTATAAATCCTTAATATATTTCAAAACTCAGAACGCACTTGCACGGCAACAAGCCAAGTGGATGTCCCTGCTGGAGCAGCTTAATTTGGACATCCAATACAAAAAGGGGGCAGAACTGGACACAGCTGATGCTCTCTCTAGACTATGTCAGCCTAGAGAAGATCATCCTGACCACATGGACCCTGACTGGCCAAACCTATACAACACTGAGTATAAAATCAAAGGGAAAGACCTCTCAACACACCAACTGACCCACAATACATTAGTAAGGAACAAAAAGTATTTCCATGTATCAAATGGAACTGTATACCAAATCATTAACAACAAACATGTCCCTTACATCCTACTTGCACAAAGAGTTGACACCATATTAAGACATCACTGCCTACTAGGACATACAAAGGCTAACAACCTATACCTCACATTAAAAGAGATAGTATGGTGGGCTAACCTCAAACAGGATATAGTTGATGTTCCAAAAAAGTGCACAGTATGCAAGAAATACACCAGCACAAAGGCTCCCCAGCCAACAATCAACCCAGTACCAGACCCTGAACCATTCAAGGTTTGGGGGCTAGATGTAGTGGGCCCCTTCCCAGAAACAAAAATAAACCAATGTTTCTTAACTGTAGCTGTTGATTTTGCCACACACTGGCCCATCTTCTGGGCAACAAAGGACCATAAAGCAGAAACCATAAACTAATTAACAAAGCAATCTTAGCCAACTACGGCACTCCAGACTACATCATAACTGATGGAGCAACCAAGTTATCAGGTCATGTAGTAAACAACAACTTAAAATCCAAAAACATTAAACATTCCATAACCTCTCCATACAGGCCACAGGCCAACGGCAGAGTGGAACACCTAAATGGTAGCCTTATCAGGACCCTAGAGAAAACAATGGATGGCAAAGCCAAAGACACATGGCCACTATACGTTAAACATGCATTACTAGTATCCTGGGTCCGCACCAATCAAGGAACAGGCTATTTGCTGTTTGAGCTAACCTACAGATACAAACCAGAAATAATTACCCACAACAAGCAGCCATACATAAAGATCCCCCTGGGGAAACCCCCAATAGTAGAACAAGTACCAAATCTACAATACATCCGCCTCAAAGCTAAAATAGCAGAAATAAAGAGGCTCAAAACACAAAAGGTAACCTCCACATAGGAACCACTTCCCATCAACTCCCCTGTCTGGGTTCTAGCTGGCAACAGAAAGAAACTAGACTCAGTACACAGGGGACCAGGAAGAATCATCAAGTACAGACCAGATCACAACACCTATCTAGTAAAATTCCAAGGTGCCAAAACCCCAATTGTCAAGAAATACCACAGAACCTGTCTCTGCCTCAGTAAAGGAGAACACTTGACCAGATTGGTTCCAAATAGTAAACAGCTCCAGGAGCATCAGGCTGCAGCTGTGAAAACAAAGCCCCCTCCTGATGCACCAGAGTAACCCCTTAAGGGGGTGTTGAGGGTCTGGATATACAAGCATTCTGGCTACCGCCAACCTAATTAACATCTAGCCATTGCCCAATTTGATGCCCTTCCAATATACCATTCAACACCAAGAATAGTAACCAAGAAATATCACATGACAATCCAAGTATCCAGTGGCTCAAACCCATCCTGCACATGACCAACCCCTAGGTTCAATCCAACTAAATTTCCGCCACAGCCCAATCTATATAAGTCTAAAATATTATCAAAGAAAAGACACTTCTCTTCTCTCCCAATTCCATATTTGAAGCTTCCCCAAAAGGCGCTCCTTATTAGTATCTAACAAGCAAGCCTTTTTTAGCTTATAAAAAAGCTTTAAGCCAGGATTACTTTAACAATATATATGTTTTTATGAGAAAACTGTCTTAAGAGACAAAGACCATCTAAGGTTAGCTACTTTGACATTCTGATACCAAGTGCTTTAATAATCTAACTATGTTATATGATAAATATAATATTATATTAACAAAAATAGTGTCATTTCAAACATAATAAAGGCATGCTTCAAGCAAGCATGTTGGCTATGATTAAATATTGAAGACAATTTGAAATAAATTTAAATCATTTTTTCTTTTGTTACTATGTATAGTTTTTTCTTGTAACTAAATTTTATTGAGGTTTTTTATAAGTACTTAATTCAAATAGCTTAGAGTCTAACTTTAGGGAAGCGTATAAATACGAGCGTATTTCTTGGTTAAACATAAAAAGCTCGCTTAACTCAGTTGGTTAGAGTGTGGTACTGATGCTCGACAATCGCAAACTGCCAGTACATCAAGTACGACGCAATCAGCAAACGCATCCAGTCTAACTGGCGTACAGAGTCTCCCCAAGACTTTAACTTGGTACCTTGATCGGCATGCCGTTTTGTCGGGCGAGTCCTTGGGACGTCCCCCATTTCCCCCACCATTTTTCTTAATAAACTTGGTTCTAAAAAATTGGTTAGAGTGTGGTGCTAATAACGCCAAAGTCACAGGTTTGACCCCTGTAGTGAGCATTTTTTGATTTCTGGGACATTGAATTATAACTTTTTTCTAGTTGGCTAGAAATTACCTTACAACTTCTTACAAAAATTTGATAGTATAATTGCGCTAAACTCAAGACGTAATGTGTACCTTAATTTCCTGGATGTTTTAAATTTAAACTTGTATTGCATTTCAATAACATGAACCAAATAAGAATTTTGTGAGAATCCTGCTTCACAAAAAATGTGGGAGCAGAGACAGAAATTTTTTAATCTATATATTAAATGTGATATGGATTTGAGGAAGTTTTTAGCAAAGCCATAAAATGGTTGATGAAACTATACACCATTATTGTACTGCTAAAGATATAATATATTATATTTGGAGAACTGTTGGATGACTCCCATTTTTTACAAGATGGTAAATCCCTTCAACTCAATTGGATTGTACTGTACTTTTAAGAGATACTAAGATAGTTAATAAACCCAAGCGTAGAGTGTACAAGTCATACAAGAAAATAAAAAACACATTTTTATGTTATTATTAATAATATTGATCTACTAAAGATTATTTTATGTACAGTTTTTATGGTCTCTGCACTTGGTTTGTGTATCTCAACAACCCTGAAAGGAATGTATCTACAACCAAGCTGAATAAAATTTGATTGCAATGGGGGCTCTAGAATTAAACTTATTTCCACTAAAACTTACAATGTTGTGGTTTTGTTACATTCACACTTGTCCCATCTTATGATTTTCCTTATTCAGATACCAACTCCAAGTTATCAATAACAACAATTAACAGTTGTAAATATTATAAAGGTTTATAGGGAAAATTCAAAAGTGAAGTATAGTCATAGTTTCTCATAATTAATTAAATATAATTATTATCCAAAATAGAATATCATTTATAAAGGTTTGAATGATTCTCATGGCTAGGGATCTTTTATAGGTAAATAGGAAGCTTCTTGACCCATACATCAGGATAACAGGAAAATAGGTCCCAACAGAAGAAGGGAGCATTTAAACCAATACAAAATTACAGTAGCTAGGTGACAATAGGCTCATGAGATAGATACAGTAGCTTTGACCAGAATAAGGATGTTTAAGATAACCATCCCTGCTCTACTGCCAGGTACCCACTTGAGAGGGAACAAGACCCCAATCTTGTGAGCCAAAGCCCCTAGGTTAAGCCCTGCAATAAAAAAACTGATAGGAACTGTAACCATTGTGAGGTGACCAAAGTGTCCTAGAAATGCAAACCTTCTCATCATTGAACTGAATCTTCCCAGTAAATAGTATCCATCCAGGTAGGATAACAGGTAGAAAGAGGTGTTTGGTCTAACCAAGGAAGGTTCAGCAGGTGGAGGTAGAGTTGTGGAACAGCTATACTATAAATTTCTTCCCCATTGACCTGAGGGATATTTGAACCAACTGTTAGCCAGGGACTCCTTCTGGTGGGAGTCATCAGGAGAATAATTATGCCAGTCTGTGGAGGGAGTTAGGTTTTAAAGGGCTAATACCACAGAAAGAAAAGGAACTAGAAACCAGAACAGGAAATGACTTCCTTTCATGGCTTCAAAAGGATTGCAAGAGATAAGTGTATAAAAACTTAATACAGAAGAAATATCTTTATTGTTAGAACAAGTAGAAAAATAATAGATGGGACTCACTTAAATACTTCAATAGGAGGCTGCTACATTTGAGAGAATATTTAGATAAGAGGGGATTTACCATGAATTTCCCCTGAAAATATGACTGAATATAATACCTGTGTCAAGTGTAAATACACTTGGGACTTAATAATATGTATTAAGATATTGCAAGAGGAGAGGCACCAAGAACAAGCCACAAGGTTCACCAAAATTAAGCGGTTCTTCTGATGAAAATCATTGAATTTCAAGTACAGATGTCAGGAAGCCAGGCGTAGGTAGAGGCATTGGTTGGCTTGGGACAGAATACAGCCAGGCCTGAGGGTAATGCCCACCATAGGATGGGTGCTAACTTATAATATAGGATAAAAATTGCCCAAGAAAAGACCAGGGCCCTGAGTTGGGCACCATAGTATCTACCATCCCCGTCAGAGTAATGTAGAGTACTCCAAACAGTTGGGTGGACGTAGTCTTGGCAGCAGCAGGGGTCTTCATTGGGTGGTTGGGTCACAGGGTTAAGGGCGGAGTCATGAGAACAAAGTAGGCAGGCAGATAATTGTACTTGTCTTTGAACAATAAGGGCAGCACCTCAATCCTCTTTCCTTCACGTCCTATGTATTCAGTTTCTCTAGTCCTTGCCAAGGGATTGGCAATGAGGATGATCTCCAAGTTGTATTCCGCGTAGGCAGGGTTGGGCGGGTATTTGGTATAATGCACAGGTCCAAATAGGGCTACCGGGGGATGGTATAGTGCCCGGGAAGGGTTGGCAGGTTGGTATCCAGAGGGGGCTGGTGCCTGATGGTCTACTTGGTTGGAGTTGAGATGAAAGATCACTAAGACTAGATAAGGTAGGATTTTTTCAAACCAAAGGTTCATAAAACTTTATTATCAAAAATGTCAATATGGTCATCACCATACTGCCAGGGCTTTTATACCATGGGTTTTTGCTTCTTCAATTTTTGCAGGGTTCAGGTTCACAGACAAGGCACTGGCGGGGCATGGATCTTGGCTTAGGATCTTGAGGGTGGCAGATCCAGGTTGTGCCTGCTCTGGTGAACAGAAGTGGCAATGCTTTGTTCTGCTGCTACTGTTCACCACGTCATATGAGTAGTTCAATTGTACTACCCCTTCTGGATGGGAGACTGGCAGCAGTTGGTGGTCAGTGGCAAAGTTAGCAGTAGGTTTTGTTTTAACCTCCTTAAGGCAAGCTACAACCTCTGCATAGGTCTGGATCTTTGGTGGCGCAAGTTTGGCAGCAATCTGGTGACCAGTTGGGAATTGTTCTTAGGAGCCTGATGGGTCTTGGAGTAACTTGTCAACTTGGGTTTGCAATTTAACAAGTTGGCAGGTTTCTGTCCTCTTTGTGTGACTTGAGTAGTCTTTGGAGGTTTGGGGTTAAATTCCAGGGTCTCCAATGTTGATTTCAAACCTCCAGTATTAACATTTGGCAGGTTTCTGTCCCTCTTGGTTGGGGTCATCTATCTCTGGTGGTCCAGGGGTTGAACCAACCCGGAGTTGGCAGTTTACTGTCCACTCTGGTCAACAAAAGGTTTTCCCTGAGACCCAGGTTTCAATTCCCAGGTTTTCAATACAAGTATTGAAATGTCATTCTGTTGTGAATACCGCTATTCATCATGTATCAATTTTGCCTTTGGTGAGCCATTTTGAAGACAAATCTCTTGCTTTTGCCTCTCAAAATGAGTTGATGACTGAATCAGGAAATACAATTGTTCAGTTTCTTGATCCTGCGCAACTCACTTGCCCCACTCATGCTGATAGCAAGTGATCCTATTGTCCTGGTAGTGTTTTGTGGTATTCCTAACCACTATATATTCCATTTCATATTCACCAATAAAAATTAAGTTATATTCACATTTTTGTCTTTGTGTCTTCTGTACTTCTGCGCCTCTCTCTAACCACAACTAGTAGAGATTATTCTTCCAGGGCCGCAAGGTAATTGCATAGCTTTCCCTGTCATCTAACTGAGACTTAGTACAAATCCAATCCTAAGGTTGGGATTTCCTGTTGTGTATCTGTGCTGCGCCTCAG
Organism: Entomophthora muscae; assembly: GCA_014839935.2. Lineage (NCBI taxonomy): Eukaryota > Fungi > Entomophthoromycota > Entomophthoromycetes > Entomophthorales > Entomophthoraceae > Entomophthora > Entomophthora muscae. The sequence continues at coordinate 23,716 of QTSX02002207.1, forward strand.
AACACAAAAAAATCATGCTCACTACAGGGGCTGTAAGCCCCTTGGTTATCCCTTTTGCATCCACATTTTCAGGTCCTTTTCCTCCGCCTATACAAGAGCCAACTTCACCTGAAATTACTAGCCCTCCTATTGAGGAAGATATTGCCAGCCCACCTATTACCCCCACTATACTGAACCTTGGAAATGGTCCCCTCCTAGTTGCTTACCCCATGGATACCCCAGACTTGGAACAAGTCATGGCAGTAGCCCTTGGGATAGCCTGTGAAGGAGCCATCCCTTGCCTTCAGCTGCAGTTCAGTCAAGTGGAATACTACAAATTGATTGTGGCACCTCAATTTCCACAGCATCTCCTCTCAGCGGCTGGCTCTGCTGAGCACTTACTATTGTCCTTTGTGCAGCCTGCCTTGGCCCACCATCAAATGGTATTGGGGCTCCACGTCCAAGAAATCTTGTCTCTACAAGCAGCAGTTACTCATCACTGGGATCAGTTTGCTGCCTACCAACAGTGGATCCATTCCCTGTTTTCCTTGATACCCAACAATCAGCAAAACTCTGTTACCTCCCAGACTTGTTTGGTTAACTCTGTTGAAAGTATGCGCCAGTCTATCCCTGAGTATGTGAGAGAGCATCTAAACAAGTTTCAACAGCTAGAACAACCCTGGCAAACTCAAGTAGATTCCACCTTGAACGCTTACCTCTCCAACTTTGAGCAACTTGTGCAGCAGCTCAATACATTAAGAACATATTCTTTTGAGCAACTACAGCAAGTAGCAGACTTTGCTGCTAGCAACCTTAATAAACTCAGTACAGCATTTGAGAAAGAGAGAGCTGCCACCGCTGCTGCCATAGCCAAACTCCAGAGTCAAGTGAATAACTATCTACGCCCAAGCCAGATATTCCACCCTCTCCCCCTTCTGATGACTTGGCATATCAAGAGCAGAGAATATGGGACACTATTTGAGAGCTACATACGTCTACTTGTAGTCAAGGACGTCCTACTGAGGCTCCTCAACCTGACCCCATGTTCTTGAGTTGACTGCTCAAGTTTCAGAGCTACAGCAAGAATTTGCCGCCCTACGTGAGATGATGACAACTGCTGCTAGTCCAGTTGGGGTTGTTGATGAAGATGGTTGCTGCCCTGGCTTAGCAGGAGCCCCTCATATCCAATGTTATAGGAAACTAATTGCCCTAGCTAACAAGGTGGATCAATTGAAGCAGGACCATACTGAACTGGATAGAGACGTGCAAGAGATGGTGACATGATTAACTCTGTGAACAACAGGTTTACCCTTTGTCTCTCAGTGGGGCCATCCCTTACTTCTCAACTGGCTGAGCTCTCCACAATAATGACCACCCAAGGTCAACTCTTAGATGCTACTGCACAACAGACCACTCAAGCTGTCAATACGGGTGCCTGCGCTGTTGAGACCCTGACTACCCTTGAAGAGAGTGCTTGTCATCTGTGGGCTAGACAGCCCCCTCTGAATCCAAAGTAGAGTTTTCCCTGTGTATAAACGTACTCAATAGCAATAATGGTGGTCCAACTCCAGAAGCACATTTTAAGCCTACCTTTAATCAAGTCTTTGAACCCAGAACCTCAACCATTGCAGCTTTCCTAACTATCTACAAAACTGCCATGAGAAGAGCCTCAGATGAAGTCAATAAGGAACACATTCTGACTGGTCTACACCTGACCTACCAAGAGGTAGTCATTCCAGAACTGCCCACCATTGAGACCTGGGAAGATATGAAGCAGCTTCTGATTGACAAGTTTGGTGATGACCTTAGCCTGGAATTAAAGAAGGACGCCTTCATGCATATTGCTTTCAAGCCTAAAGAGACACTAGCTGAGTTTACAGACCAATTCTACATAGAAGGACAGTAACTGATCACAAGTGGACAGTTGACAGCCCATGAAGCTTACATGGCTTGCGCTCAAGCCCTCAAGGTTAACCAACTTCTATGCCTTCACTTCAAAGCCCACAAGGCTATGCTTTCCTCCATTAAGAGCATAAAGACGTTGCTGCAAGATATGTACCTTACCTACTCTGGCGCAGTTGTTAAAGAAGGTTGAGCTACTTTTAACTCTGGTTCTTCTTCCTGTGGTCCTTGTATTCTTAACATGAAATCACAAAATCCTCCTTGACGCCAAGGTTGCCACAGCTGTGGTCAGATAGGTCATCATTCTCAAGTTTGCACCAACCCACAGGTTGAAGGAGCTGATCCAAAAGAGCAGGCGGGAAAAGAGCAGTCAACCTAGAGGCAGAGACGCTCTTGGTTGAAAAATCTTCCCAGTATTTTTCAATCCCTCCCTTTATAGCTGACTCCAAGCCTGCTGACAATGAGGCTCCTCCTATCTTCCTCTTGTTTCACAATATCTCTGATGACTATGACCTGGATGACTCTATACTGACAACACTGATGCATATGGATACTCTGTTCTGGCTGTTCCCAAAACCATTACAGTCCCCTAATAACTACGCTAAGTAAAGACTACAACTACTGCTAAGCCTTTTCTTGAAGCCAAAGAAATTGTCTCTTGTCCTTACCTCACTCAGTCTAAGAGGTCCCCTGTGCTAGTTGAGTCATCAGAAGAAGCTGCCAAGGTTGCTGATGCTGTCTTCAAGAATGTATCTGTTTTTCTCCCCCTCCAGACTGTTTATAAGAGTTTCCAGGATTAAGATGCATAATTGAGAAGTGGGATAAGGACTTAGCAGAGGCTCAAGATATCTTGACTGTCCTTCCGCCCTTTGGTTGCACTACCACTCAAGTAGAGATATCCATTTAAAAAGTGAAGATCAAAGCCATTCTAGACACTGGCTTGCCAGTCAACGTTGTCTCCTCCAAGCTTGTGAAGAAACTCAAACTTGCCTCTGACCTTAATTATCACCAGACGTATGGCACAACTAGACTGTCTATGACCCGCCACCATAGGGGCATACTCTGCTCTACCCATGTGGTTTGGCAAGCTTTTCCTAGCTGCACCAGCAGTTGTCTTGGAAAATGAGAGTTATAATCCCTTAGTTGACACTCAATTCCTTAGGGAATATAATAGGATAATTAACTTGAAAGATGATTACCTCTCTATTCTGGGATACAAAGTCCCTCTGATCTTTGAAGATAGGGTTAAAGTTCCTGGGAAGCGTCTCAAGACATGCACCTTGGAATATCCCACTGGGGTTTTTAACCTCAAATATTGCACCCACTCTTTAAACATAAAATGTCCACCCATGGCTTGTCTGCATTTGAAGGGATCCCTCTCCTAGCCACCTCTTCTGTCACCATCTTCCCTGGCTCCCAGGCCATCCTAGACTCCCAAATATCATATGAACTACCTGAACAAACCTTCTTGGAGTTGTAATCTCCCCCCTTGTTAGGGTGCAACAAGCCTTATCTCTGTCCTGGGATCCTAGATGTCTCTCATAAGGACCCTGTTTAACTGTTGGTAGCCAACCTGACTGCACTCCCCATGACCATGTCTAGGGGGTAGTTGTTGGATATGGCAGGTTGTTGAGCGCTCCTGATGTCCTGTCTCTTCATCCCTTTGGCACATTACAAGATTTTAACCTACCTGAGGATGAACCCCAAGTCCTATCCTTTTTCACTGCGCAGGACTTCCCACAGCTGTCCCTGGTTCAACAGAAAGAGGTGCTAGACTTGCTAGACCAATTTTCTGACTTCTTTGCAAAGAACAGTACTGATTATGGGTCAGCCAAAGGTGTTATCCATCATATTGACACTGGGGACTCTCCTCCCTTCCGTGCTAAACCATATTGCTGCAGTTGCGTGGAGGATGTCCAGGTATCTAAAGAGCTCAAACAACTATTGGACGCTGGGCTGCTGGCATCTTCCCAAAGTTCTTGGGCATCCCTGCTACTCATCCTAAAGAAGAAAGATGAAGGTCATTGTATTGTGATAGACTACCGCTGATTGAACTCCTTGACCAAGAAGGACTTGTACCCCTTGCCGTGTATTGATGATGCTCTTTGACGCCTAGGAGGTTCTAAGTTTTTCTCTGCAATGGATCTGGCATCTAGATACTGGCAAGTTGATCTATCCCCTGAGGATCACCAAAAAGCCACACTCATTACTTATGAAGGGCTTTTTGAGCCTACTTGCATGCTGCAGGGACTCTGCAATGCCCCCGCTACCTTATAAAGGGCCATGGACTCCATCTCTGCAACTTGAAGCTGTCATGTGCCCTAGTATATTTGGATGATATAACGGTTTTCAGAGCTACCTTCACCAATCACCTGGCTCATCTCAAAGAGGTGTTCATAAAGATTTGAGAATTTGGCCTCAAGCTAAAACCTTCCAAGTGCGTTTTCTTCAAAGAGCGTCTTGAATTCTTGGGCCATGAAGTAACCCAGACCGGGATTTGCCCAATGACTAAGAAGGTTGAAGCCATCAACAAAATGCTTCCGCCCACCAACCTGCTAGAGGTACAAGTCTTTTTAGGGATGATGGGCTACTATAGACAGTTTATCCCCAACTTCACCAATACTAGTGAACCTCTAGTCCAGCTGTTACATAATGTCCCTTTTGAATGGACTGCCAGTCAGCAGCAAGACTTTGAGACCTTTAAGCAAAAACTCAAAGAAGCTCACATCCTAGTGTATCCTGACTACAATAAGGAGTTCATCCTATACACTGATACTAGCAATCTTGCTATTGGAGCTATTCTGGCCCAACTAGACAACAAGGGTGTAGACCATCCTGTGGCTTACACTTCCTGCATGCTAAAAAAGCATGACAAGAATTTTAGTGTCACAGAGAAGGAGTGTCTTGCCGTGTTGCATGCAGTCAAGCAGTTTTGTCACTATGTATATGGTACCCACTTCACAGTTGTCACTGATCACGCTTTTCTTAAGTGGTTACAACAGCTTAAGGAGCCTGAAGAGAGCCTAGCTAGATGGGCTCTACGTCTGCAGGGATACAACTTCATGTGCTTATTTCCCTGGGATTCAACACCAGAATGCTGATGGGCTCTCCAGAATGCCCATTCTTTCTTTGCACCCTGCAGAGGCTGACTGGTTATACAAACTAATTGGGTACCTGTCTTTGTGGGAAAGTGAAACAGATGAAGTACAACTGGCCTTGCCCAAGCTATCCAAAGATACCCTCATACACAACAATCAGCTCTTCAAGAAGGTACAAGATCAGTATCTTTCTTATGTATGACCCAGTCTTTGCCTCTTGGTGGTGTTGCAAGCTCATAAAGAGATTGGGCATGGAGGCATAGCCAAGACCTTTGACTGGCTTCAAAAGAATTACTTCTGGGAGAAACTTTGCCTACTGATCCCAGAAGTCATAGCTAGCTGTCACAACTTCCAGCTGCAGAAACCTTGAGCTGCTGCCCATGAGTTCAAATTATTTCCCCCGCAACATTCTTTTCATACTGTCAGCATTGACGCAGTAGGTCCTCTCCCCTGCTTGCGTTCTGGGTGTTGCTTTATCCTGATTGCAGTTGATCATTTCAGCAAGTGGGTAGAGGCTCTCCCAACAAAAGACATCACAGCTAAGACAACTGCTGCCTTTCTGTTACAAGATGAATTCTACCGCCATGGCTGTCCTCAAGTGTTGCTCTCAGATAATGGGACTAACTTTAATGCCAAGCTGGTAACCTCTGTTGTCAAAGCTTTGGGATCACACCAGTTGTTCTCTGCCCCCTAAAATCCTTCTACCAATGGGGCAGTTGAGCATGCAAATTCAACACTGGTCTCTATCATGAGGAAGCTCACCTACTCTGACGCTGTCAACTGGGACCTATACTTACCTGCCACTCTCTTTATGTACTGCCTTAGCAAATTTTGTGTCACTGGATACTCCACTTTTGCTATGCTATATGGGCAAGAGGCTACTACCCCCTTGCTCTTGCCCCCCTGCTTACCTCTGATAAGGCCATGAATCCTGACAACCACATCAAGGATCTAGTCAACCGCATAATTGATATACAGTTTACTGCCTACACTTCTGCATACAAGACTAAGATGCTTGAGCTCTCTCCTGATAATGCTGGACACTCCCCCTGCCTGAATTTGATGTTGGGGACCATGTTCTTTACTACCAACACAGAGTAGGTGGTTGTGCACATAAGTTGGACTCTCTGTGGATCAGCCCTTTAGAAGTGACCTTTAAACAAGGGTCCAAATACACTGTAAAGCTCCTCTCCAGTGGCCGTCCTTTTGCTTGAGTGCACACAAAGATCCTTTGTAAATACCACCCCCCCTAAGGCCAATCTAGGGGAGGGCAATTTTGTTAATAATGCTATTCACATGTATCAATTTCGCCTTTGGTGGGCCATTTCAAGGACAAATCTCTTGCTTTTGCTTTTGCCTCTCAAAATGAGTTGATGACTGAATCAGGAAATACAATTGTTTGGTTTCTTGATCCTGCGCAACTCACTTGCCCCACTCATGCTGGTGGCATGTGATCCTATTGTCCTGGTAGTGTTTTGTGGTATTCCTAACCACTTTATATTCCATTTCATATTCATCAATAAAAATTAAATGCTATTCACATTTTTGTATTTATGTCTTCTGTACTTCTGCGCCTCTCTCTAGCCACAACTAGTAGAGATTATTCTTCCAGGGCCACAAGGTAATTGCATAGCCTTCCCTGTCATCTAACCAGGACTTAGTACAAATCCAATCCTAAGGTTAGGATTTCTTTTTTGTGTCTGTGCCACGCCTCAGAACACAACACATTCATGACAACAGAGCCTGCTTAAGATATAGACTATGTGACTCCAAGAGTGGCAAGAGTGATAGAAGCAGCCAATCATCTTCCAAGCAGTAAGTGATGTGTTTTAGAGAGCTATTCACAATTTCAGAAGTAAATTCAAAAGCAATAGAGAAGATAAAATTAAAGAAATCAACATAAATAGATATTTTAAGTTAAACTGTTGCTTTTAAACTAACATTTGACTTCTCTTTAGGGTTTCAAGTTTGATTCCTTTCTGGCATTAAGCCAGGATTGTCACTGGCGTTTATACTCTTATTGTGTGTTTTGTGTAATGGAATAATATTATTAAGACAATTAATAAAATTAATGTGGTCAGGGAAAAAATCCCTGACATCTACTATGACCATATTATTGATTATCAACAGCAGGCATGACAGAGAAGAGAGAGGATTTGATGCCATTGTAGGGGTAGGCTCTGAATGATGCTCCATCTTTTGAGGTTGATAGTAGTAAAGTAATCCTATTAAGATGGGTATATGTAGGTTATATACATTGGTTTTATAAACTGTTGAGATAAACAAAACCAATTTAATCCAAATAAAATGTACTCAGCCTAAAAAAAATAAAATCCAAGGAATAATAATGAATTACAATATATTTGGATTCTCTTATATTTTTTAAGCTGAGTTGATTTTTTATCTTGGCAGGTTATAAAACTAATACAATAAAGTTATAGATAATAGGGCAAATAAAAATGGTAGCCCATTAACTTTATTGATATTTCTGCAATTTTTAACTAAGTGGGGACTTGAGTTTATAGTATAACTGATGTCATGGCTGGGCGTGGTACCATACCAAGGCGCCATAGTTAGAGTCCACCCTTCAGGGTATTGCAACACCAAGGCCCAATAAAGGAAGGGCAAGGAGAGGGACAAATACAGCATATCAGCTGTGAGTGGACAGTAAGCACCAAGGTGAGGTACTTCATCCTCAGCAAGACTAAGGATGGTCAGGATGACCATCCTGTATTTGCTATGATCATAGGGGATAACCTCAGCAGAGGGCTGCAGGATTGGAGGGGGAGGAGTGGGAGGAATGAAGCTGCTGGTAGTCTATTGTTATTGGTTCTACTGGTTCTACTAGGTGAAGTACTTGTGACTGAGCTGGTTGATTTGGGGTTGTCCAAGGTGATAAAATAATATGGGGAAGAAAGGCAAAGACTACTCTATGGACCATACACTTTATTAAACGTTGTCTGCATCTGACTTGATTGTAGGAAAGTGAGGTTTATACCACTCATCCGTTCTTCCTTTGAAGTGGCTACTGACAGCTTCTTGGTGAACGTTAGTAGTCCATTATTTGGTCATAGGTACTTTGGGTGAGGAGGAGGGATTCTTGAGAACATGTCAGGGATCCAGTCTTGGGCAGCCGGCCCGTTGTTTTCAGGGGTAACTCAGGCCAGGCTTTTTTGCGGGCAATGCCCACTGCAAGAGGGGAGCTAACTTTAAAAGGTAGGAGTTGGATTTGCCCACCCAAGACCACGGGCCAGCGGCTGGGATTATAGTGTCAATCACCCCTGTGAGGGTGATGTACACAATCCCAAGCAGCTTGCCAGTATGGTTGGTTGGGAGGTTGGGTGCAGAAGCAGGCATGGGTTTTGGGGTCACGGGCAGTTCCATGGACAGGTTGTAAGCAGGGAGATAATTGAATTTTCCTCTGAACAACTTGGGTGTTGAAAATATCCACGGGCCTTGTCAGTTGTATCTAATAGCGGATTGTATGCGGGCCAGGGGATCAAGTTCAAGTATCTTTTCCGGGGTGTATACCTTGTATTCAGACTTCAGAGGGTAGTCAGTAAAATGGAAGGGTCCAAAGGGTACACCAGGAGGACAGAAAACAGCAGGCAGAGGGGCAGGCAGGCCAGGAGATCTTGAACTGAATTGTTAGACAGAAAATACAAAATAAGGCAATAGCTGTAAGAGCCAAATTAACATAACCTTTATTCAAAAATGGTAATAAGTTTAGAGCACAGGGTCCTTGGTTCTATATAGTACCCCCATCCAAACTTAACATTTTCCATGGGGGTCCATCAAGGCATTGGGAAGACCAGGGCCAGGGGAACTGGGTGCTTGGGTCCAAAGGCAGCAAAATGGCACCCGGCCTGGGAGTTCTTCCATTGGTTAAGAATCTCAATTTGGCTGCTTGATTGTCTTGCTCTGGTGTTGAGGTCATGGGACCAGGCCGCGGGCCCGTGCCTCTTTCCTGGGTTTGCTCTTGATTGGTTGCAGGCGTAGACTTCAAGTTCATGAAGCTAATAGTTGCCAGATTAGTACCTCCATTAGATGTGGTGATTAATCCTCCATTTGGTGCAATGATTTCTTTGGTTTGTCTCTTTTTACTGCATGGGTCAATACGCTTGGTATCAGATTGTGGGGGCTCAATCCCAGAAAAACGCAGGCAGGCAGTCCCGCGGTTCACAGGCCTGGCAGCCCAAAGAAATCCAGGTTTGGGGTTTGATCCCTGCTCCTGGGCCCGGTTTTCTAGGGAGGAAGAATTGTCAATCCTGACAGAACAGGTAATAGGGTCCCAATAATCTTGGTCTGGGTTGGGGAAGGGAAGTTCACTGGGTCTGGGCCATTGGATTGGTTGAATGATTCATGGATGGGGGCAGTTCTGGAAACTTGGTTTGCATCTCTGGTTTCACCTTGAAATTAGCCAGATTGCTGGAAGCTGATTGGTGGTTAATTATACCAATTCTAATCATTTGGGGCTGGGGTTGCTTGGCAGTTTGGACTTGCTTATGGGTAGAGGGATTGTCATCTGCAGGTGGATATTCCTGGCTGAGTAGTTTCTCTTCACTTCTTGAACCAATAAAATAATTAGACTCTCTAGTTGATGTGGGGGTTTCATTGGCTTGGGACTCTTCTTCAACAGGCTTTATTTGATTGTGAGTGGATTCTGGATCATTCTCCTACAGGTGATGTTTCATCACATTAGTGGGTGTACTTGTATTAATTTTTGAGGTGGGCTGCAAGGTGGCAAGGGGATCAGGACTAGGCTGTAGGGCTGGAGCAGGAACTTTAGAATTTATGGAACTGGTTGACTGGGCTGGAACTAGCTTATTTGCCAAGTTATTCAGCAATCACAGTTGATACTGGATTTTCCAAATAACTAGCAAGCATCATTGATTTTTTGATGGGTACCACCCAGCTCATTTGTAGCATTAGAGCTGGTGACTCTGCTACTGTTGGGGGTCGTTAGCCCCCCTGGGCCAGTTAGAAAACTGGCCCTGATTGTTTCAACACTTTCTGCTGTTGAAAGTAAGTTTAAACCAATCTCGCTTTTGAGAGTTGGTTTCCATCCGCCCTGCTGGTTTGAATGGGGTTTGATTCCCCCAGCAGGTTTGTGCGGTCTACCGCGTTTTTGTTTGGTAGGGGGTGCGCGGGTTCAAATCTGGTTGGTGCAAATTGCAACTTGCTGGCCCTTACAACTGACATATGTGACCAGCATCCTTCTAACAAGCATCTTCTTGGATAGAGTCCATGTTTCAAGTATCAGTGGCTTATTTATTCTTTACAATTTGAAGGATGTTTTGTGTTACCTTAGGCGCTGCAAAGAGATAAAACAGAGAAACCTCAACTGTAGGTTTGGTTTGTACTTAAGGCTCTGTGAAAAAACAATAAGCATGAATCTCATCTAGATGTGGCTAGGGAGGGTGTATCAAAGTACAAGAAAACACAAAAAGAAGTAATATTAATTAAAATTAGATTTAATTAGGAAATAAAAATAGAATTCATAATGTTTTGGGTAACCACAAAACATTACATATACATAATGATCAAATGTTGTTGTAACTGTGCTTTTTAGCAAAGTTAAAAGGGGAAAGACATTTAAAAACTAGATAACAATCTTTATTGAGAGATAGTGATTATATAGCTATTGTGAATCAAGGATAAGATGAACATGATTGTGTTGATCACACAGTTGGATGTTGAAGGGGGTGGCTTGATCCTGGTAATGAGTCAAGAGCCAAAACAAGGTATCCACTGTAGGGGATCAGCATTTGTTCATGTTGTTGGATTTGGCAATTAAAGTTGATTTCTTAGTCTAGCTTTGAGTGGCCGGGTAATTGGATTGCAGGTCACAAACCTGCTTGTTCAGAACCTTGCTGGCAGGTTGATCCTGCAGTTTTGATAATGTAATTGCACATGTAGGGTGAAGATCATTGTATCACAAGGAGAGATGGGAATTATTTCAACTACTTTTAAAGAGCTATTGTAATTTTTAAAAGCAAGGGGAAATGTGAGGATCTCAAGATTCCATTTACAATTTGATCTCATCATAGGCAAAATCAAAACAATGTGAATGCAATCATTCATAACACACAACAATCCCCATGTGTCAGGAATATTTCTGACACCAACAAAACTTCTACTGTAGTGCCAAGTTGGGGCAAAAAGAAATTTTGAGCCCAAAGAATTTCCAAAGCAAAAGGGATTTTCCCCTTCAAAAGGGAAAAATAAAACAAAATTCAAAACAGATCTTGGGAAATCCCAGAACAATTTATCATCTGGGCAGGTGCCTGCCACAATTGCACAGGCGTCTGCCACGCCCACCAGCACCCTCCGCCAACCCTCCGCTGCCCAGCCAGCCGCCAGTGGGCCTCCTGCCAGCCACCCACCTGGGCCCCAGTCTCCACTCCTCAGCCAATCAAAGGGCACACACACCTTTGTCCAATTAAATAAATCCCTGGACCAAGGGTTAAAGATAAATAATAGGGAATTCCAAGACAAACAAGGGCAAACTAAACTGCAAGTTTGAGGGTCAATTCTAAACCAAACTAATGATAATCTGGGGCCCAGACCACATGGTTGGGTCCAAACTCCAGCCAAACATACCTTCTAGTACCAAAATAGATTTTAAAACATCTTGGGTTCTATTCTTCATCTGGAAAAAGGTCAACAAAAGGATATTGGTTCCAACCAAGAATTTCTGAACCAACCACAGATTACAGGAGAAAAAGAGTTTGTCTTTATCCCCAATGCCAATTCCAATATTCACTATTCAGGGCACTTTGGGATCTTCAATTCCCTGTTTTCTACTCCCACTTGCAAAACTTTGCACAGTGAGAGCAACTATAAATAAGAAATCCCCTCTTAAAAAAGGCTTGTGCTATTATTTAGAGCAATACCCTCCTCAATAAAGCTATTATAAGTCTTAATCTTTAAAGTCAGCTCTTAGTTAATTTTTACCCTCACCTTCAATCCCCAAACCAGGGAGGATGAATCATCTCATCTTCACAGCTGTGTTTACAGCTTGACTTGTAATTAGAGGATATCAGCAGGAACCAGGAACCTTTAGGCCTTCACCAGAAGGGTTAGGCCAAAGCTACTAAAACAACCCAGCCAAATCAACTCTTTGCACGCTGGTTCTTGGCCTCATCTTGTGTTGCTGCACCCCACCTTGTCCATTGTGATGTACACCTTTATTTACTACAAATTGACATACTTTGCAGAAAGCTTTAGCAGGTATAACTTTCACCAAGGTATTGTGATTGTTAATGACCATCTATCCAATTGTCACTGCCTTGACAGGATTACAACTTTCCAACCTCCAACCATACCTCTTGCAAGTAGTACCACCATTGTCTGGGTATTACATAAAATTCAAAATAACAGATTTTGTCATGGCCTGAGTTGTTTCCAGGGGAAACTTTAGTTAAGGGTCAAGCCTGGAAGGCCCAGTAGATGACAGGGGCCATCTGCATCACATAATTGGCAGCAGTAGCCCAAGGAAGCCACACTTACATGTGGGGTATCACTTTCTCAGTGAGCCCCAGCATGGTCAGGTAGGCAAACCCAAGCTTGCTGTAGTCATATGATGGTACAGAAGGAACAAGGGGGAGTTCTCCTGCGGTGGCGCTCATGGTTGGGCCTGGCTGGGCAAGTTGTTGGAGCAGAGAAACACCAGGGAAGGAGAGGTGTGGTGCAGGAGCAGGAATTAATTTTTGGTCCAGCACTATAGGAGATGGGGTAAAGGCTGGCGGCGGTTGGTTGGAGGCAGCTAGAAGTTGCTCTGTTTCCCAGCGCTGATGTTGGTACTGGAGGTACTCTCTGTTTGAAAGCACCAGCAGTATAAAATTTGTGATAATGTAATAAACTCCTGAAAAGTATAAATGCTCAGTGTGCATTAACCAACAAAATTTTTATTAAATAAAAATGTCAACAAAGAAAGGGAATGCCAGTGTTCCCAGCTATATCCTGCTGGTAAACTGCAATTGGACTTACTGGCAACTCCTTATTGGCCGTTAAAGTGTTATTATTGAGGTGGGCTCCATTGGCAGGCCCTAATTTGTCATTTAAGAGGATCCTTTCACTATTTTTTCCCTGGGGAAGCTGACAGGGGAATTTGAGGTCATTTGGAAACCCAAGTCCCAATTCCTTGGTCTCAGAGGGTGTGGACCAATTAAAATTCTTTTTGCTTGGCATTGAAACTGTTTCCAATTGCCACCAGGTTTGGCTTTTACCAGGGTTCAATTCCCCCTTGGCATTAAGGTTTTCTTTTGGTCAATTAATGAGATCAACAACACAATCAATTGGTTGCTCAATTGCAGGCAATAAGCCTATATATTATAGGGATTTGTCTGGTCTATTCTGGGCCCTGACATATTTGGATCAAAGTTGGATCCTAAAACCCAAACTCTGTTGGCATGGGACCCCACCGCCTGCCTACTAGCAGCCAGCCAGCCAACCACCGGCCACACAACCAACTTTCAGGCCTCTGTGGGCCGCAAGACAAAAAACTTACAGCCAGTTGCCCAGCCACCACACACCTGCTGGTCAGCCTGCTTTTTCCCCCACTTGCAACCCAGCCAGCAATCACCAACTCCCTGGGTGTCAGAGATCCAGTCTTGGGTGGCTGGCCTGCTGTTTTGGGGGTAATTCAGGCTGGGTTTTTTTGCAGGTAAAGCCTACCAAAAGAGAGGAGCTAACTTAAAAAGGTAGGAGAAGGACTTCTACACCCAGGACCACAGGCCAGCAGCCAAGATTATGGTGTCAATCACCCCTGTGAGGGTGATGTACACAATCCCAAATAGCTTGCCAGTGTGGTCAGTTGGGAGGTTGGGTGAGGAAGCAGGCATAGGATTGGGGGTCACAGGCGGTCTATGCGGAGGTTGTAAGCAAGAAGGTAGTTAAGCTTTCCTCTAAACAATTTGGGTGTTGAGAATATCCACAGGCCTTGACAGTTGTATCTAACTGAAGACTGTATGCGGGCTAAAGGATCTAGTTCAAGTATTTTCTCCAGGGTGTAGTCCTTATATTCAGGCTTCAAAGGATAGTCCATGAAGTGCACAGGGCCAAAGGGAACACCTAGATGATGGAAATCTGCAGGCAGAGGGGCAGGAGGACCAGGAATCATGAACATTATTGATAGATGGCAAATACAAAATAAGACAGTAGCTGGGTAAGCCAAAATAACATAACCTGTTTTCAAAAATGAAAATAAGGTTTGAGCGCGGAATCTATAGGCATATATAGAATCCTGCCTCCAAACTTAGTATTTCTCATGATGGTTTCATCAAAATATTGGGAAAAATACAGGCGGGTGGCCAGGAGGCCCAGGTGTGGGAGCGGCAAAACAGCACCTTGTCTGGGTGTTCTCTCATTGGTTAGAATGTCTGAATTGGTCACTCAATTTTCTTGATTTTGGGCTGTGGTCACAGGGTTGGACCTAAAACCCGTGTTTTCCTTTGACAATTGAATCTGATTGGTTACCCAAGAGGACTTCAAGTTCATGAAGTTCACAGAGGAACTTTCTATTCATTCATTAGGCAATTTGAGAAGATCCTCCTTGGGCATCACCATAGTCAAACTTGCGCTGGTATTCTGACTTTGGGACTTAGCAGTGGCTTCAGCTTGCAGAGGCTCAGTCTCAGGAAAACGCAGGCAAGCAGGCCCTTGGTCCATGGAATTGGTAGCATGCAGGAATCCAGGGTTTGAATCCCACTCCTGGGCCTGGGTTTCCAGGGTGTTGTGTTTGGCTCCTGGGGACAACATTCAGGAGGACACAGCAGGAAATCTATATAACAAAAGATTTGAGGTTTGAAGCTAGTCTTGGGTTAGCCTTCAGGGCAAAATTAAGGGCACATACCTTAATTTCCTGGAATACAAGATGAGAAGTTCCTTTTGGCAGAAAGGAAAGGAAAAAACTTGAAGAATATTAAAGCCAACACAAATGTGGATAAAATTGTCTTTGTTAGGAGAAATAATTCTACTTAAATAGTAGACAAGGGTTAATGATCACCCATTAGGTAGAAAGAGTGGCAGAGGGGGTCACATTGGGATGAGGTCATACCAGGATCAGTCAAGGACAGGTACAATATTCCAGAATGGGTGGATATTGAACCAGACCCATTTGCGGAAGGGGAGGAATTCCAGAATTTGAAAGAAAAACCAACCAAATCTTTGCACATATCAATATTCAAAAGCCATATCAAAATAGCATTAATGAAGCAATTTACAACATCTTCCCCCTCAAGATTAGACACAGGGAGTTGATATTTGCGGAGGAATTTGGAGTGTATCCTGGCAAAAGGGCAACTGGAGGACAGTAACTTTACAGTATACTTGACACCCTTCTTGTAGGTGACTTCACAAGGTTCAACCCAGAGGGAGTCTAACTTATGAGCATAACCTCCAGTACAATTTTGATAATAGAGGACCAGGTCACCCACTTGGTAGTCAGGGAGGGGGGCTCTGGAAGCATTGGTGGGCTAGAGTTCTAAATCTTTGACCTTTTAAGCAGTAGAATAGGCTGAAGCTTGGATGTCAATGATACAATTAGTCAAGTCTTTGACATGAGCTTCAGGATTAACAGAGGCGTCAACTTGATCAACAGGGGTCTCAAGATTGAGGGGTAGTGGCTTCTTGTCTGTACAGCATAGCAAAGGGGGACTGGTCAGTCACTTGATGTCTGCTGAGTCTATACACAAAGAGGGCAGCAGGGAGGAACATATCCCAGTTAGCAGCATCAGAGAGGGTAAGCTTCCTCATTATGGACACAAGGATAGAGTTTGCTTGTTCCACAGTCCCATTGGTTGATGGGTTATACAGTGCAGAGAAGGATTGATGTGTACCCATAGCTTCTACAATGGACGTTATGAGCCAAGAATTAAAGTTGGTCCCATTTTCAGAAAGCAGGACTTGAGGGCAACCATGGCGGTAGAAGATATCTTGCAACAAAAAATTAGCAGTGGTCTTGGTGGTTATATCTTTGGTTTCTCTGGCTTCAAACCATTTTCTAAAGTGATCAACAGCTACTAAGATGAATCAACACCCAGATCTAGACCAAGGAAGTGGCCCAACAGCGTCAATACTTACAGTGTGGAAAGCATGCTTAGGAAGGATGAGCCTGAAATGATGTTGTAAAGGTCGGGGTTGTTGAACTGACAATAATGACAGGAGGCAAGGACATCAGGGATTAGGAGGCGCATGTTTTCCAAGGTTAAGTTTTTGCACAACCAGTCAAGAGTTTTTGCTATACCTCCATGACTGTTATCAATGTGAGCTTGGAGGATGATAGCTATTCTCATACAGGGTAGACATAGGGCAGATAGGTAATGTTGACCTTCTTGAAGAGTTGTCTATATCAAATCACAGTATCCTTGGATAGGGCTTGCAATGCCAAGCGGATGTCCTCTGGCTCAGTGGTCCATGAGTCAGGGTACCCTATCATCTCATATAGGCAATCAGCGTCAGCAGGATAGATAGCTAGAATAGGCATCCTTGAAAAACCATTGGCATTCTGATGTTGTGCACCAGGACAATGTACTAAGGTGAAATCATATCCTTGTAAGCACAGAGCCCAACGTGCTAACCAACCTTCAGGCTCCTTTAATTGTTGCAGCCACTTTAGAGAAGAGTGGTCTGTGACTACTGTGAAATGAGTCCTGTAAATTTAGTGCCTGAACTGTTTTACTGCATGCAAAATAGCTAGGCATTCTTTTTTTAGTGACGCTAAAGTTCTTCTCATGTTTTTTAAAGACTCAGGAGGAATAAGCTATAGGTTGGTTGATGCTCTCATCATAAAGCTAGGCTAGGATGGCACTCACAGCTACTCTACTAGCGTTGGTGTACAAGATAAATTTCTTATTGTAGTCAGGATAGAATAGAATGGGAGCCTCTTTGAATTTAGCTTTAAGCACCTCAAAGGATTGCTATTGACTGTCAGTCCACTCAAAGGGTACGTTGCAAAGGAGCTGGACAATGGGTTTGCTTAGTTCAGAAAAATCAGTTATGAATTGTTGATAGTACCCCATCATACCAAGAAATATTTGGACCTCCTGTAGATTTGTGGGAGGCAGCATCTTTTCAATGGCCTCCATCTTATTTCCCATAGGGCGTATTCCGGTTTGGGTGACCTCATGGCCTAAGAATTCAAGTTGCTCCTTGAAGAAGGAGCATTTAGAGGGTCTAAGTTTCAGGCCTGCCTCCCAAATTTTGATAAAGACAGCTTTGAGGTGGCCTAGATGATTAATGAAGATGGAGCTGAACACAGTAATATTGTCAAGGTATATGAGGACGTAGGAGAGTTTCAGGTCTTGTAGGATGGAGTCCATAGCCCATCAAAAGGTAGCCGAGGCGTTGCAGAGTCCTTGGAGAATTCTAGTGGGTTTGTAAAGACCTTCTGAAGTGATGAGCACAGCCTTTTCTCTATCTTCAGGAGACAAGTTAACCTGCCAGTATCCTGATGCTAGATCCATGGCAGAGAAAAACTTTGATCCTCCTAATTGTCTGAGAGTATCACTAATTCTAGGCAAAGGGTAAGAATCCTTCTTGGTGAGAAAATTTATATGGCATAGTCCATCACAATGTGATGGCCTCCATCCTTCTTCTTTAGGATCAACAATGGGGAGGACCAAGGGCTCTGAGAGGGGGCTAGGAGCCCAGCATCTAGAAGCTGCTTAAGATCCTTAGAGACCTGGGCATCTTCCACTCTACTGCGGCAATAAGGCTTGGCACAAAAGGGTGGGGCATCACCTGTGTCTATCTGATGAATGATCCCCTTATCTAGACCATAGTTGATGGGTCCAGAGGTAAATATATCTTTAAACTGGTCTAACAGTTCCAGAACATCTTTTTGTTGAATGGGCAATAGCTGAGGGAAGTCTGCAGCGGTGAAAAGGAGAGAACATGGTGGTCTTCTTCAGGCAAGTTGAAGTCACTAAATTTTTAAAGGGGTATAGAGACACCACTTGCTCTGAGCCTAATATGTGACCATGCCCAACAACCTGGCCTTTGGTCACCTGCATAGGTAGGGCAGTCAGGTTAGCTAACAACAGCTGCACAGACTCTTTATGAGTTTGGTCCAAAATCCCAGGGCATAGCCTAGGCTCTCTACGGCTTAGGGAATCAGGTGAATATAGCTCTAGGAATGACTTCTCAGGTAGTTCATAGGATATCTGAGAGTCTATAATCACTTGCAAGCCAGGCGGTATAGTGATAGCTGCAGGGGCAAGAAGAGGCACACCTTCTTCAGCAGGACAGGAAGGAGGAGAGGACCACATATTGGAAGAATGAGTCCTGTACTTGAGTGAGAAGATACCCATGAGGTACTCAAACACACAAGTCTTAAGGCGTTTACCCAGAAGACAAAGGGGCTCCTCAAAGGTTAGGGGGATCTCACACCCTAAGAGAAAAAGGTACCCATCTCAAAAGTTCACAATCTCATTGTACTCTTGAAGGAATTGTGTACCAATCAGGAGAGTGTAGCTTTTGTTTTCTAAGACAATAGCAGTGGAAGCAATAAGCAGCTTCCCAAACCTCATTGGCAGAGCAGAGTAGGCACCAATGGCCCAAGTCTGAGACATGCCAGAAGTACTGTATGATTGAGTGTAGTTGAGGTCAGGGGCCAGCTTGAGCTTCTTCATTAGCTTGGAAGATACCACATTGACTGGAGAGCCCGTGTCCAGAATAGCCTTGATTTTGATCTTTTGGTTTGATACTTCCACACATGTAGTATCTTTCCCAAAGGCGGGCAAGACAGCTAGAACATCCTGAGCAGCTTCCAATTCTTTCTCCCACTTGGCCAACATGCATTGTAAGGCAGGAATTTCCTTATACACAGTCTGCAAGGGGAGAGATACAGTCACATTCTGAAAGAGAACCTCTTATAGTTCAGAAGCCTCTTCAGAGGAATCTACCAAGACAGGGGGACAATGGGCCTGTGCTAAGTAAGGACAAGACACTATGGCCTTAGCTTTGCTCAAGGTTGGGTGAGTTGTAGTCGTGATTTTCCCTGAATGTAGCTTGTAAGGGATGGACACAGTTTCCAGGACTGCCAACACAGAGTAGCCATAACCATCAGACTCATCAAATTCAGAGTCTTTGGGTTCATAATCACTAGAGAGGTTATGGAACAAGCAAAGGATAGTTGGGACAGCCAAGGGGGAGGATTCCTTGTCAGAAGGGGGATCAGGAGGAGATGGGGGAGATTGGTCAACAGAGAGCGTCTCTGCCTCTAAGCTGACCTCTCTTTTTCCGCCTGCTTCTTTGGGTTGCAACCCTCTACTTGAGGGTTGGTGCAAGTACATGAGTGGTGTCCTATTTGACCACAGTTATGAAATCCTTGTCTCTTAGATTATCCACTTGAGCCCAGAGTCATAATGTACGGAGTACAGGAGGTGGTTCCTGCATTGTTGGCCTTATTTTTGCATACCACAGTACCACCATGAGTCAAGTTCATATCTTGAAAGAGGGTCTTGATACTCTTCATGGAAGTAAGAGAAGCTTTATGAGCCTTAAAGTGCAGACATAGGAGTTGATTCACCTTTAAAGTGTTTGAACAAGCTGTGTAAGCTTCCCAGGAAATTAACTGATAACTGGTGATTAACTGTTGTCCTTCAATGTAGAAACAATTGGCAAATTCAGCCAGGGTCTCTTTGGGCTTAAAAGCAATGTGCATAAACACATTTTTCTTGACTTCCAAGCTGAGATCTCTGCCAAATTCCTCAATTAAGAGGCACTTCATGTCCTCCCAAGTGATAATTAAAGGGAGTTCAGGGACCACAACTTCTTGGCATGTGGGATGCAGACAGGTAAGAATATTCTCCTTCTTAAGTTCATTGGTGGCCCTACACATTGCAGTCTCATAAATTGTCAGGAAGGCAGTAATGGTAGAGGTTTTAGGGTCAAATATCTGTTTGAATGAAGGTTTATAATTGGGGTCAATGGACAATGAGGTGGATTGGCTGTTGTCGCCTGGGTTGAGGACGTTAATGCGGGGGTTGCCCTCAAACTCAGATTCAGCATCAGGTTGTCTAGCCCAGAGAAGTTGAAGGCTCTCCTCTAGCGTATCCAAGGTAGAACTGTTTTGCCCACTAATATCTCTAGCAGTAGCGGCAACAGTTCCAAATTCATCAATTGTAATCTGTTGTACCAATAAGGTGCCGGCAATCCCATTGAGGCAGGTGGTCAGAGAAGTAGTCTGAGCAATCAAAGGGATAAACTTTCCATTTATTGTCTTGGTCAAGAAAGAGAGGTTTTGTACCTCTTGTTCCAGTGCGTCCTGCCTATCAGCAACATCATTTGTCACTTCAGCTAGTTGATCCAAGGCAAGAGCGCAGTTGACTCAGGGTTGGCCTTCTAAGCCAGGGCAACAACCATGATTGTCATGAGTGGGAGTACTAGTGACCTCAGCTTCCTCCTCACCTTCAGAATCAGAGGAAAAATCATCAGGATTAGAGAGGAGTTGTCTCAAATACTTGATTTCTCCTTGCAATGTAGCTATTTAGTCAGTAAGCAAGGCAATGCAAGGGTCAGGCATAGGTTTGACTGGAGGAGGATTCTGAACAGAAGATTAACAGCAAGTAGTGGCCTTGAGCTCAGCTATGGCTTACCATACCTGGGCTTCAAAGTCAGATGGGACCTCAACAGGAGGAGCGGGAGGAGTCACCTCAATGGACGCTACTTTATCATCCACGTAATTTTGCACTTGATATAGAGTGTCGCCTAGTGCAGCCTTATCCAGACCATATTGATGCTGCAGATGGTGGCCCCAAGTATCAACATGAGTCCCAACCAACTCAAGCTGAGAATTAATATGCTCCCAAAATTGGTTGAGTTTGATAACCAGAATCTCAAAATCCTGACAATGTTTTAGAAGAGCGGCCTTGATTTGACCACGCCACATTGCTTGATGCTCATCCAATTTTCACAGTCAATCCTTGATATATCCAGGGAGAGAGAAAAAAAGAAAGTTCAGAGATGAGGTTAGGTATTTTTGGGAGGCCAGCAAGTCACGCTGGTTATCCAAAATACATGCAAAGAGGCTCTGGGACCATTCCTGATATGCCATATTTTGAGCATGGTTGTTTGAGACAGAGGAGGCTACAGAATTTAGAAGCTGGTTCTGGGATCCTAATGCAAATTGATGGTGAACCAGGGTGGGCTGAATAAACTGGTTGACTAACACGCCAATAGTATCCATAGACTCCATCAGCGCAGGGGGAAGAACAAAGACCACAAGGAAGGAATATAGGTCTTCAGAAGCGTACCCAGGGCAGAGACCAGGGATAGTGTGCATTGACACAGTGCCTGAGTGGAGGAGAGAGCAGGCGGCAGCACAAGCTTGCTTGTAGTTGAGAGAGAAAGCTAGAAGGGGGCCCATGCAGGCCCGGGAGACAGCACCAGTACAATAGGAGTTGAGGGGGCATCAATGATGTCTTCTTCTAGAGGAGGACTAGAAACTTTAGATTTTTTGGGTACTTTAGAAACAAAAGGAGAAGGACCAGAGAATGCATGTGGAAACAGAGTAAACAAGGGGCTTTAAGCCCCTGTAGTGAGCACCATTTTGTTGTGTTTGGCTCCTGGAACGTCATCCAGGAGGACACGGCAGGAAATCTTTATAACAAAAGATTTGAGGTTTGAAGCTAGCCTTGGGTTAGCCTTCAGGGCAAAATTAAGGGCACATACCTTAATTTCCTGGAATACAAGATGAGAAGTTCCTTTTGGTAGAAAGGAAAGGAAAAAGCTTGAAGAATATTAAAGCCAACACAAATGTGGATAAACTTATCTTTATTAGGAAAAATGATTCTACTTAAATAGTAGACAAGGGTCAATGATCACTCATTAGGTAGAAAGAGTGACAGAAGGGGTCACATTGGGATGAGGTCATGCCAGGATCAGTCAATAACAGGTACAATATTCTGGAATGGGTGGATATTGAACCAGACCCATTTGCGGAAGGGGAGGAATTCCAGAATTTGAAAGCAAAACCAACCAAATATTTGCACATATAAATATTTGAAGGCTATATTGAAATGGAATTAATGGCGCAATTTACAACACAGTGGGAAAGAATTGTCAATCCTGACACTGGAACAACCCTGGGCACCCCAAATCAGGGAAATTCCCAAATTGGGGGGATTACAAAGATTTACTTATGTGCCCAACACCAGAACTTCAGCTGTTGCCCTGGTTTAGCAAATGACCAACTCCATTTTCCCATCATAAGCTTGCCAAAAATAGATTCCAAAATGTGATGGACTTTGGGGATCTTCTTTTGAACCCTAAACACAGATGCTCCAAGAAGGGCCATCTCCAGTAGAATGGTATTAACTTGACCAGCTTCCAACCCTTTTGGCCCACCCCACCCAGATCCCTTTCAGAGGGGGCGGGGTCAGCCCCAAACCCAGATACTGTCTCACCCAATCCAATGCACTCAATTTTTTCTGCCTTGCAGAAGAGACCTGCATAGAAGACTTTGAGATCTTGGTGATAGGGTGTGCTACTATTAAGAATTTCTCTCCTACAGTGTATGTCAGGGATCCAAGCTTGGATAGCCAGCCCATTATTTTATGGGATCACACAGGCTAGGTTTTTTTTGGGCAGAGCCCACCAAAAGATGTGAGCTAATTTAAAAAGGTACAAGAAGGACTTCCCCACCCAGGACCACATACCAGCTGTCAGGATTATAGTGTCAATTGCCCCAGAGAGGGTGATATACCCAATCCCAAGAAGTCTGTGGTGTGGTCTACAGAAAGTTTGGGTGGGGACATGGGAATGGGTTTAGGAGCAATTGGCATTTCCATGTCCAGTTGATAGGCAGTGCTGTGTTCTGATGAATAGCACAGACACACAACAGGGAGTCCTAAACTTAGGATTGGATTCATACTAAGTCTCAGTTAGATGGCATTGAAGGCTATGCAATTACCTTGTGTCCCTGATGAATAGTATCTACTAGTTGTGGCTAGAGAGAGGCAATAAAGTACTTGGAAACACAAAGACAAAATGTGAATAGAAATTATTTTTTATTGGGTATAAAGATTGGGAATATATACTGTGTAGCTTTACCACAAAGCAGTACATGGACAGTAAGAACACTTACCATAAGCATGAGTAGGGCAAGCAACTGCAAAGAATCAGGAAACCAAAAAAATGTATTTCCCAGTTTAGATACAGACTCATTTCTAGAGGCAAAGGCAAAAGCTAGCAATTTGTCCTTGAAATAACCCATGAAAGGCAAAATCAAAACATGGTGAATAGCGACATTCACAACATTGCTCCCTTCTAGATTGGCCTTAGGGGGTAGTATTTGCGGAGAAACTTGGCATGCACTCAGGCAACCACTAGAGAGGAGTTTCACAGTATATTCTAATCCACATTTGAAGGTTACTTCTAGAGGCCCCACCCACAATGTATCTATCTTGTGAGCGCGTCCTTCTACTCTATGCTAATAATAGAGGACTTGATCCCCAATGTTGAACTCAGGCAAGGGAGCATACCCAGCATTGTCAGGGAGAGCTTGAGCATCTTGGTTTTATATGAAGAGGTATAAACAGTGGCCTGTATGTTAATGATGAGGTTGACTAGATCTTTGATATGGTCATCAGGATTCATAGCCTTATCAGAGGAGAGCAAGGGGCCCCCAGGAGCAACAGAGTGGTGGCCTCACGTCCATATAGCATAGAAAAGGGGTCTATCCAGTGACACAATGTTTGCCAAGGCAATAAGCAAAGAGAGCAGCAGGTAAGTATAGATCCCAATTTGCAGCATCAGAGTAAGTGAGTTTTTTCATGATAGAAACCAAAGTTCAATTTGAATGCTCAACTGCCCCACTGGTAGAAGGATTATAGGGGGCAGAGAAGGATTGGTGGGACCCCAAAGCTTCTAAAACAGAAGTCACTAACTTAGCATTGAAATTAGTTCCATTACCAGAAAAAAACACTTGAGGGCAGCCATGGCAATAGAATACATCTTGAAGCAGGAAGGCGGCAGTTGTCCTGGCAGTGATGTCCTTAGTAGGGCGAGCTTCCACCCTGTTGTGTTCTGAGCCGCGCCACAGACACACAACAGGAAATCCTAACCTTAGGATTGGATTTGTACTAAGTCTCAGTTGGATGACAGGAAAGCAAATGTGTTTACCTTGTGGCCCTGAAAGAATAATCTCTACTAGTTGTGGCTAGAGAGAGGCGCAGAAGTACAGAAGATACAAAGACAAAAATGTGAATATAACTTAATTTTTATTGGTGAATATGAGATGGAATATATAGTGGTTAGGCTTACCACAAAACACTACCAGGATGGTAGGATCACTTGCCACCAGCATTAGTGGGGAGAGTGAGTTGCGCAGGATCAAGAAATTAAATAATTGAACTTCCTGATTCAGTCAATAACTCATTTCAAGAGGCTAAAGCAAAAGCAAGAGATTTGTCCTCAAAATGGCCCACCAAAGGCAAAATTGAAACATGGTGAATAGCAGTATTCACGACATTGCCCTCTCCTAGATTGGCCTTAGGGGGGTAATATTTACAAAGGAACTTTGCGTGCACTCAAGCAAAAGCACGGCTACTGGAGAGGAGCTTTGCAGTGTATTTGGACCCTTGTTTAAAGATCACTTCTAAAGGGCTGATCCAAAGAGAGTCCAACTTATGTGTGAAACCAACTACTCTGTGTTGGTAATAAAGTACATGGTCACCAACATCAAACTCAGGCAGGGGGGAGCGTCCAGCATTATTGGGAGAGAGTTCAAGCATCTTAGTCTTGTATGCAGAAGTGTAAGCACTGGCCTGTATATCAATTATGAGGCTAACTAGATCCTTGATGTGGTTGTCAGGATTCATGGCTTTGTCAGAGGTAAGCAAGGGGGCCCCCAAGAGCAAAGGGGTAGTAGCCTCTTGCCCATGATATAGCAAAAGGGGAGTATCCAGTGACACAATGTTTGCTAAGGCGGTATGCAAAAAGAGCGGCAGGTAAGTATAGGTCCCAGTTGGCAGTGTCATAGTAGGTGAGCTTCCTCATGATGGAGACCTTGGTAAATTAGCACGCTCAACTGCCCCATTGGTAGAAGGGCTGTAGGGGGAAGAGAAAGACTGATGAGACCCCAAAGCTTTGACAACAGAGGCTACCAGCTTTGCGTTGAAGTTAGTTCCATTATTGGAGAGCAACACTTGAGGACATCCAAGGCGGTAGAAAACATCTTGTAGCAGGAAGGCAGCAGTTGTCTTAGCTGTGATGTCTTTTGTTGGGAGAGCCTCTACCCACTTGCTGAAATGATCAACTGCAATCAGAATAAAGCAACACCCAGAACATGAGCAGGGGAGAGAACCTACCACGTCAATTCTGACAGTGTTGAAGGCATGGTGCAGGGGGACTAATTTGAGCTTGTGGGCAGAAGCTTGAGGCCTTTGCAGCTGGCAATCATGGTAGCTAGCTATGACGTCTGGGATCAGCAGGCAAAGTTTCTCCCAGAAGTAAATCTTTTGAAGCCGGTCAAAGGTCTTGGCAATGCCTCCATGCCCAGTCTCTTTATGAGCTTGTGACATTACCAAGAGGCAAAGACTGGGTCATACATAAGGCAGATACTGATCTTGTACCTTCTTGAAGAGCTGATTGTTTCATATGAAAGTATCTTTGGATAGCTTGGACAAGGCCAGTTGTACTTCTTCTGTCTCACTTTCCTACAAAGACAGGTACCCAATCAGTTTGTATAACTGGTCAGCCTCTGCAGGGTGCAAAGCAAGAATGGGCATTCCAGGAAGTCCATCAGCGTTCTGGTGTTGAATCCCAGGGAAATAAGCACCGTGAAGTTGTATCCCTGCAGACGTAGAGCCCATCTAGCTAGGCACCCTTCAGGCTTCATAAGCTGTTATAACCACTTAAGAGAAGCGTGGTCAGTGACAACAGTGAAGTGGGTACCATATATGTAGTGACAAAACTGCTTGACTACATGTAATACAGGGAGGCACTCTTTTCTGTGACACTATAGTTCTTCTCATTCTTTTTTAGCATGTGGGAAGTTTAAGCCACAGGATGGTCTATACCCTTGTCATCTAGTTGGGCCAGAATAGCCCCAATTGCAAGATTGCTAGCATCAGTGTATAGGATGAACTCCTTATTGTAGTCAGGATACACTAGGATTGGAGCTTCTTTGAGTTTTTGCTTAAGGGTCTTAAAGGCTTGCTGCTGACTGGCAGTCCATTCAAAAGGGACATTACGTAACAGCTGGACTAGAGGTTCACTAGTATTGGTGAGGTCAGGGATAAACTGTCTATAGTAGTCCATCATCCCTAAAAAGACTTGTACCTCTTGTAGGTTGGTGGGTGGAAGCATTTTTTCTTTGGCTTTGACCTTCTTAGTCATTGGGCAAATCCCAGTCTGGGTTACTTCATGGCCTAAGAATTCAAGATACTCTTTGAAGAAGGCGCACTTGGAAGGCTTTAGTTTGAGGCCTGCTTCTCAAATCTTTATGAACACCTCTTTGAGATGAGCCAGGTGGTCAGTGAAGGTAGCACTGAAAACCATTATATCATCCAAGTATACTAGGATGCACAAAAACTTCAAGTCACAAAGGATGGAGTCCATGGTCCTTTGGAATGTGGCCAGGGAATTGCAGAGTCCCTGCGGCATGCAAGTAGGCGCAAAAAGCCCTTCATATGTAATGAGAGCGGCTTTCTGAAAATAATCAGTCAATAGGTCAACTTGCCAGTATCCAGATGCCAGATCCATTGCAGAGAAAGATTTAGAGCCTCTAAGGCGTCAGAGGGCATCATAAATATGCGGCAAGAGGGTACAAGTCCTTCTTAGTCAAAGAGTTCAATTGGCAATAGTCCATCACAATACAATAACCCCCATATTTCTTCTTTAGGATGAGTAGCAGGGATGTCCAGAGACTTTGGGAAGGGGCCAGCAGCCTAGCTTCTAACAGTTTCTTGAGCTCTTTAGATACCTGGGCGTCCTCTACACAGCTACAGCAATATGGTTTAGCACAGAAGGGAGGAGCATCCCCTGTGTCAATCTGATGAATAACACCTTTGGCTGACCTATAGTCAGTACTGTTCTTTGCAAAGATGTCAGAAAGTTGTTCTAGTAACTCCAGCACCTCTTTTTGTTGAACTGGGGACAGCTATGGGAAGTCTTGCGCAGTATCACAAGGATAAGACTTAAGGCTCATCTTCAGGTAGGTTAAAATCCTGGAACATGCAAAAGGGATTAAGAGCCAGTACATCAGGAGCGCTCAACAACTTTCCATATCCAACAAATTGCCCCCTAGACACAGTCATGGGGAGTGCAGTCAGGTTGGCTACCAACAGTTGAACAGGGTCCTTATGAGAGACATCTAGGATTCCAGGACAGAGATAAGGTTTGTTGCGCCCTAATGAGGAGGGAGAGTACAACTCCAAGAAGGTTTGTTCAGGTAGTTCATATGATATCTGGGAGTCTAGGATGGCCTGGGAGCCAGGTGAGATGGTGATAGCAGAGTGGCTAGGAGAGGGATCCCTTCAAATGCAGACAAGCCATGGGTGGACATTTTATGTTTGAAGAGTGGGTGCAATATTTGAGGTTAAAAATCCCAGTGGGATATTCCAAGGTGCATGTCTTGAGACACTTCCTGGGAACTTTAACCGTATCTTCAAAGATCAGAGGGACTTTGTATCTTATAATAGAGAGGTAACCATCTTTCAAGTTGATTATCCCATTATATTACCTAAGGTATTGAGTGCCAACTAAGAGATTGTAACTCTCATTTTCCAAGACAACTGCTGGTGCAGCTAGGAAAAGCTTGCCAAACCATATGGGTGAAGAGGAGTATGCCCCTATGGTGGCGGGTCATAGACAGTCCAGTTGTGCCATACGTCTGGTGATAATTAAGGTCAGAGGAGAGTTTGAGTTTCTTCATAAGCTTGGAGGAGACAACGTTGACTGGCAAGCCAGTTTCTAGAACGTCTTTGGTCTTCACTTTTTGAATGGATATCTCTACTTGAGTGGTAGTGCAACCAAAGGGTGGAAGGACAGCCAATATATCTTGAGCCTCTGCTAAATCCTTATCCCACTTCTCAATTATGCATCTTAATCCCAGAAACTCTTATAAGCAGTCTGGAGGGGAAAAAACAGATACATTCTTGAAGACAGCATCAGCAACCTTGGCAGCTTCTTCTGATGACTCAACTAGCACGGAGGACCTCTTAGACTGAGTGAGGTAAGGACAAGAGACAATTTCTTTGGCTTCAAGAAAAGGCTTAGCAGTAGTTGTAGTATTTACTGAGAATAGTTATTAGGGGACTGTAATGGTTTTGGGAACAGCCAGAACAGAGTATCCATATGCATCAGCGCTGTTAGTATCAGAGTCATCTAAGTCAGAGTCATCAGAGATATTGTGAAACAAGAGGAGGATAGGGGGGAGCCTCATTGTCAGCAGGCTTGGAGTCAGCTATAAAGGGAGGGATTGAAAAAGACTGGGAAGAGTTTTCAACCAAGAGCGTCTCTGCCTTTAGGTTGACTGCTCTTTTCCTGCCTGCTCTTTTGGATCAGCTCCTTCAGCCTGCGGGTTGGTGCAGACTTGAGAATGATGACCTATCTGACCACAGTTGTGGCAAACTTGGCATCAAAAAGGATTTTGTGAGTTCATGGTAAGAATGAGAGGACCACAGGAAGATGAACCAGAGTTAGAAGTAGCTCAACCTTCTCTAACAACTGCGCCAGAGTGGGTAAGGCACATATCTTACAGTAACGTCTTTATGCTCTTCATGGAGGAAAGCATAGCCTTGTGGGCTTTGAAGTGAAGGCATATAATTTGGATACCTTGAGGGCTTGAACGCAAGCCATGTAGGCTTCATGAGCTGTCAACTGTCTGCTTATGATTAGTTGCTGTCCTTCCATGTAGAATCAGTCTGCAAACTCAGCTAGTGTCTCTTTAGGCTTGAAAGCAATATGCATAAAGACGTTCTTCTTTACTTTCAGGCTAAGGTCACCACAAAACTTGTCAATCAGAAGCTGCTTCATATCTTCCCAGGTCTCAATGGTGGGCAGTTCTGGAATGACTACCTCCTGGTAGGTCAGGTGTAGACCAGTCAGAATGTGTTCCTTATTGACTTCATCTGAGGCTCTTCTCATGGCAGTTTTGTAGATAGTTAGGAAAGCTGTAACGGTCAAGGTTCTGGGGTCAAAGACTTGCTTAAAGGTAGGCTTAAAATGTGCTTCTGGAGTTGGACCACAATTATTGCTATTGAGTACGTTTATACACAGGGAGAACTCTGCTTTGGATTCAGAGGGGGGCTGTCTAGCCCACAGCTGACAAGCACTCTCTTCAAGGGTAGTCAGGGTCTCAACAGCGCAGGCACCCATATTGATAGCTTGAGTAGTCTGTTGTGCAGTAGCATCTAAGAGTTGACCTTGAATGGTCACTATTGTGAAGAGCTCAGCCAGTTGAGAAGTAAGGGATGGCCCCACTGAGAGACAAGGGGCAAACCTGTTGTTCACAGAGTCAATCATGTCATTTATCTATTGCATCTCTATCCAGTTCAGTGTGGTCCCGCTTCAATTGATTGACCTTGTTAGCTAAGGCAATTAGTTCCCTAGAACATTGGATCTGAGGGGCTCCTGCTAAGCCAGGGCAGCAACCATCTTTATCAACAACCCCAACTGGACTAGCAGCAGTTGTCATCATCTCATGTAGGGCGTCAAGTTCTTGCTGTAGCTCCGCAACTTGAGCAGTCAACTCAAGCACATGGGGGTCAGGTTGAGGAGCCTCAGTAGGACGTCCTTGACTGCAAGTAGACGTATGTAGCTCTCAAATAGCATCTCATATTCTCTGCTCTCAATCTGCCAAGTCATCAGAAGGGGGGAGGGGGCGGAATATCTGGCTTGCGCGTAGATAGTTATTCACTTGACTCTGGAGTTTGGCTATGGCAGCAGCGGTGGCAGCTCTCTCTTTCTTAAATGCTGTACTGAGTTCATTAAGGTTGCTAGCAGCAAAGGCTGCTACTTGCTGTAGTTGCTTAAAAGAATACATGCTGAATGCATTGAGCTGCTGCACAAGTTGCTCAAAGTTGGAGAGGTAAGCGTTCAAGGTGGAATCTACTTGAGTTTGCCAGGGTTGTTCTAGCTGGTGAAACTTGTGTAGATGCTCTTTCACGTACTCAGGGATAGACTGGCGCATATGTTCAAAAGAGTTAACCAAAAGAGTCTGGGAGGTAACAGAGTTGCGCTGATTGTCAGATATCAAGGAAAACAGGGAATGGATCTGCTGTTGGTAGGCAGCAAACTGATCCCAGTGATGAGTAACTGCTGCTTGTAGAGACAAGATTTCTTGGACATGGAGCCCCAACACCATTAGATGGTGGGCCAAGGCAGGCTGCACAAAGGACAATAGTAAGTGCTTAGCAGAGCCAGCTGCTGAGAGGAGATGCTATGGAATTTGAGGTGCCACAATCAATTTGTAGTATTCCACTTGACTGAACTGCAGCTGAAGGCAAGGGATGGCTCCTTCACAGGCTATCCCAAGGGCTACTGCCATGACTTGTTCCAAGTCTGGGGTATCCATGGGGTAAGCAACTAGGCAGGAACCATTCCTGAGGTTCAGTATAGTGGGGGTAATAGTTGGGTTGGAAATATCTTCCTCAATAGGAGGGCTAGTAACTTCAGGTGAAGTTGGCTCTTGTATAGGCAGAAGTAAAGGACCTGAAAATGTGGATGCAAAAGGGATAACTGAGGGGATTATATCCCCTGTACTGAGCACCATTTTTTTGTGTTCTGAGGTGCAGCACAGACACACTACAGGAAATCCTAACCTTAGGATTAGATTTGTACTAAGTCTCAGTTAGATGACAGGGAAGGCAAATGTGTTTACCTTGAGCCCTGGAAGAATATTCTCTACTAGTTGTGGCTAGAGAGAGGTGCAGAAGTACAGAAGACAAAAATGTGAATATAACTTAATTTTTATTGGTGAATATGAAATGGTTATATAGTGGTTAGGAATACCACAAAACACTACCAGGACAATAGGATCACTTGCCACCAGCATGAGTGAGGCAAGTGAGTTGCAAAGGATCAAGAATTCAAATAATTGAACTTCCTGATTCAGTCATTAACTTCTTTTGAGAGGTGAAAGCAAAAGCAAGATATTTGTCCTTGAAATGGCCCAACAAAGGCAAAATCAAACCATGGTGAATAGCAGTATTCACAACACACCCTTTTTCTGAAATAATCAACAGCAATTAGGATGAAGCGGCAACCTGAGCGGGAGTGGGGTAAAGGCCCTAAAGCGTCTATGCTAACAGTGTGGAAGGCGTGCTGCGGAGGGGCTAGCTTGAACTTATGAGAGGTAGCTTGAGGTTATTGGAGCTGGCAGTCATGACAACTAGCAATGACATCTGGAATCAACAGGTGGAGGTTCTCTAAGAAATAATTTTTCTGGAGCCATTCATGGGTCTTAAAAATGCCTTCATGTCAAGTCTCCTTATGAGCTTTGAGCACTTGCAAAAGGCAAAAGCTGGGCTTTTACATAAGGCAGGTATTGGTCATGTACCTTTTTGAAGAGCTGGTTGTTGAAAATGAGAGTATTCTCAGATAGCTTAGCCAGGGCAGTTCAAACTTCTTCTGTCTTGTTCTCCCAAGAATAAGGGTACCCAATCAGTTCATTTAGTCAATCATCTTCAGCAAGGTGTAGAGCAAGGCTAGGCATTTGAGACAATCCATCAGCATTTTGGTGTTGATTTCCAGGACAATATAGCACTGTGAAGTTGTAGCCCTGCAGGCAAAGGACCCATCTAGCAAGTTGTCCTTCTGGGATCTTAGAGCTGCTGAAACCACTTGAGCAGGGTGTAGTCAGTGACCACAATTAAATGGGTGCCATATACATAATGTTGGAATTGTTTGACCACATACAGTACAGCAAGGCATTCTTTCTCTGTGACAATATAGTTATTCTCATGTTTGTTGAGGACACAGGAATTATACACTACAGGGTGATCCACTCCTTCATCATCTAGTTGAGCCAGGATGGCCCCAAAAGCTAGGTCACTAGCATCTGTATAGAGGATTAATTCCTTGTCATAGTCAGGATGCACCAAGATGAGAGTCTCTTTGAGTTTTTGCTTAAGGGTCTCAAAGGCCTATTGCTGACTAGCAGTTCATTCAAAGGGAACATTGCATAACAGCTGAATCAGCGGTTCACTAGTGTCAGCAAAGTCAGCGATGAACAGTATGTAATAACCCATCATAACCAGAAAGGCTTGTACCTCTTGAAGGTTGGTGGTTGGAAGCATTTTATTGATATCCTCAACTTTCTTGGTCATTGGAAAAATTCCAGTCTGGGTCACTTCATGGCCCAAGAATTCAAGGTGTTACTTGAATAAAGCACAATTGATGGTTTTAGTTTGAGGCCAGTCTATCAGATTTTTAGGAACACTTCTTTGAGTTGAGCCAGGAGATCTGTAAATGTAGCTCTGAAGACCTTTATATCATCCAGATACACTAAGACACATGAAAGCTTCATATCACAAAGGATGGAGTCCATGGCTTGTTGGAAGGTAGCTGGCGCATTGCAGAGTCCTTGTGGCATACAGGTAGGTTCAAAAAGTCCCTCTGAGGTGATAAGTGCAGCTTTTTGCCTATCTTCAGGAGAGAGGTCAACTTGCTAGTATCCAGATGCCAAGTCCATAGCTGAGAAGAATTTAGAGCCTCCCAAGACAGCAGAGTGCATCATCTATTGCTGACAAGGAGTAAAAATTCTTCCTGGTTAAAGAATTTGATTAGAGATAGTCCATCACAATGCAATGACATCCATCCTTCTTTTTCAAGATGAGTAAAGGAGAGGCCCATGGACTTTGAGAAGGAGCAATTAAACCAGTGTCTAATAGTTGTTTGAGCTCTTTAGACACCTGAGCGTCTTCTACTTGGCTACTGTGGTAAGGTTTGGCTCAAAAGGGGGATCATTGCCAGAATTAATTTGATGAATAATCCCTTTGGCTAGACCATAATAAGTGCTATATTTATCAAAGATATCTGAAAACTGGTCTAGCAGGTCAAACACCTCTTTCTGCTGAACCAGGGATAGTTGTGGGAAATCCTGCGCAATAAACAGAGATAGGACCTGAGGTTTTTCTTCAGGTAGGTTGAAATCCTGGAAAGTACCAAAGAGATGTAGCAACAGAACATCAGTATCATTCAGCAACTTTCTATAGCCAACAACCTGGCCTCTAGACACATGTATGGGGAGAGCAGTTAGGTTGGCTACCAGAAATTGGACAGGATTTTTATGAGAGACGTCTAAGATCCCTGGGCAGAGGTAGGGTTCATTGCAGCCTAGAAAGAGAGGAGAGTACAACTCCAAGAATGTGCTTTCAGGAAACTTGTACAATATCTGCAAGTCCAGATTGGCTTGAGATCCAGGGGGGATGGTCACAGAAGAAGTGGCCAGGAGGGGAATCTTTTCAGACGCAGGTCATAGGAGGACACTTCATGTTGGATGAGCGGGTACAGTATTTCAGTTTGAAGACACCAGTGAGGTATTCTAAGGCACACATCTTGAGGCGCTTTCCAGGAACTTTGACAGGTTTCTCAAAAATCAGAGGGACTTATATAATAAGATAGAGAGGCAGCCATCTTTTAAGTTGATGATCCCATTGTGCACCCTAAGGAATTGGGTACCAACTAGAAGATTGTAACTCCCATTCTCCAGGATCACAGCAGGTGAGTCTAGGATTAGTTTGCTAAACTGCATGGGAAGAGCAGAATAAGGCTCTATAGTGTGAGTCATGAATAGCCCAGCTGTACCATACAACTGATGATAGTTGATGTTGGGGGAAATCTTGAGCTTCTTAACAAGCTTTGAGGAGACAACATTAGCAGGAGATCCAGTGTCTAAGGCGGCCTTAATTTTCACCTTCTGATTAGATATCTCCACACAAGTGGTAGTACAACCAAAGGGTGGGAAGACAGCCAGAATGTATTGGGATTCTGCCAGCTCTTTGTCCCATTTTTTAATGATGCATCTTAGGCCTAGGAACTCCTTATAGACTGTCTGGAGAGGAAGAAAGACTGAGAAATTTTTGAATACAGTGTCAGCAACCTCAGCAGCTTCCTTGGAAGACTCAACAAGCACAGCTGATCTCTTGGCTTGAGTGAGGTATGGGAGAGAGACAACGCCTTGGCTTCAGGAAGATGCTTGGCAGTTGTTATAGTTTTCCCAGAACATAGCTTATAAGGGACTGCAATAGTTTCAGGAACAGCAAGCACTGAACACCCATAGGCTTCAGAATTGTCAATTTCTGAATCATTCATATCAGAGTCATCAGAGATATCATAGAACAGCAGCATAAGGGGAGGAGCCTCATTGTCAGCAGGCTTGGAGTCAGCTATAAAGGGAGGGATTGAGAAAGACTGGGAAGAATTGTCAACCAAGAGCCTCTCTGCCTCTAGGTTGACTGCTCTTTTCCAGCCTGCTCTTTTGGATCAGATCCTTCAACCTGAAGGTTAGTGCAGACTCAAGAAGATGACCTATCTGACCACAGTTGTGGCAAACTTGGCATCAAAGAGGATTTTGTGAGTTCATGGTAAGAATGCAAGGACCACAGGAAGATGAACCAGAGTTAGAAGTAGCTTGACCTTCTCTAACAACTGCGCCAGCATGGGTAGGTGCATATCCTGCAGCAGCGTCTTTATACTCTTCATAGAGGAAATCATGGCCTTGCAAGCCTTAAAGTGGAGACACAGAAGCTGATTAACTTTGAGGGCTTGAGCGCAAGCCATGTACACTTCATGTGCTGTCAACTGTCTGCTGTTTATTAATTGATGTCCTTCCATGTAAAAGCTGTTTCTTAATTTGGCCAGAGTCTCCTTGGTTTAGAGGCAATGTGTATAAAGGCGTCCTTTTTCACTTCCAGACTAAGGTTGCCACCAAACTCATTAATCAGAAGCTGTTTCATCTCTTCTCAAGTCTCAATGGTGGGCAGCTCTAGTACTATCACCTCCTGACAGGTTGGGTGCAGGCAGGTCAGGATGTGCTCCTTCTTAACCTCATCAGAGGCTCTTCATATGAAAGTTTTATAGATAGTCAGGAAGGCTGCAATGGTGGATGTATTAGGGTCAAAGACTTGCTTAAAGGTAGGCTTGAAATGTACTTTAGGGATTGGGCCACCATTATTGCTATTGAGTACATTTATATGAGGGGAGAACTTGGCTTCAGATTTGAAGGGGGGTTATCTAGCCCACAGCTGGCAAACACTCTCCTCAAGAGTAGTCAAGGTCTCAGAGGTGCGGGCACCTGTATCATTGGCTAGGGTGGTTTGTTGTTCAGTAACGTCTAGGTGCTGATCATGCGTGATTAACACAGTATAAAGCTCAGCCAGCTGGGAGCTCAAGGAAGGTCACAAAGAGAGACAAGGGGCAAACCTGTTGTTTACAAAATTGATTAACTCACTCATTTCATGGACGTCCTTGTCTAGGCTGGATTGATCCCTCTTCAAAAGGTCTACTTCATTGACTATAACAAATAACTCTCTAGCACATTGAATTTGGGGGTTCCCTGGAAGTCCAGGGCAGCAACCATCTCTGTCAACAACCTCAAATGGGCTGCAGCAGTCACCACAATCTCCTGAAAAGCAGTAACTTCTTGCTGGAGCTCAGCTACCTGAGTTGTCAAGGCCAGTACATGAGGGTCAGGCTGTGGCAGTTCTTTCAGGTGTCCCTGACTGCAAGTGGACGCACAAAACTCATGAATGGCATCCCATAATTTCCGTTTCCTATCCATCAGATCATAAGATGGGGGAGAAGGAGGAACATCTGGCTTGGGCGTAGACAACTCATTCACTTGAGTTTGTATCTTGGCAATGTTGGTAGCTGTAGTGGCCCTCTCTTGATTAAACTCTTCATTGAGCTTGTGGAGGCCTCTAGCAGCAAGGTCTGCTACTTGTTGCAATTGGTCAAAGTAATAAGTTCTGAACACATTGAGCTGTTGCACCAGTCAGTCAAAATCAGAGAGGTAAGCATTCAAGATGGAATCTACTTGTGTTTTTAGGGCTGTTCTAGCTGGTGAAACTCATGCAGACGCTCCCTAATGTATTTGGGGATGGACTGGCGCATTTTTCTATGGAAATAACCAAACAAGTCTGGAAGGTAATGGAGTTGTGTTGGTTATCAGATACTAAAAAAACAGGGATTGAATCTACTGCAGGTAAGCAGCAAACTGATCCCAATTATGAGTGACAGCAGCTTTCAGAGACAAAATCTCTTGGATGTAAAGCCCCAACACCATTTGGTGATGATCTAAGACAGGCTGCATAAAGGAAGACAATAGATGTTCAGTTGAACCAGCTGTTGCAAGGAGATATTGTGGAATTTGGAAGCCACAATCAACTTATAGTATTCAGCTCAATTGAACTGTAATTGAAGGTAAGAGATGGCCCCTTCATGGGCTATCCCAAGGGCTACTGCCATGAATTGTTCTAAGTCAGGGTTACCCATGAGGTAGGCCACTAGACAGGGATCATTTCCAAGGTACAATACAGTGGGGACAATAGGTGAGTCTGAGATGTCCTCTTCAATAGGAGGGCTGGTAATATCAGGTGAAGTTGGCTCTTGTATAGTGGTAGGCAACATAACTGAAAATGTAGTTGAAAAATAGATAACTGAGGGGCTTACAGCCCCTGTAGTGAGCACTAATTTTGTTGTGTTCTGAGGCACAGCACATACACACAACAGGGAATCCTAACCTTAGGATTGGATTCATACTAAGTCTTGGTTAGATGGCAGGGAAGGCTATGCAATTACCTTGTGGCCCTGAATGAATAATTTCTACTAGTTGTGGCTAGAGAGAGGTGCCAAAGTACTTGGAACACAAAGACAAAAATGTGAATAAAACTTAATTTTATTGGTGAAAGTGATATAGAATATATACTGTGTAGCTTTACCACAAAGCAGTACATGGACAGTAGGATTGCTTGCCACCAGTATTAGTGGGGCAAGCAAGCTGCAAAGATTCAGGAAACCAAATAATTGTATTTCCCAGTTTGGATACAGACTCATTTTGAGAGACAAAGGCAAAAGCAAGAGATTTGTCCCCAAAATAACCCATTGAAGGCAAAATCAAAACAGCGTAAATAGCAGCGTTTACAACAGGCAGGTAGGTGGTTGTACTTGTCTTTGAAAAGGATTGACTTGGAGTAATGTCAGAGGCCTTGTATATTAAATCTTACTTGCAATTTCAGCCTGGCCAGGGGATCTTCTTCAATTTTATTCTCAAGGGTAAATTCCTTGTATTTGGACTTCAAAGAATATTCTGTATTGTGGACTGGAACAAAAGGAGCACCAGGAAGACAATAAACTGCAGGTAGAGAGACAGGTGATCCTGAAGATCTGAAGATGATTTGGTAAATAGCAAGAATAAAATATGGTAGCAAATGGGGAAACTAATGTCTCATAACCCTTTTATTTAAAAATGGCAATACAGTATCCGTGTAGGGTCTATGGGTCTTATTAGCACCCCACTGCCAAACTTCACATTTTCCATCAATGGATCTTCAACAAGTTGGGAAATATTTGGTTGGGAGGCCGGGACGCCCAGGTTTGGAAGCAGCAAAACGGCACCACTACTGGGGGACTGCTCATTGATGGAGAACTCATGGACAGTCACCTGAGTCTTCTGTTCTCAAGCTCAGGTCATGGTAGCAGGCCTGGAGCCTGAGTTTTCCTTAGGTAACTGAATCTGATTGGTTATCTGAAAGGAAATCAAGCTCATGAAGTTCACAGAGGGACTTTCCTTGCCTTTATTAGGCAAGTCAAGAAGTCCTTCCTTGGGAGCCACAACTTTATAGTTCATATTGTTATTATGGCTTCAGTACTTAACCTGGGCCTCAGCTTTTGGAGGCTTGACCCCAGAAAAACGCAGATGAGTGGCCTCTTGGTTCTCAAGGCTGGCAGTTTGTGGGGAATCAGGGTCAGGGTTTGAATCCTGCCCTTGGGCCTGGGTTTCAAGGGGAATAAATGTGTCAATCCTGACAGTGTATCACATAAGGCAGACTTATAGTTTCCAGTTGAAAGTACTAGCCTTGAAAACTACACTACCAATATCCAATCCCTCAGCCCCAGGGAAGATGGGCCAGTTCATCTTTTCTTCTGTGCTTACAGCATGCCCAGTATATGGGGCCCAGCCTTCAACTACTGCCTCTGCAGACCCCCTACAGGGATACCACTAGTGGGTGCTTTGAAGAACTGCTAAAACTCAACTCTTTGCAATGCACATTCCAGCCTGCCTGGGTGTCCCCTTGCTCCACTGCATCTGTAGTGATGTGCGCTACAATGTACTACCTATAGACATTCATTACTGGGTTTTCAGCAAGCTCAATTTCCAGGCCAAGGTGTTCTGCTGGTTAATAGCTGTGTACCCCGTAGCCCCAGGGTTAGCTGGATTTCAACTTGGTAGCTCAGTGCCTCACCTGACTTGAGTGATCCACACATTCTTAGGTATTGCAGGTGGGCTTTTCCCTCCAGCCCCTGGGCCTATCCACATCTGGGGTTGCTGCTTTACCCCCATGGCTTGGTATCCTGAAAAAAGGAATCAATTCTCACCCAAGTCCTTTAATAACAAGAAAGTATCCTGACCTAATGTTGAGTATGGAAAGAGAACTGTTTTATAGGCATCATTGGTTCAGAGGTCTTTCCTGGACATGAGCTAAAGGGCATACAACCCAGTGAGGTTGAGTGTGTGGATATAAAAAAGCTTCATGATGGAACCCTGATACTAAATCAAGGTAACAGGTTTGACACACACCTTGCTGACAAAATGGATGATCTCTGAGGCCAGTGAGCTGGCAAACAGTAACATAAGTGATCTAAAAGGATAAAGATTGAAGGGATGGTGTTAAACTGCCTCATAATCCAAGCCAAGGCCCCAAAAGAAGCATAAGTGAAGGGCAGACCCTGAACCCTGAAAAGGGTACAGTGTCAGGGGATTTTACTCTGACTACCTTAATTATGTTCACACCATCTTACAGGACATCAAAACAAAGCAACCCAACAAAAAAGTTTTTAAGAACAATTGGACTTCTGACTTAGAGCCAGACGGGGATCAAACTTGGAACCCTAGAGAAAGGCCTATTGTTAGTTTAAACTCAACTAATCAACATATATTACCTAATTATATGACTTTGATTCAATTTATTTTTCTCTTTCTTTCACTGTTAGTTCTGAAAAACTAGTATCTTACTAGGCAACATCACTTACCTTTTAAACTCTGATTGGCTGGCTGAACTACTCCTCTCAACCTCTAAACCGCTGGATCCATATGAAAATGAAGCTCTGCATAAGTCTCTTAATCATAATAGCGGGAACCACCTCTTAATTGTGGTGTCTCTTGTGGCTGTTCCTGGTTTTTTTCCTTTTATATTTTTATTCTTGAAATTATTAAGCTCCATATCTCATCATTAATGGTAGAGAAAATGCTCTCAGCCATAACTTTAGTGAAACTTGGGTTTAAGTCCTATTCCACTCACTTATCCTCTTAAATGTTTATAGCTAATCACTGGGGTTCTTTAGTGAGCTACATTTATTATTTTTACTTGTTCCAACAATAAATATAATCTTTATATTTCAGCTTGCTTATAACTATCTTTGAATTTTTTTGAAGACATGAAGGGAAATTATTTACTGTTCTGGTTTCTAGTTCCTCTCCTGTCCATGGTACTTGCTCTGGAAGGTCCCACCCGCACTATAGACTGGCGTAAATCCTCAAACAATGACTCCCACCAGGAGGCGTCCTTAGTTAATGATTGATTTAAATATTCCTCAGGACACTGGGGGAGAAAAGTCCACTATGGCCACTCCACAACACCACCTCCACCAGCTGAAACTTCCTTGTTTAGACCCAATGCATCTTTCTAATTGTTGACATACCTGGTAGGGTATTAACTATTGGGAATTTTCAGCTCCGTGATGGGAAGGTTTGCATACCTAGGACACTTTAGAAACCTTGCTATGGTTACGGTTCCTATTGGTTTGGTTATTGCAGGGCTTAACTTAGGGACCTTGGCTCACAAGATTGGGGACTTGTTCCCTTTTAAGTGGGTCCCTAACATATAGATACTGTTTTCTTTTAGCTGCAATAAACCTTCACTTTGCTATTCAATTTTTGAAGGTGATCCCTCAAGGTATAAGCCCTTTGAGACATTTATTAAGGCTATATCTACTATAGCCTTTTTGCTAAGCTAGAATTTTAGGTTGGGCTGATGCTTATATGAATAATGGGATAGTTTTTTATCTTCTTGAGGCCTGTTAATCTTGGATGTGGGTGAATGCAAAGATAAAGATACCAGATTATTTTCCTGCTTTGAAGAATTTAGGTGAAAGCTTAAGTAACATGTTGAAATATCAAGGATGGAACAAAAACTGGGGTTATTTAGATTTATTCTTCACCCTCTGTATTTTTTATGGACTGGACTAATTTGGCTTAAACATTTCATTAGATTTAGACTGGTAGGTCTTTACTCTGGCTCATATATTTTCAAAGCTATACTTGTATCAAAGGGGATGTTTAGGGAGTCCTTTAATTTTGGAATTATTTTCCAGCAATTTGTAGTGTTTTTGGTTTATCTGACAAATTTTTCTTTGTTTATGATCTGGATAGCTACCTCACTATTCAGTCTTAAAAGCAGTTAGGGATATTGGGAAGTGCTTTAGGTTGATCAAATCAGATGATTGAGATTAAATGAGGCTTTCAAATGACCCCTCTTCAGAAAAGCAGGATTATTAATAGCTTAACTTAAAAGGATTGATACTTGTTCAAGCAAAGCAGTATAGTTTAACCACATTTTTGTCCTTGGAGCACATGGATGAGGGAGTCTATTTTTGTTGTAAATGATTCCATTCACCATGTTTCAATTTTGACTTTTATGGGTTATTTTGAGGACAAATTGCTAGCTTTTGCCTTCACCTCTTGAAATGAGTCTGTATCCAAACTGGGAAATACAATTATTTGGTTTCCTGATTCTTTGCAGCTTGCTTGCCTCACTCATGCTTGTGGCAAGTGATCCTACTGTCCATGTGCTTTTTTTGGTAAAGCTACACAGTATATATTCTCAAGCTTTATATTCAATAAAATTTAAGTTTTATTCACATTTTTTCTTTGTGTTTCCAAGTAATTTGGCACCTCTCTCTAGCCACAACTAGTAGAGATTATTCATTCAGGGCCGCAAGGTAAACACATTTGCCTTCCCTATCATCTAACTGAGACTTAGTACAAATCCAATCCTAAGGTTAGGATTTCCCGTTGTGTGTCTGTTCTGCGCCTCAGAACACAACAAAAATAGTGCTCACTACAGGGGCTGTAAGCCCCTCAGTTATCCCTTTTGCAGCTAAATTTTCAGGTCTGTCACCTACTACTATACAAGAGCTAACTTCACCTGAGATTACCAGCCCTCCTATCAAGGAAGACATTGCAGACCCACCTATTATCCCTACTGTACTGAACCTTGGAAATGGTCCCTGTCTAGTGGCCTACCTCATGGGTACCCCTGACTTAGAACAGCAACCTCTAGAATTAATTAATACAGCATAGAACATCCTCCATATCAACAATTCTCAGAAATGTTTTTCTTATTTTCAATATTAAAGATTGTTTTTTTCTGGATTAAATAATTGACACTAATAATAAAAGCAATGTTTGATTTTTATTTTGAGCTTTTAATTAAAATTATAAAAGATAAAGCAATTTTTTTTGAAATTTTCAACATGGAGGATGTTCCATTCTGTATGAGTTAATTCTGGAGGTTGCCCTTAGAACAAGTCATGGCAGTAGCCCTTGGGATAGCCCGTGAAGGGGCCATCCCTTGCCTTCAATTACAGTTCAATTGATCAGAATACAGTAAGTTGATTGTGTCTCCACAATTTCCATAGAATCTCCTCTCAGTGGCTGGCTCCTCTGAACACCTATTGTCCTCCTTTATACAATCTGCCTTAGCTCATCACCAAATGATGTTAGGGCTCCATGTTAAGGAGATTTTGTCCCTACAAGCAGCCGTTGCCAACCACTAGGATCAGTTTGCTGCCTATCAACAATGGATCCACTCCATGTTTTACTTAGTGTCTGATAATCAAAGGAATTCTATTACTTCCCAAACCCGCTTGGTCAACTCCATTGAAAGAATGTGCTAGTATATCCTAAAATATGTGAGGGAGCGTCTACATGAGTTTCACCAGTTAGAACAGCCCTGGAGAACCCAATTAGATTTCACCTTAAACGCCCACCTCACCAATTTGAATGACTTGTACAGAAGCTCAATGCATTCAGTGCTTATTCCTTTGATCAACTACAACAAGTGGCAAACCTTGCTGTCAGAGGCCTCCACAAGCTCAATAAAGAGTTTGATCAAGAAAGGGTTACCACTACTGCTGCCATTGCTAAGCTTCAGACTCAAGTGAATGAGTTGTCTACGCCCAAACCAGATGTCCTCCCTTCTTCCCCATCTGACAATCTGATGGACAGAGAAAAAACTATAGGAAGCCATTCAAGAGCTACAAGTGTCCACCTGTAGTCAGGAATGCCCTAAAGAGTTGCCACAGCCATACCCTCAGGTGCTTAAGGTTGTGTTTGGCTCCTGGGGATAACATCCAGAAGAACATAGTGGGAAATATTTATAACAAAAGATTTGGGGTTCAAAGCTAGCCTTGGTTTAGCCTTCAGGGCAAAATTAAGGGCCCATACCTTAATTTCTTGGAATACAAGATGAGAAGTTCCTTTTGGCAGAAAGGAAAGGCAAAGGCTTGAAGAATATTAAAGCCAACACAAATGTGGATAAACTTGTCTTTATTAGGAGAAATGATTCTACTTAAATAGAAGACAAGGGACAATGATCACTCATTAGGTAGACAGAGTGGCAGAAGGGGTCATGTTGGGATGAGGTAATACTAGGATAAGTCAAGGACAGGTACAATATTCCGGAATGGGTGGATATTGAACCAGACCTATTTGCGGAAGGGGAGGAATTCCAGAATTTGAAAGCAAAACCAACCAAATATTTGCACATATAAATATTTGAAGGCCATATCAAAATAGCATTAATGGCACAATTTTTGACACTTGTCTTGACAACCCAAGTTGCTGAGCTACAGCAAGAAGTTGCCACTTTAAGTGAGATTGTGGCAACTGCTACTAGTCCAACTGAGGTTGTCAATGAGGATAGTTGCTGAGAAGGACTGCCAGGAACCCCCAAATCCACTGTGCTAGAGAGTTGATTGCTATAGCCAATGAAGTGAACCTTTTGAAGAGGGATCAATCCAGCTAGACAAGGACATCCAGGAAGTGAGTGAGTTAATTAATTTGCTAAACAAAAGTTTTGCCTCTTGCCTCTCTATGGGACCTTCATTGACCTCCCAGATGGCTGAGCTTTATACTGTGTTAACCATGCATGGTCAGCGCCTGGACATCGCTGAGCAGCAGACCACCCTAGCCAATGATACAGGTGCCTGCACCTCTGAGACCTTGACTACTCTTGAGGAGAGTGTTTGCCAGCTGTGGGCTAGATAGCCCCCCTCCAAATCTGAAGTCAAGTTCTCCCCTTGTATAAATGTACTCAATAGCAACAATGGTGGCCCAACCCCCAAACTACATTTCAAGCCTACCTTTAAGCAAGTCTTTGACCCTAAGACATCCACCATTGCAGCCTTCCTGACTATCTACAAAACTGCCATTCAAAGAGCCTCTGATGAGGTTAAGAAAGACACATCCTGACCTGCCTGCACCCAACCTATCAGGAGGTGGTAGTACTAGAGCTGCCCATCATTGAGACTTGGGAAGAGATAAAACAGCTTCTGGTTGATGAGTTTGGTGGCAACCTTAGTCTGGAAGTGAAAAAAAACGCTTTTATGCACATTGCCTTTAAGCCCAAGGAGACTCTGGGCAAATTCACAGACAGTTTTTACATGGAAGAACATCAATTAATAAACAGCAGACAGTTGACAGCGCATGAAGAGTACATGGCTTGCACTCAAGCCCTCAAAGTTAATCAGCTTCTGTGTCTCCACTTTAAGGCTTGCAAGGCCATGATTTCCTCTATGAAGAGTATAAAGACGCTGCTGCAGGATATGCACCTACCCATGCTGGCGCAGTTGTTAGAGAAGGTCAAGCTACTTCTAACTCTGGTTCATCTTCCTGTGGTCCTTGCATTCTTACCATGAACTCACAAAATCCTCTTTGATGCCAAGTTTGCCACAACTGTGGTCAGATAGGTCATCTTCTTGAGTCTGCACTAACCTTCAGGTTGAAGGATCTGATCCAAAAGAGCAGGCTGGAAAAGAGCAGTCAACCTAGAGGCAAAGATGCTCTCAGTTGGCAATCCTTTACAGTCTCCTTTGATTTCCCCCTCCATTGCTGACTCTGAGCCTGCTGACACTGAGGCTCTTCCCATTCTGCTGCTATTCCATGACATCTATGATGACTCTGATATGGATGATTCAGAAATTTGATAATTCTGAAGCCTATGGGTGTTCATTGCTTGCAGTTCCTGAGACCCTTGCAGCTGCTTATAAGTTACAATCTGGGAAAAATACAGCAAATGTCAAGCCTTTGCCTGAAGCCAAAGAGGTTGTCTCTTGTCCATACCTCACTCAAGCTAAGAGTTCACCTGTACTTGTGGAGTCTTC
The DNA here is from genome assembly GCA_014839935.2 of Entomophthora muscae. Taxonomy (NCBI): domain Eukaryota; kingdom Fungi; phylum Entomophthoromycota; class Entomophthoromycetes; order Entomophthorales; family Entomophthoraceae; genus Entomophthora; species Entomophthora muscae. Next base: position 68,310 of record QTSX02002207.1, read on the forward strand.
CAACAAAGCTGCTGAGGTTGCTGACACTGTGTTCAAAAATGTCTCAGTCTTGCTTCCTCTCCAGACGGTTTATAAGGAGTTCCCGGGCCTAAGATGCATGATTGAAAAATGGGACAAAGAGCTTGCAGATTCCCAGGACATCCTGGCCGTGCACCCACCCTTTGGTTATACTAATACTTGTGTAGAGATATCCATCCAAAAGGTGAAAATCAAGGCTGTCTTAGACACTGGATCTCCTGTTAATGTTGTCTCCTCAAAGCTTGTCAAGAAGCTCAAACTCTCCCCTGACCTTAACTATCACCAGTTGTATGGTAAAGTTGGGCTATCCATGACTTGTTCTATAGGGGCCTATTCTGCTCTTTTTATGAAGTTTGGCAAGCTACTCCTAGCTGTGCCTGCCGTAGTCCTGGAGAATGAGATTTACAGCCTTCTAGTTGGTATCCAATTCCTTAGGGAGTACAATGGGATTATCAACTTAAAAGATGGATATCTCTCTTTCTTAGGGTATTAAGTCCCTTTAATCTTTGAGGAGCCTATCAAAGTTCCCAGAAAGTGACTCAAGATGTGTGCCTTAGAATATCCCACTGGCGTTTTCACTCTAAAATACCATACACATTCCTTCAACATGAAGTGTCTTCCTATGGCTTGCCCTGCGTCTGAAGGGATTCCTCTTCTGGCCACTTCCGCTGTGACCATCTCCCCTGGATCTCAAGCAATCCTAGACTCCCAAATATCATATGAGTTACCTGAGCCCATGTTCCTAGAGTTATCTTCTCCTCTCTCACTAGGCTGCAACAAACCCTACCTCTGCCCAGAGATCCTAGATGTCTCTCATAAAGATCCTGTCCAATTTCTGGTAGCCAACTTGACTGCTCTCCCCATACATGTTTCTAGAGGCCAGGTTGTTGGCTATGGAACGCTGCTGAATGCTCCTGATTTCCTATTACTATATCACTTTGGTACTTTCCAGGACTTTAACTTACCTGAAGACAAGCCCCAAGTCTTCTCTTTGTTTACTGTACAAGATTTCCTGCAACTGTCCCCGGTCCAACAGAAGGAGGTGCTTTATCTGCTAGATAAGTTTTCAGAAATCTTTGCTAAAGATAGCACTGATTATGATCTAGAAAAAGAATTTATTCACCAGATTGATACTGGTGATGCTCCACCTTTTCAAGCTAAACCTTATTGCTGTAGTCAAGTGGAGGACGCTCAGGTGTCTAAAGAGCTCAAACAACTATTAGATGCTGGGCTACTTGCTCCTTCTCAAAGTACATGGGCCTCCCCTTTGCCCATCTTGAAGAAGAAATACGTAGATCACCACATTTTAATGGATTACCAACAGTTAAACTCATTAACCAAGAAGGATTCCTATCCCTTGCCACATATTGATGATGCTCTCTGCCGCCTTGGAGACTCTAAGTTCTTCTCTGCCATGGATATAGCATATGGGTACTGGCAAGTTGACCTCTCTCCTGAAGATAGGCAAAAAGCTGCACTTATCACCTCAGAGGGACTGTTTGAGCCTTCCTGTATGCCACAAGGACTCTGCAATGCCCCAGCTACCTTCTAACAAGCCATGGGCTCCACCCTTTGTAATTTGAAGCTTTCATGTGTCTTAGTGTATCTGGATGATATAACAGTCTTCAGCGCTACCTTTACAGATCACCTGACTCACCTCAAAGAAGTGTTCCTAAAAATTTGAGAGGCTGGCCTCAAACTAAAACTTATCAAATTGTGATTTCTTCAAGTAACACCTTGAATTCTTAGGCCATGAAGTGACCCAGACTGGGATTCATCCAATGACCAAGAAAGTTGAGGCTATCAATAAAATGCTTCCACCCACCAACATGCAAGAGGTACAAGCCTTTCTGGGAATGATGGATTATTACAGACAGTTCATCCCTGACTTTGCTGACACTAGTGAACCGCTGATTCAGCTTTTATACAATGTTCCCTTTGAATGAACCGCTTGTCAGCAACAGGCCTTTGAGACCCTTAAGAAAAAACTCAAAGAGGCTCCCATCTTGGTGCATCCTGACTATGAAAATGAATTCATCCTCTATACAGATGCTAGTGACCTAGCTATTGGGGCCATTCTGGCTCAACTAGATGATGAAGGAGTGGATCACCCTGTAGCATATACTTCTTGTGTTCTCAACAAACATGAGAAGAACTACAGTGTCACAGAGAAATAATGCCTTGCTGTATTACATGTGGTCAAACAATTTTTTCATTATGTATATGGCACCCATTTCAAAGTGGTCACCAACCATGCTTTGCTTAAGTGGCAACAACAGCTCAAGGAACCAGAAGGACAACTTGATAGATGGGCACTTTTCCTGCAGGGCTATGACTCCACTGTGCTACATTGTCCCGGGATCCAACATCAAAAAGCTGATGGATTGTCCATAATGCCTATACTTGCTCTTTACCCTGATGAAGCTAATTGGCTATATGAACTTATTGGGTACCCTTATTCTTGGGAGAACAAGACAGAAGAAGTTCAAAATGCCCTGTCCAAGCTATCTGAGGATACTCTCATTTGCGACAACCAGCTTTGTAAAAAGGTGCAAGAACAATACCTGCCTTATGTATAGCCTAGTCTTTTCATTTCACTGGTGCTCCAATCTCATAAAGAGACTGTGCATAGAGTCATTGCCAAGACCCATGACTGGCTTCAGAAAAACTATTTCTGGGAGAACCTCTGCCTGCTGATTCCAGACATAATTGCTAGTTACCACAACTGTTACTCCAGCAACCTTGGGCTGCCTCTCACAAGTTCAAGCTTGTCCTCCCTCAACACGCCTTTCACACTATCAGCATTGACGCTGTAGGGCCTCTCCCCTGCTCCCGCTCATGTTGCTGCTTCATCCTAATTGCTGTTGATTATTTCAGCAAGTGGGTGGAAGCTCACCCTACTAAGGACATCACTGCCAAAACAACAGCTGCCTTCCTTCTGCAAGTTGTATTCTATTGCCATGGCTGCCCTCAAGTGTTGTTGTCTGACAATGAAACTAACTTCAATGCTAAGTTAGTGACTTATGTTGTAGAGGCTTTGGGGTCCCACCTATCTTTCTCCACCCCCTATAATCCTTCTACCAATGGGGCGGTTGAGCATTCAAATTGAACTTTGGTTTCTATCATGAGAAAAATCACTTACTCTGATGCTGCAAATTGGGATCTATATTTACCTGCTGCTCTCTTTGCTTATCATCTCAGAAAGCATCATATCACTGGATATTCCCCCTTTGCTATTCTGTATGGACGTGAGGCCATCACTCTGTTGCTCCTGGGGGCCCCCTACTCTCTTCTGATAAGGCTATGAATCCTGATGACCATATCAAAGATCTAGTCAACTACATGATTGACATACAGGCCACTGTTTATACCTCTGCATATAAGACCAAGATGCTTGAGCTCTCTCCTAACAATTCTGGATGTTCCCCTTTGCCTGAGTTCAATATTGGAGATCATGTTTTCTACTATCAGCATAGAGTAGGAGGGCCCGCTCACAAGCTAGATACATTGTGGGTTGGGCCTCTAGAAGTGACCTTCAAACGAGGCTCAGAGTACACTGTGAAACTCCTTTCTAGTGGTCTGTAAGGTCTTGCCCATAGTGGTGCAAGGTTATAAACTAGCGCGTGCAAGGCATTAGGATTCAGATTTAAAAGGTATAAAAAGATGGGAACTGTCTGCAAAATAATCTTATAGAACCCTAATAAAAACCTATACTGGTTTACAAAAAGAGTGATTGAGTTTAAGAACCCTAAGCAAAGAAGATAAAATAAGGTGTTTAATAGTGAACAATTTGTAACTAAGGGAATGTTGATATTTGGATATTATCCATCAGTAAATTGGTACATATAACTATTAAAAGATTCTTTAAGGGAAAATAATGGATACAACAAGACTAAGGCTTGTTGTTTTACAAGTTTCATTTGTTCAAGAAAAGAAAAGGCTAAACTTTAAAACAAATTTAATAAAAATGTATAAATTTCTAAAAATTAAGATCTCAAGTTTAAATTTGATAAATAATTGAAGGATGGAAATCACTTAGAATTTTGGCTTAAAGCCTACTCTTCACAAGTTCTTTATTATATATGTTTTTTTCTCGGTTTATAATAATGGACAGGGAGGGAAACAGGAAAGAAAAGGAGCAACTGGAGAAAACCTGTGTAAGAACCTGGAGCAGAAGAAGCACTGCAAAGCTAACAGAAGTTGTAGATCAGCAACGTGGAAACTGGAGAAGTGGCACCAACGTAAGAGAGAGTTTTGAAAAGGTGCAGAGATAAAATATTCTAACTTTAAAGTAGAAATATATAATAAAATATAAATAGGAAAGACAGAGAAACAATAACAACAGCAATTTAAAAGCAAATAGCATAAAACAAGATAACTAACTTAAAGTACTTAATTATTTAACAATTTAACTTAAAATTTCAAATATCAAAAAAGAAAAGAAAATATTAATCAAACCAAAAAACAAAGAAGTGTCTAAGAAGCCTGCCCTTGGGGGCAGGGTATGAAATGATTGTCCATTTGTCTGAGTGCATGCCAAGTTTCTCCTCAAATACTACCCCCTAAGGCTAATCTAGAGGGGGGCAATGTCATGAATGCCGCCATTCACCATGTTTTGATTTTGCCTTTGATGGTTTATTTCAAGGACAAATAGCTAGATTTTGCCTTTGCCTCTCAAAATGAGTCTGTATCCAAACTGGGAAATACAATTGTTTGTTTTCCTGATTCTTTGCAGCTCACTTGCCCCACTCATGCTTGTGGCAAGTGTGTTGCAACTGAGTTTCCAGACCCGCCTGCTAATGTATCTTACAATACACAGGGGGCGCTTGATGAGTCTCCCCTTGACATATCTAACATTATGGATTAATCTGATGGCAATATCAAATGGCGGGTACTTCATCCTAATTAGGAGTGCTACCAATTAGACTTGCTGATCCCTGCACAAGTTATTCCTTGTCTTCAAACCTTACATGGAACTTCCCACTATGCTACCCCCTTGTGGCGTTCCCCATATGGTATATTAACCATAATTTTCTACAATAAATGATACCTTATTCTTATTATTCTGTCCTTTCTATTGAACTGTTGCCTCCCCCAATTCCAAATACTGAATCCTCATTGGTCAGTTGCAACAGTGGCAGCAGCAGTAGGTTAACAACCTACCTAAAACAAAATCCCCCCTAAGAAAGGACAGAGTACGGGCCATATGACTACTCCCCAACAAGAAAATTTCCTGCCAATCCCCAAGGGGGACATCTACAACAGGTATGTCATCTATCAAGAACAGCTAGTCCTCACAAGCATGTACAATTGGCTCCGCCTTGGGCAGTGTGACGCCAGCGTCACCCTGCCCCAGTCAGACCTGTCCCAACGCATGCTCAACCTTCAGCTAAAATCCTTTGCGGGGGCGTCAAGGGGGCCAAAATTGTCAGTTGGCTCCAATCTACCAAAACCTGCCTCTGATCTGTCAGGTCCCTGAGCCCATGTGGGTTGCCACTGCGTCTGGCTGCCTCACAGGGCCTGCTGCCGTGTGGTTTACCAACTGGGCCAGTCAGGAACTTGATGTTACCTGGGCAGCATTCCAAGACGCCGCAAAGTCCTGCTACAGCAAAACCTTCTCCCCATTGTTGTGGGAACTCCTCTTCTAGCAATCAAACAAACTGGTTCTGTTCCTGAGTACCTTGCCGCCTGGCAACAAGTTCTTGCTGCCGCCCTCAAAGCCATGACCAACAGAAATGCAATGCTACTCACTCTCATCATCAATGGATTAAAACCCTGTATATGCAAGTGGGTCCCTGTAGGTTGCTGCACCTCCATCAATGACTGCTACAAGGCCATTGTGGAGGCTAACAACCAGGCCTCAATGGGCTTCTGCTTTACCAGTGACGCTCCATCCCAACCGCGTACAACACCTGGCAATGGCCACAATCAAGTGGGCTGCTGTCAGCCCCATCAGCAGGATAATGGGACTAAACACCCCCACAAGGGGGAGCTCCAGCTAGCACAGATTGAGTATCAGGGAAAAGCCTGGGGGGTTGTAGCGACAAGAGGCCCTGCAATCCCACCTGACCCATCCTCTCAATCCTTGCTTGCAAAGAACCCCTGTGACTATAACATCCATGAAGTCAAAACCCTGGATGTCTTCCAAGTCCACAGTGACAACCCCGTACTACAAGCAAGCCACTCCTCAAATAAAGTAACCTGCTTATACTATCCCTTCTGTTTCTGTGGGAACACCCACAAATTACTGGTAGATACCGGGGCTGACCACACTATGGTGGACCAGGCGTTTGCCGACTCCCAACAACTGGACCAAGTGCCTAGCAGGCTCAAGGCAGTACAAGTAGCTGACTCCTGCAGAGTTGCAATTACCCACAAGACAGTACCCTTCTCTGTAAGAATGGGGAACATCCAGGTTAAGCTCTTTGGGCCAATCATGGCCGGGCTCAGCCACGACGTAATTGCTGGCCTTGACTGGCTTTGGCACAACTGTCCCTACATTGACTGGGATACATCTGTCATCACCCTCAATAGAAATGGGGTGGAGTTCCAGATCTACCCTGTGGAAGTGAGCAAGTTACTCCATTATACTGTGTTTTTCAGAATAACAGAGACAGGCTTGTACAATTTCAAGGGGGAGAAACTAGACTTTATTCAATGCTCAGTCAAAGTTATCCGCGCTGAACCATCTGTGGTCCCTCCCTTGACCTCCTCACCACCACCAGCGCTTGCTGCACTCCTCAAGGAGTACAAGGACGTGTTCAGTGAGACACTTGAACAACTACCTCCTCCCTGGGAGATCCAGCATGCTGTACAACTCCAAGGATTGTTACCTAAAGCACAACCATTATATTGTCTTACACCAAAGGAAGATGAGACCCTCCTCCAGCACCTTGTGGACGCGCTTGATAAGGGCTTCATTTGCCCCTTTCTCTCTCCATATGGGGTGGCTGTCTTCTTTGTAGCCAAGAAGGACAGGTCCCTTTGCTTGGTCACAGACTACTGCGCCCTAAATGAGGTGAAGGTCAAGAATAAGTACCCCCTGCCGCTGATTGACGGCCTTTTTGATACACTTGCAGGTGCAAAGGTCTTTAGCAAGATTGATCTCACTGAAGGGTACAACCAGGTCCGCATTGCACCAAGGGATGAGGCAAAAACTGCCTTCCGCACGCGCTACAGGTTGTTTGAGTGTCATGCCATGAACTTTGAAATGACCAACACTCCTTCCACCTTTGCCATGTTGATGAACAAAGCATTTGAGGAACTGATTGGAAAATGTGTGGTTGCGTACCTTGACAACATTATTTTCTTCAGTCAAGATCAAACCACACACCTCCAACACCTCTGTTCTGTCCTTGACACCCTTCAGAAAAACCAGCTAAAAGCTAAACCCTCCAAATGAAAGTTCCTCAAGTCGGAGCTGTTATTCCTTGGGCACACTATCTCTGCCCAAGGGATAAAGCCCAACCCTGCCAAAATCAAGGCAATCACTAGCATGCCGCCCCCCCCGCTGATGTGGGCCAGGTGCAGCCATTCTTAGGCATGGTTGCCTACGTGCGCAAGTTCATTCCCAATTGTGGGGAACTAATTGCACCTCTCACTGAGCTCCTCAATACCAAACAGCGCTTCCATTTGACCCCCGTCAGAGATCAAGCCTTTGAGATGTTGAAGCCAAGGCTCACAACAGCACCAGTACTGCAGTTCTCCAATCAAAACTGTCATTAAGAACTTGAGACCAATGCCTCTGACAGGGCCATAGGGGGTGTGCTAAGGGTAGAAACTGACAATGGTGTCTTCCTCCCCATGGCATATAAGTCCAGGAAACTTACCAACTTGTAACAACGCTATCCCATTCATGATAAATAATTGGCAGCAATTGTGCACTGCGTTGAGAAGTGGCGCTGTTACCTGGAAGGTGCTACCTTCCCACCCCACGTTCTGACAAACCACAAATCCCTCCAGTACTTTAACATGCAGTCCCACTTGACACGCCACCAAGAAGGATGGGTTGATCATCTATCCCCTTATCAGTTGCGCATCAAGTACAAGCCTGGGAAGGAACTTGTCACAGCTGATGCCTTTTTGCAACTCTACGTAGAGTCCATCACTGAGGACAATAGTTTGGATCCAGATTGGCCCATGCTCTACCTCCGCCCTGAGGCAACTTGCTACAAGGGCCTTAACTTGGTAGCCATCTCCAAGTTGAAGGACAATGAAAGTCAGTTCACCACCAATGCTGGTAACGTCTACCGCCAAGCAGAGACAGGTGAGAAGACGCCTTACATTCCCACCACGCAACAAGGTGACACAATATTGCACTACCACCAAACCCTGGGTCATATCAGAGGGCGTAATCTCTTTGAGATCATGAAACAAAAGGTTTGGTGGCCGCGCATGCGTCAAGACATCTTGGATCTCCTTGAAACGTGTGTGCTGTGCAAAAAGAATACGTCCAAACCTGCACCCCCCAAGTCTGTCCTGCCAATCAAGGCCATGGAACCCTTTGAGCAGTGGGCCCTTGACATTGTGGGTCCACTCCCCAAAGACAGACTGGGGAAAAAGTACATTATCACTGCCATTGACTACTTCACTTGCTGGCCAGTGGCCTGGGCGACAACTAACCACACTGCCACCACCATCACCCGCTTCATTGGCAAAGAAATTGTGGCCCGCTTTGGGCGACCCAAACAACTTATCACAGATGGCAGGCCCAAACTTGTTGGACATGTCATGAAGGCATACTGCACCAAGCATGCACTCCAATGTATAGTTACAACCCCCTACCATCCTCAAGCCAATGGACGCGTAGAGCGGTTAAATGGCTCACTGGTTCAGCTGATTGCCAAGCTCTCGCAAGAGCACCCCAACACCGCATGGATTGAACACCTGCCCACTGCTCTACTTATCCTACAAGCAAGAATCAACAGGGGCACAGGGTTCAGCCCCAGCACCCTGGCCTTCAGGACACCTGACAGTCTGACAGGGGTTGAACAGGGAAAGCTACAGTCCAGAGTTCCCAAAAAGCCTCCCCTAGTAACAACCTCATCCCTAGACCAATGGCGCGCCAAAGCCCGGGAAATTGAACACAAGAAAATTGAAGGAGGGACAAAGCACCTCAAAGCCAGGTACGCCGTAGGTGACCCCATCTACACCCTCAACCCCAATTCTGCCAAGTTGGAACCCAACCACCTAGGGCCCTTCAAGATAGCTACAGTCTATGACAATCACATTTATCAACTTTAAGATGCCCAAGGAAACACCAAGAAGCTTCACCATGATTGCTTGCGCCCCTGCCACGCCATCCCCACACAAAAACTGTTTGTGTGGACCTTCCCAGACCTTCCGCAGACTCCAGTCTTGGTGTCTGACAACAAGCAAGGGGCAAGGGGGGGTGTTGCAACTGAGTTTCCAGACTTGCCTGCCAACGTATCTTACAATACACAGGGGGCGCTTGGCAAGTTGCCCCTTGACGTATCTAACAACATGAACTAATCTGATGGCAATATCAAATGGTGGGTACTTCATCCTAATTAGGAGCACTACCAATTTGACTTGCTGATCCCTGCACAAGTTATTCCTTGGCTTCGAACCTTACATAGAACTTCCCACTATGTCACCCCCTTATGGCTTTCCCTATATGGTATATTAACCATAATGTTCTATAATAAACAATACCTTATTATTATTATTCTGTCCTTTCTATTGGACTGTTGTCTTCCCCAATTCCAAATACTGAATCCTCATTGGTTCAGTTGCAACAAGTGATCCTACCGTCTATGTACTGTTTTGTGGTAAAGCTACACAGTATATATTCCCAATCTTTATACACAATAAAATTTAAGTTCTATTCACATTTTTTTCTTTGTGTTTCCCAGTACTTTGGCGCCTCTCTCTAGCCACAACTAGTAGAGATTATTCATTCAGGACCACAAGATAATCACATAGCCTTTCCTGCCATCTAACTGAGACTTAGTACAAATCCAATCCTAAGGTTAGGATTCCCCATTGTGTCTGTGCCGCACCTCAGAACACGACAATTTTAAAGCGTGTCTTTTAGTTAAAGGAAATCAGTTGTTTTTAAGCCAAGTTTCTGCTTCTAAATGGGGCATGTTACGGCCGATAGCTTCACTTAAACCTCTATAGCCCACCTCACCTGACTTTTCATCCTAGCACGTCAAAAGGTGGATTCTGGTTTAAAATTTATTTGAAGTGTGAACAGCTGGGAGTCCAAGTAGCACATAACCCCAGCCAATTTGGCTGGAGGTGAACCAAACTTAATCAATGGTACAGATCTATGCTAGGTGGGGTTCGCAGCCGCAGTATAGAAATTTATCACCAATCTCGAGCCAAGGTAGGAGGGCATGGTGCCGGCCTGTACATCATCTGTATAAAAATCTAACATAAAATACCCCAAAGTTTAAAGGCGAAATAATATTTTCGCTGGGCTCTGAAGCAGCATGGCACGAGCCAGCTTTGAAGGCCAGCTTCACCTGCACAGCAATAATAAATGCATGCGAGAATAAAAATCGATCCACCGTCAATGCAGTCGAGCTAATCAAATCGTTGCCAAATCATTATTAACACTGCCAAATGTCCATGAATATTGTAAATGATATTAAATCTATAAAATTAAATGCTGGATAAGTCTATGGATCGGATGGGATTTTATATAGTGCCCAATTAAAGCAACCAAGATTCAATGGTGGATGGTCCGATTGGCCAGGTACGCTATTAGCAATGAAAATAAATTAATTGCACCCAGAAAATTAAACCACTGTTGAAATTGCATGATTAATTGCAATATATTCATAGCCTGTTGGGAGATGGGTTCACTATGAAGTGCCTGTCCGTAATCGTTGCCGTGTGCGGTATGGCCCAAGCCATCCCAGTCTTCCAACGAAGAGGGGATACCCCAGGGAAGGGCGCGCCTCAACCTACGAGCATATCGGTAACACATCAGACAGAAGAGGTCGAAGAGAGTGGAAACTCCACCAATGAGCAAACCGAGGAGAAGAGAGAAGAAAAAACAATCCAATTACTAAGAAATAATCCCCAAACTCCTGCAAAGGATGCCGTCAAAGAAACCCCTTCAACAAAAGAGGTAACACCCGAAAGTGCCGGCTCCATCAAAGATGAAGAAACCCCCAAAGAAGCCCCTTCAACAAATAAAGCTGCACCCGCAAAGGATGCCGTCAAAGAAACCCCTCCAACAAAAGAAGATACACCTGTAAAGGATGCCGATAAAGAGGCCCCTTCAACAAATAAAGCTGCACCTGCAAAGGATGCCGTCAAAGAAACCCCTTCAACAAAAGAGGTAACACCCGAACGTACCGGCTCCATCAAAGATGAAGAAACCCCCAAAGAAGCCCCTGTAGTCAAACAGGAAAAGAAGAAAGGTTTCGTTGATCAAGGAAAGAAAAAGGCCGCGACCAAAAAGACCAATGTGACTAAGAAATCTGCCCTAAAGAAACCTAAACAGATCTTATCCGAGAAGCCAGCTCCAAGCTACGGCAGTCCACAAGCCACTGGAAATCAAAATACTCCATTCATGAAACCAATGTCTAAATATGATAAAGGGACAAAGAATTATGAACAATTGCCAAGTGATTCTACCTATGAACCAATGAACTCCATGAGTGAAGGATCATATTTTGAATCTGGCCCTAGCTATAGTTACAGTTCAAGCAGCGGTCCTAATTCTTCTCAATATTTTAGTTCCAGCCAAGGGGGCAACCAACCAGCCCAAAACATACCCTCTGGAGGAAGCTATTCATCGTATTCTTATCAGAGCTACTAGCTCATGTACCTATTGCTATTAAAATCCCAGGCACATCCATCAACCGCCATGGATTTATATCTCGTTAAGGCTACATTAAATTCCCAAAACAAATATAATTAACCTCATCTGACCCCCACAGCTATACCTCTTTCTTAACAGCCAGCCTTCTTTAAACCCCCTCACTTTTATTACTATCAGACTATGTTACCATAAGGGATGCTTCAGCCCAGCTCCAGCTAGCTTCCGGTTCTGGGCCACCACAACCAGAACGGCAATTCCTTAATATTTAAATCCAATGAAATAAATTTTAATCAGAGTGACCCAAAGCAACCCTGGTCATCATTACAAACACTATTCTTGTGTATATCCTAAAAAAGTATAATTCATGACAAAAGGATAAATTACAGGTGATTAGGAGGAGGGTTCAATAAAAATGTTCTAGGAGCATCTTGATCAACCAATGGATAGGTGATTTCTATCCACCTCCTGGGAGCATTCTGCACAGGAAGCAATTCCAACCCATCAGGGGTCTCCCATGGCTCAGCCGGCATGTCCCCAGGAGACCTGTCCCTGCAAGTTCCTGCGGATCTGTTTGTGGCAGAAATTCCAGCCAATAATACGATATATCAATAAATGCTATCTAATTTTAATCCTTTAAGTAGTGTAAAATAGCAATTTAAAGACAGCTTTATTTTTATTGAGCTATATCGGCAATCAAAAAACTGCCACTCTATTATTTGTTATCAAAATGGAGGGATATATTTGAATTAATAAATGCTAACTAACTTTAAATTAATAATCAAAATAAAAAAAATAATTTAAATATCATTTTAATCATCAATTCATCTTACTAATCAATCAACTGGTCCCGCACACCCAAAAACTGCGGGTCAAGGCATCAGACCATCTGCCCAGGGAAATGCAAAGTATTCTAACATCAGTAAAGTACAGGAAGAACATGTGACTTTAGCGTAAGCAGCAGGTTAGGAGAGAATTACACTTTAGTTTATGTCTTACTACCCCCAGGAAATCCTCAGGATGCTAGACTACTGGTGGATAAGGGCAGTGAGGATCAGACCCACCACCCTGAGTTGCAGCGCTAAGTGAAGGTTCTCCACCAGCAAGTCTTTCAAGGCCTCAGTGCACTTATCTCTCAGAACTCTACCAGGCGTGGAATGGGCTTGCCTCCAACAGCTTCACTGCCCTTCAACTCTTCAATCAGTGTAGGAAGATAGCACTAACACTTATCTAGCCCAGAGGCAAGAGGTAGCTCAAAGAGACCAATCTCCAGAAAAAGACAACCCCTGTTTTCTGTGACATCTAACAGCTAATTCATGTGTCATATTCCTAGGAAGTCTGAAAGTACACACCACCTTTTCATCATTCTTTTTAATAGTAAGGCAGCAATCAAACATTTGTAGTAGAGGGCTCCAAGAAGGAAAACTTTTATAACCACCCCACCCTGATGCAACCTTTCTCAGTATCTGGGTTATATCCCACTGACTAAATTGAGTGCATTCCCAGCAAACCATCAAACTCAATCAAAGTCAAGACTAATTCAGGAAAACAAACATAAGTGTCTTCCCAAACCACATCCATCTGGTTGAAGACTCCTGTATCAATGGTACTATCTCCTTTTGATCCTGACATATTCATCATCACCAATTCATCTGTCTTCATCCCTGTCTCCCATACAAACCAGTTTAATATTGCCATCCTAACACTACCCGGCCCATAGATGGCCTTGGATTTCTAACATTTATCAGCCCACCCAAAACTACTCCCCTGATCCATGTTCACTTGAAAGTCTGCACCCCAACACTACTGAGAAGTTCTGTGCAATCTGGTGTCTAGCCACAATACCATCTTCTGGGCTAGCTTAAACTGCATCTGAATCAGCTCTGGCTGCTGAGTTCCATTGGTTCTCTCACCAATGTGAGCATCTGAATTTCAAGCAGGGCCTGCTTCCAGACAAAACCAGCAGTTTCTCTGCTCCTCAGTGTCACCCTGCTTTAGAAGCTGTCATATACTTGATTCTCACATTCCTATCCTCTTCTTATTTGGTCGTGTTACCCTCCTGAACACCCTATTACTGGGTGCTAGCTCTGCTTTAGGCTCCAACTTGTAGCTGTGCTGAACCATTGCCAAAGAAGCCCCTGCTGCTATTAAAATACTTTCCCTCCTTTCCAGTCCCTTGGGGTCTGTAGCCATCTTCATAGATTGGCTGTAGGGTATCTGCTTCCAGTAAATCCTTTCCCTGGATGCTTTAGGAGTCTTCTACCTTACAGGAAACCTTGCACACCATGTGCCAAGCTATTGAAGATCCAACCATGGCTAGAGTCTGGGAAGAGATGCCATGTTTAGAACACAGCTGCCTAAAGCTTCCAGTAACCGCCCTGATAGGGTGGGGCTCCCCATGTCCTGCTGGTCTGCTCCTCCCCCAATCCAATGTCCATAGTCATAACTGTCACGGCCCATGCCAGAGTCTGGCTGGACTCCCACAGGGGAGGCAGGCCAGGCCTGAAAGGCCCTGTACACAATTGGTGTCATTCTGACTATGTAATTCACTGCTGTAGCTAGGGGGGCAACTTCCTGTATGGGGCAGGACCTGATTGGCCAGCCCCAATACTGTAATATAAACAAACCCCAACTTGCTGAAATCCTGGGCAGGAGGCACATTGGGCAGGGGGGGAGGAATAGGAATCTCCTTTATGGTAGATAGAATTGCCACTCTAGAGTGGCCAGGAGGAAGATCCAGGTGGTGGGGATGGAAGAACTCCAAGTCAAGAGTACAAGGTGGTTTAACCAAAGTGACAGGAGCAGAACCAGGAGGGAGCAGATAGGCGCGGTTATATTGTGGAGTAGATTCATAAATAGATGCAAACAGAATAATTGTATTGGTGCAAAAATAGATAATTCCTACAAGAAAATAGTAGTTCCTGGGCATAAAGTCGTTTATTTTATGATTTCAACAGTGATAAAGGCTTCTACTCCTCAATACTTATACTTACTGGTGAATGTGTAGCCTTTTGTGGCACCAAAAATCTGGTGGTATCAATTTCAGTAATACTTGTGATTTTGCCAGGAATTTGCGCACTTGAGTCTGGGGATAGATGGGCATTGACTGGCATAGCAGGAACCTTGCTTGGGCTGCAGCAAGCCGAGGTGCCACAGCTATTAATAGATCCCACGAGCAATTAAGTGCCCAATTGCACAATTGAACAATTGCCCTCCTAATGTACCACTTCCCGATAGTAAATGCCCCAAATTTGTTATCAGATTTGATGCCAGAAATTTGAGGTTTGTGGGCCTATCAAATTCCAGACCCTTCATTATTTGAAAGGGGGTCTTTTCCCTCTGGAAGGCAGTTGGTAAGGTTCTCCACGCAGTTGGCCGTACTAATTCCAGAGATGCCAGTTGACTTTACAGGGCATTCTGAGCCCTGACAATAACCTTAGCACCCATGGTAGTCTTTCCAGCTGCTTTTATCTTATTGAGAGGCCACCCTTTTAATCTTGACTGGTACCTTGACCACCTTCAAGCAATCCATGCTCTTGCAGCTTAACTTTGAAGTAGCCCATAATGTCTCAGGCTTGATCTCTGGATGGATTTATCAATGATAGATATGAGACTGAACTCTCCTTCCATGTATGGGACCACCTCTCTACCATTTAGAAGTATGGGAGCAGGCTTTCAGCCCCTCCTTGATTAAGCATACACTCTCCATGATCCCCTTCACCAGGAATCACCTTCCCCTTAACCCCACTGCTTAACCGTATTTCAAGGTCTGGCCAAGATGTCAAGCAAGTACACCTGGATCATTGGCTAGCTTCTGGCCCCACCAAGATACTAGGATGGCCTATCTTCTCAGGCCAGCCCACTCATCTGATCCTGCTCTCAAGCCCATATGGTGGATCTTCAACTTCACAATCTCTCCCATTGTGGGGGCCATATTTAAAATATGGTATGACTGCTTGTAAGCACCCCATATTGATGCTTTCTAAAAAAGACCTTGTCATGGATGCTAATGTTCACACTATTTTGATTCTTCCTTTGATGGGTTATTTTGAGGACAAATCCCTTGCTTTTGCTCCTCAAAATGGGTCTATTTCTGAAGTGGGAAATTCATCTGTTTGGTTTCCTGATTCTGCACAACTCACTTGCCCCACTCATGCTTGTGGCAAGTGATCCTATTGGTCTTTTATTGTTTTGTGTTAACACTAAAACAATATATTCTATTTATTTACCACCAATAAAAATTGAGTTCTATTCAAATTTCTGTCTCTGTGTTTTCAAGTACTTTGGTGCCTCTCTCTAGCCACAGCTAGTAGAGGTTTATTATTCAGGGCCACAAGGTAATTGCATCACCTTCCCTGCCAACTAACCAAGACTTAGTAAAAATACAATCCTAAGGTTAGGATTTCCTGTTGTGGATCTGTGTCACGCCTCAGAACACAACAAAAATAGTGCTCACTCCATGGGATGAAAGCCCCTTGGTTACTCCCTTCAAAACTACTTTCTATGGTCCTTCATCTCCACCAATTCAAAATCCATCTTTGTCTGAATTCTCCATCCCTCCATTAGAGGAAGACATTGCCAACCTGCCTATCACTCCTACTGTTCTAAGCCTGGCTAATAGTCCCTGCCTTATTGCCTACCTTCTGGGTACCCCTGACCTAGATCAAATCACGTCAGCAGCCCTTGGGCTAGCCCATAAGGGAGCCATCCCTAATCTACAAGCCCAGTTTGAGTCTATAGAATATTACAAGATGATAGTTGCTCATTTTATTCCACACTACTTTCTTTCAGTAGCTGACTCTGCTAACCGCTTGATCTTGTCCTTTGTTCAACCTGTGCTAGTCCATCATCAGATGGTAATGGGGCTCCATATCCATGAAATTTCCTCCCTTCATGCTGCTGTTTCTAACCATTGGGAACAGTTCTCTGCCTACCAACAGTGGGTGTAATCTCTTTTCTTCTTAGTATCCAATAAACAGAGATATTCCATCACTTCCCAAGCTCAATTGACCAAATCCATTGAACACCTATGTTCCTCTGTCCCTGACTACGTCTGTGAACACCTGCAGGAGTTCCACCAGCTACAACAACCCTGGTAGGCCCAGGTTGACTCCACCCTTAACACCCACCATACTGACTTTGAGTGGTTAGTGGTAAAACTCAATTAATTATGTGTCTGTACTGATGAGCAGCTACAACACTTAGCTGAGGATGCCTCAAGAATTATACAAGAGATGCAGGATGAGTTAGTGCAGGAGAAAGCTGCTACAATTACTATTATTCAAGGACTGCAGGCCCTCGTGGATGAGTTGAATAAGTTGCCTGCTGGTAGTCACCCTTCTGAAGATCTGGTGATACAAGAACAAGGATTGTGGGATGCTATTCATGAACTGTGTGCTACTACAAGAAGCCAAGCTCTCACAGAGGCTGCATTTCATGGATCCAGTCTTGAGCGGCTGGCCCATTATTTTCAGGGGTAACTTGGGCTGGTGTCAGGAATGACAATTTGGATGCTCCTAAATCTCAAAATACAGAATCAGAGTCAAACCCTGAACAAAACCCTTTGCGGACCGCCAGACTCATAGGCTGGGAATGCAATAACCCACTACTAATTGATGAAGTTGCTGCAAGCCTACCAGGACCCAAACCCTTAGCTGCCCCGCAGGATTCTGCAAGCAAACCGCCAGTGCAAGATGCCGGGAATTTCCCCGAGGTGCCAACACCTGACACTGGCGGTTTACCCGGTGAAATAGAAAAATTTCTCCCTGAAAGTTATTACAAACTCTCCCAAAGTCCCAGGGAAGGCACTGAACCCAAAGAGGCACCCAATACCCAAATCAATAAACAGAAGGATTTGAAGTCTTCTCACCCCAAAGCAGCCAGTGGCAAACCACCAGTGCTGAGTGCCACACTGCCATCTGAGACACCTAATGCCAACCCGCCCAAGCCCAGAAACCCAATCAGGTAGTGAAGCCTGGCAGTGTGATATAAATACCTGCCAGGCCGAGATCAACCCCCATCATCATTTTTAAATAAAGGCTATGAGATATTGGTTTTCCCAACTATTGCTGTATTTTATTCTTGCCATCTTCCAGTTAACCCCAAGATTGTTGCCCCCTGCTAGCCTGCCAGCTATGTACCTCCTGCCAGGTGCCCCCTTTGGTCCTGTCCATTTCACAGAGTACCCCTTAAAGCCTGAGTACAAGGACTACACTGCCAACAACATACTAGCCCGGGATCCCTTGGCCAGAACTACCGAGTTAACCAGATACAACCAAGAAGGCCCTTGGTACATTAACAAACCCTGCCTGTAAGAGATAAATACAACTTTCTTCCTGCCTACCAAATGGACATGGAACCACCTGTCACCCCCAAACCAATACCTACCTCTGCCATCAAGCTCCCACTGGACCATACCAACAAGCTTTTTGGAATTGTGTATATTACTCTCACGGGAGTAATAGATACTATTGTCCCAGCCGCTGGTCTGTGGTTGTGGGTGGACAATTCAATGTCCTACCTCATTAAGTTAGCACCAATCCTTTGGTGGGCTCTGCCCACCCAGTCTGCAACCTGCCAGTTCCCAAACGCTAGCAAGCTGGCCAATCAGGGTTGGTTCCCTGACAGCTGGGTTTTTTATAAGCAAAGCCCACCACAAGAGAAAAGCTAACTTAAAGAGGTAGGAGACCAATTTAACCACCCAGGACCACAGGCTGGCGGCCAGGATTATAGTGTTAATCACCCCTGTGAGGGTGATGTATAAAAATCTCAAACAGCTTACTAGTGTGGTTGGTCAGAATGTTGGGTGTGGAAGTGGGTATAGGTTTGGGGGTCACAGGCAATCCCATGGGAAATTTGTAAGCAGGGAGATAGTTGAATTTCCCTATAAACAACTTGGGTGTTGAGAATATCCACAGGCCTTGATGGTTGTATCTAACTGCAGATTGTATGTGGGCCAAAGGATTGAGTTCAAGTATCTTTTCCAGGGTGTAGTCCTTGTACTTGGGTTTCAAAGGGTAGTCGCTGAAATGGACAGGCCAAAGGGTACACCAGGAGGACAGAAAACTTCAGGCAGTAGGGCAGGAGAACCAGGAGATCTTGTACTTAATTGGTAGATAGCAAATACAAAATAGGGCAATAGCTATGTGAGCCAAAATAACATTACCTTTATTCAAAAATGGCAATAAGGTTTGAGCGCATAATCTATAGGCATATATAGAATCCTGCCTCCAAACTTAGTATTTCTCATGATGGTTTCATCAAAATATTGGGAAAAATACGGGTGGGTGGCCAGGAGGCCCAGGTGTGGGTGTGGCAAAACAGCACCTTGTCTGGGTGTTCTCTCATTGGTCAGAATGCCCAAATTAGTCTCTTGATTTTCTTGATTTTTGGCTGTGGTCACAGGGTTGGACCTAAAGCCTGTGATTTCTCTTGGCAGAGGAATTTGATTGGTCATCTGAGAGGACTTCCAATTCATGAAGTTCACAAAAGAACTTTCTCTGCCTCCATTAGGCAATTTGAGAAGCTCATCCTCTGGCACCATCATAATTAAACCTGTGCTGGTTTTCTGGCTTTAGGACTTAGCAGGGGCTCCAGCTTGCAGAGACACAATCTCAGAAAAATGCAGGCCCTTGGTCCATGGGATTGGCAACCTGCAGGAATCCAGTTTCAGGGTTCAAATCCCACTTTTGGGCCCAGGTTTCCAGGGGTAAAGAATTGTAAATCCTGACACTGCACCTCAACCTGATCCTCTGGTAGCTGTACTGAGCACCCAAGTGGCTGAACTCCAACAAGAGATCTTGGAGCTCTGAGCCGCTGTCTCTGAATCTATAAGTTTGCCAGGACCCTCTGAAGATGAAGTTTGCTGCCATGTACTTCCTGGACATCTGTGTATCAGTTGTGCTAGAGAGTTTATTTCCCTAGATAATAGACTTGACCATATGAAGCAAGATCACAATGCTCTAGATACTAAATTACAGGAAATGACCAAATTAATTGACTCTATTAATGAGCAATTCTCCCCTTATCTGTTGGTAGGCCCTTCCTTGACTTTGGACCTAGCTAAACTCTCAACTGTGGTGATCAACCAAGGACATCAATTGGATACTGCTGAGCAGCAAACAGGCCAGGTGGCTGATGCTGGCACCTTCAAACCCAACTCTATAGTCACTTTGGAGGAAATTGTTTGACAGCTGTGGGCCAGGCAGCCTCCCACAGAGTCTGAGGCTAAATCCTCGCCTTGCATCAACATGGTAGATGGTAATAATTGTGGACTGACTCCTGAGACTCATTTTAAGCCTATCTGCAAACAGTTCTTTGATCCAAAAACGTCTACAATTGCTGCTTTCCTTACCATATACAAAACTGCCATGTGTAGAGCTTCTGATGAGATCAAGAAAGAACACATCTTGGCCTTCCTCTACTCTACCTGTCAAGAGGTAGTGGTACCCAAGCTTCCTTTCATTACCACCTGAGAAGAGATGAAGCAATTACTGATTGGGGAGTTTGGAGGTGGCATTGGCTTAGAGGTGAAGAAAGATGCATTCATGCACATTGCCTTTAAGTCCAAGGAAATATATGCTGAGTTTGCCAATAGGTTTTACATGGAAGTTCAGCAACTAATAGCCAGTAAAAGGTTGACTGCCTATAAGGCCTATATTGCTTGTGCTCAGGCCCTTAAGGTCAACCAACTGTTGTGTTTGCGCTTTAAAGCACACAAGGCTATGCTTACATCTATGAATAGAATCAAAACCCTCCTCCAAGACTTGCACCTCACTCACTCAGTGTGATGCTCTTAATAACACAAGTTAGAATAGTCAGTTGGTCAAAGGACTAAACAGTGGGTGATGGGATGGTAGATAGATCTATTGGTTGGGCAGTGTAGTTGAATACAATGCCAGTCAGAAGCCAGACAGGTACTTAGTTGTATAAAGGTATCTGACCCAAAGTAACAACAAAGGGTTTTGAGTAGTGGTAATGGCAACAATTGAAAGAAACTCCTCAAGTAGCAACTCCTAGTCAAGCTAATTGGCAATGTAGTTGATATGAAAGAGACTAGTCTTTGTGTCTTTTAAATTATACACTCAAAGAATAATCAATGGCATAGCTAAAAAGGGGGTGTAAACATATGTCTTTATTAATAGAAGAAGAGGGCTTTATATACTACAACTTACTTGATGAATCAAAGCAAGTTAGTCATTACATGGGGTAGAGGGAGGAGAAAATAAAGGATGAACATCTGGTGATCAGCACAGCAATCAGGGGGAAGATGATAACAGCCCCAGCGGCACAAGGGGGTTGCAGGAGGCTTAATGTTGAGGAATTTGGTTGATACCTGTAGTCAGTTAGCTAATTGGTTAGCTAATTAACGCCTAATTGGTGTAACTTCAAATCTGGAAGCTAGTTGGTAGACTTGAGAGATCTGGAATAACTTCTTCATTTGAGAGACAATCAGAATCCCTTACAATTCAGGAAGTAACCCAACAACAGATCTGGATTGATCAACTGACTGGTGATAGGTTTCACCACAATCAGGTTCAGTAGTGCAAGAGGATTGGGCTTCCACATCAGGCAAAAATTCCTGCTCTCCACAGATCTTAGCTGTGAATGCCCAAAACCAGCCCAAAAAACAGGATTTTCATAACTGCAGTCAGGTGGGACATCACTCACAAGTTTTCACAAATCCCTGTTTTGAAGGAGCTGACCCTAAATACCAGGTGGGAAAAGAGAGGTCAACCTAGAGGCAGAGACACTCTCAGTTGACAACTCTTCACAGTCTCCCCCTTCTCTTCCCTCTAATTCTGCTGATGAGGAATCTGATTCCCAAGCTTCTCCTATCTTTCTTCTCTTCCACAACATTTTGAACAACTCCAACATGGAAGAGTCTGAAACTGAGAATTACCATGAATATGGCAACTCTGTCCTTACTGTACCTGAAACCATCCCTGTCTCTTATAAGCTGCGTTTTGGAAAGACTACAGCCACGGCTAAGCCTTTTGCTGACACCAAACAGATTTTTTTGAGACCCTATCTCACCCAAGCTAAGAAGTCACCTGCCTTGGTGGAAACTTTTGAAAAAGCTACTGAAGTGGCTGATGCAGTCTTACAAAAAGTCTCTATTTTCCTGCCCCTACAGACTTTTTATAATGAGTTTCCTGGTCTCAGGTGCATTCTGGAAAAATAGGATAAGGAATTGGCTAAAGCACAAGATGTCTTGGCTGTTCTTCTTCCTTTTGGATGTACAACTACTTGCATAGAGATATTAATCCAAAAGATGAAGATCAAGGACGTCCTCAATACTAGTTCCCCATTCAATGTTGTGTCTTCCAAGAGAGAAGAAACTTAAGCTAGCTCTGGACCTCAACTACCATCAGACCTATGGTACAGCTGGCCTATCTATAACACAGGCCATTGGTGAGTACTCCACTCTCCCTATGCAATTTGGAAAGCTACTTTTTGCTGCCCCAGATTTAGTCCTGGAAAATGAGAGTTACAATCTGTTGGTAGGTACTCAATTTCTCTGATAATACAATGGGATCATTGATATGAAAGATTGGTATCTGTTAATCCTTGGGTATAAAGTTCCTCTCATCTTTGAAGAACCCATAAAAATGCCTGGAAAACGCCTAAAGACATGCATCCTGGAATACCCTTCTAGAATTTTCACCCTGAAGTACTGCACACACCCCTCCAACATGAAGTGTTCTCCTCCTACCTTCCTTTCACTTGAAGGAGTTCCCCTCTTGGCTACCTCAGCTGTGACTATCCCTCCTGGGTCTCAAGTTATCCTGGATTCTCAAATCTTGTAAAAATTGCCTGAGTGTACCTTCCTAGAACTTTACTTCCTTTCCTCTTTGGGGTGTAATGAACCTCATCTCTGTCCAGGAATTTTAGACTCTTCTCACACAGATGCTGTACAGTTACTTGTGGCTAACCAACCCCTATACCTATCACCGTCTTTAGGGGTCAAGTGG
The DNA here is from genome assembly GCA_014839935.2 of Entomophthora muscae. Lineage (NCBI taxonomy): Eukaryota > Fungi > Entomophthoromycota > Entomophthoromycetes > Entomophthorales > Entomophthoraceae > Entomophthora > Entomophthora muscae. Next base: position 91,098 of record QTSX02002207.1, read on the forward strand.
TTGGCTATGGTCAACTTCCAAATGTGTCTGATGTTCTCTTGTTATATCCTTCTGGTACCTTCTGTGATTTCAACCTACCAGAGGAAGAACCTCAAGTATTGTTCTTTTTTACTGCCCATGACTTCCCACAGTTGTATCCTGTACAACAAAAAGAAGTTCTTGACTTACTTGATAACTTTGATGATATCTTCTCCAAGGACAGTACAGATTATGACTTGGCTAAAGGGGTCATTCACCAAATAGATACCAACAATGCTTTCCCTTCTGAGCCAAATCCTACCAAAAAAGTAGGGTAGAATATGTTCAGATGTCTAAGGAACTCAAACAGTTGTTGGATGCTGAGCTGCTTGGCCCTACCCAGAGCTCTTGGTCCTCCCCTTTTCTCACTTGGAAGAAGAAGAAAGGAGGTCACCGCATTGTGATGGACTATTGACAATTGAATTCTTTAACCAAGAAGGATTCTTACCCCTTTTCAGGCATAGATGATGCACTCTGTTGTCTTTGAGGGCCTAAGTTCTTTTCAGCTATGGATTTGGCATCTGTTTACTGGCAAGTTGACCTCTCTACTGAAGATAGACAAAAAGTTGCCCTCATCACCTCTGAAGAATTGTTTAAACCTACCTGCATGCCTCAAGGGCTTTGTAATGCCCCTTTCACATTCCAAAGGGCTATGGGTTCTAAACTATGTGATCTTGTCAGGAATCTTCTTGGAAATATTCCTGACAACAGCCAAGAGTTTCCAGTATTGGCTGAGAATAAAACCAAATTTGTTTCTTTTAAAGATGATAAAAAAGAATTATTAATATGTAGTATTTGTTTAGTATTACCTATTAGGTTGATTCTGGTTGGTTTTTCTTATCTTCTTGATACAGGAACAGAATTCAAACCCAGGTCTTCTCTGGACCCAGTTGCTTCATATCTAGTTGAAGTTAGCATAAATTCAGCTTTGAACCAATTTTTACCTTTTTCTTGTGACTCCAGCCAATCAAAGTTTGACAAACTAGATTTGAAGCACTGTGTTTTCATTCCCAGTAACGTTGACAGCTATGTTGACTCTCTTTGCCTGTTTCTGGGTCCATTGTCTCCAGTTTCTTCTTGTGACAATACTCCTGGTCCCCATCTTTCTTGTGGAGAGCAGTTGAGTTCCTAAGCCTTGCCTGTCAGTTAGGGTCATAATTGAAGATATTTTAATCATTTTTTGTTGTAAGGAACATAATTATGATGAAAGTAATTTAATTATCCAGCTTTAAGTTCCTAATCACTCAATTTCTCCAGAAACATCTCCAAATTTCTTTAACCCCTTTACATCTTGCTCCCAACTATTTTATCCCTACCATGCTATATAAGGCTGGTAATCTATCTTTATGAATTTGTTCAATCAATAAAGTCTACATTCTCCCAAGTGATTTATTGTCTATTTTTAGCTTGACATAAACCTGTTCTCAATCCTAAACCATGAGATTACCAAAGACTTCTTTTATGGAGTCTCTTGGGTATAAATGGGTCTACTGGGTGATCTTGTTGCAGGCTGTATTGGCCAGCATTTTGATAGGTTCACATACAGATTTTGGTACCTCTCCTGAGGCAAAATTCTTAGAGAGCTCCTGGCGCCAGGTGATACCAGGAGTATGATATAACGCTACCCCCTTGTCTCACAACCCACCTTGTAAAGAAGAAACACGGAACTACCAATCTGTCCATAAGTCACCCAAACCCCAAGTCTTCCGCCCCTTGGCTTCTGCCTTCCTCTTGTGCTACTTGGTAGTGTACTTCTTCTTAGGACAATTCAACCCGCTGTTAGGCCAGTATCATTTATTTAGAGAATTATTTCACCTCAGTATGGTGTCCTTGCCCATAGGTTCATTGGTAACTGGACTAAATCCTTCTGATATCATTCACCACCTTGAAAGATTACTTCCTAGTGGGTGGGTGCCTGTCAGATCTAAAGCTCTCATGTGTGTTGGTCTATTTGGATGATATAACAGACTTTAGTGCAACTTTTACTGATCATCTGGCCCACCTAAAAGAGGTTTTCCTTAAGATTTGAGAGGCTGACCTCAAGTTGAAGCTGTCTAAATGTGCTTTCTTCAAGGAACACCTTGAGTTCTTGGGTCATGAAGTAACTCAAACTGACATCTGACCTATAACCAAGAAGGTTGAAGCCATCAACAAAATGCTCCCACCTACCAACCTATGTGAGGTACAAGTCTTTTTGGGCATGATGGGCTATTATAGGCAGCTTATCCCCAACTTTGCTGATATTAGTGAGCCTCTGGTTCAGTTGTTACACAATATCCCCTTTGAGTGAACCGCTAGCCAACAGCAGGCCTTTGAGACTCTTAAAAAAAAAGCTCAAAGAGGCTCTCATCCTGGTGTATCCTGACTACAATAAGGAGCTCATCCTTTACACAGCGCTAGCAACCTAGATATTAGAGCCGTCCTTGCCCAACTAGACAATGAAAAGTGGACCACCTTGTAGCATATATCTCCTGTGTTCTCAATAAGCATGAGAAAAACTATAGCATTACTGAGAGAGGGTGTATTGCTGTACTGTAAATTCAGAAACTAAACGTAAAAATGTGGGATTGTCAAATCCTTGGTCCAAATTTTGAATCACTTTTGCGAGATGGCCTTTTTTAATTAAATTGATTTTTTTGTATTTTTATTTGAATATTTGAAAATGCGGGAACTCATAGACACTTTGCAAAGTTCAAGTTGAACTGCATATTTCCAATGGATGAAATGAATTAACTGGAATCAGTTTTAAACCATTAAAATCCATCAATCATTTTCATTAAGTTTACTATGTTTTTTGAAATTGCGGGATTGTCAAATCCATGAACCAAATTTCAAATCACTTTTGAATGTCACTAGTAAACTCAGATATTAATTTCAGGAAAGGGATCCAAATTTAATGTACAGTAAGCACACTAGGAAACACCAACCCAAATCAAGAAGCTCCACCACAACTAAAATCAAATGAAAAATTCAATCTCAATAACCATGTTTAGACATAAAAAGTGAGTAAACTTTAAAATCATCCAAAACTGGAAAGTAAACACTATTATATACTTCAAATTACAGATATAGAAATTCTGTTACTATTCAAGGCTAAATCAAGAGAAAACAACTACCCACAACTAAACCAATAAATCCAAAATAATGCATATTTAATCTAAAATATATTTTTTATTTTATTTTTATGGACCATCAATCATATTCCCAACTAGCTCTTGCACCAGGCCGCGGGGAAGCCTGTCCACAAGGGCGTCCCAGAGGGTCCAAGAACAGACCCAGAACCCAACTCAAGGGGATTCATGCCGACACACAGGCCTCCCAAGGTGTCAGCGCCAGCCAACCACCTCCTGCATCTCAAGCCAGGAACAGTAGCCTTAATCCAAGACAGAAGCTGCTCTCAAGGCCTGCAACTAAAGTCTCATACACAAAAGTCATTGGGAATAATGAGGTTACATACACCTCCACCGTGTACCCAGTTGTCACCTGGCCCCGCACTCTTAATCCAAGAGTTGCTACTTCCTGCCCCTGAATTTTTGATACCTCATATGAGCCATTGGCCACCACCAAAGAGCCATCTGTGCCTGTGTCTTATGCCACCATTGATGGCGCCAGCGCAACCAAGCGTGACCCCACCTTCTACACAAAGATCCCCATCCCCTGTGTTGAGCCTGCTAGCCAGGATGCTGTGGTACCTGCCAAGGGCTGGCGTCAGTTGACAGATAGTGAGCGTGAAGCTCTCCTCAACTGCTTGAATGGGGGAATGGCAGTTTGGGATATTGCGTTCCAATTTGGTGTCACAGCCAGATACATTGCCAATATCAACACCAAGTATGGCAACACCGGGAAAACTGCAAAATCTGCCAAGGCTAAGCAGCAGCCCAGCCTACTTCAGCTCATCCATCTCAAGGCAATCAAGCAGTGGGTTACCAAGGATTGCCACCTGGACTCACTTGCTGTTCAATCAATGCTTGCCACAGAGTTTGGGCTTTCTGTTTCTAAAACCCTTGTTTACAAAGCAATGGTTGATTTGGGCTTCTCCTGGAAAGTACTGGGAGTTTTGCTGTACAACAGAAATAATGAGAAGACCATCAAGGATTGACGCATTTATGCCAAGACATATCTGGCACTAAAGGAGACTGGGAATGTCCAGTTCTTCTATATTGACAAATTGTCATTTTCCTCCTCACTCAGGTCTAGGCATAGGTGGGTTGAGAAGGGGTCCAAGGATGGCGTAGCCCATTGAACAGCTGTCTGTTCCCAGACCTATTCAATGGTTGCACTTCTTGGTCCTTGTGGGTTGGACCAATACCAAATGATTAAGGGCTCCCATAACAGTGGAACATTTCTTGATTTTCTCTGAGCCGTGAAGGAATACCTCTGGATTAATTATTGCAGTACAACCAACATTGTTGTGCTTACAATGTTGGGCTCCACAAAGTGGATCTAGTTGTTTCCATGTTCCCACCTATTGATAAGAATAGCCATTCCTCCAACCACCACCTTCCTGATTGTCCAATGAGACTTCTCTTCCTCCCGCCATATTCCCCATTCCTGAATCCAATTGAGGAGGTGTTTGGGTGGATCAAGAATAAGGTGAAACAAGGCCTTCCTCAGGACACTGAGGATCTATTCAATATTCTTGAGGTCAGTCAATTTGCAATACCACCTGATGTGGTGGCAGCTTTCTATGAGCACTTGCAATCCTTCCTCCCTAAAGCCCTGGCCTCCAAGCCAATCAGATAAATGGGCGCTCTGTGTTTTATTTATTTTATTTTTATTTAGTTTGTTTTTATTAGGACTCAAAAATTATTATTCATATATAATAATGTGATGTTTGATTGTATTATAGAGATATAAGAATATGTAGAAAAGGTAAGTAAAATTAAGTATACTAGGTAAGATAGATATATTTTTTTATAATGCACTGAATAATTTATTTATTTGTTAGTGCAAAAGCCAATAATAATAAAAAAAGATAGAATTAAATTATTTTATTTAAATAATTGTGAATTCTTGATGGTACTTTGGCTTTTCTAAGCCACAAATTGGACCTTGCAGGTTATCATCTGATCCTTGTTATTTCAGTGCCACTATAGCCACACAACATGGAAACCAATGATTTTCATATATTACTTACTAATTAATACATAGGACGCAGGTCAAGCATATTGAATATGTTTATCAAATCATATTACAAGGGAAAGGTAATTTGAGTCCTAAACAATCATTTGTTTAGAATATAAGTGACGCGGGCCGCATGATATGGATAAATTCAATTCTTGTTGTTTGTATATGTAATAAATGAACCTGTACTCAATGCGCTGGCAAATAAAAAAATTTATAAATCATATTTTATTATTACACATGTTCACTATATTAAACTGTCCCTTTATTAGTATCAACTTAATTATATATTACTATTATAATTTAAAAATTAAAAGTAAAATATTAAAATTAAAATTGTAGTTATAAATCTTAAAATTTAAATATTAAAGTTTAAATATTTGAAATTTAACTATTTTTATTAAATTGTGATTTATTCAATATTAAAATATTTGATATTAAAAATTTAAGTATTATGAAATGTATTATTAAAATTTTAATATTAAATTTTATATACCAAAATTTTAATATTTAAATATGTAATATTTAAATTCTTATAGTGAAATTTTAATATTACATAGTTCAATATTAAAATTTTGTTATTAAAATATAAAAAGTTAAAAAAAATAAAATTTAATTTGCAAGGGGAAAATATTTATTGGGGGGATGTTGATTGCAAAGGGAATGCAATTATTCTGGGGAATTATACCCCAAAATCAAATTTTCAGCTAATGCGTCTAATTGGATCCATGTACTCTTCTGTACGTGGTGGACAACCCTGGATGCAATTGCTAGAGGGGTGACGCCCTGTACCCCAGTGGTTGTTGATTGTTTGATAAAAGGAATGCGGGTGAGTGAATTGACTAGTAGGTTTTTTTGGGGGGGCACGTAGTACCCGTATAATGTTGCCAATGCAAATGAGTCATACAGGACATGCTCAACTGTCCTATATCCCTGCGGTGTCTTCTGGCAGTTGAGGGCTACGCGGCAAATATCCATTTGAATAGGTACATCCTCCAACTTTTTGATGTTTGTTTTTAATATGCAGTGGAGGAGGATTCCCAGGTATATTGCAATGTGGATTCTTTGCAAGGTATACTTTTCCAAGAGCATGCATAATTTTTTGAATGTTTGAACTAACCTATTGATATAGGATGTTTGGTTGAATTTGAAGAGGGTTCTGGGGGGGGCGCCTGACTTGTATCAGCCCCCCATGCCTTGGTGAACAAAATTAATAAAGATTTAAATGTGTTCACAAGGACTGCGTCCCCAACTTTTTTTGACAATGCCTTGAATACTTCATTAAAAATTTCAATTTTAAATATTCAGTTCCTATTTGAAAGTTGGTTTTGACTAGGTTTTTTTCATATTCATTTATGTTTGCAAATGGGAATCTTTGAATGCTTTCATATATATTCATTGAAGTTTAGCTTGACATCCCCGTGAATTTCATTCATCTCTTTGAAGTTGATATTTGATCCTATTTTGTATGCTTCCCTTAACCACGGCAAGCACTTCACAGGTGGTAAATATTCCTTATCTTTAGCTTCAATATTTGAAAAATTATTCATATTATGTTGAATTATTTTATTTATTTGGTTTTTTTTATTTGTTTTACAGGGGCTACCAGTTACTGGTAACCCCCGTAGAACCAACTTGGCATAAAAGCTGCCACTTCTGCAACCTTGTCCCAATTACTAGTGATAACTAAAATAAATATAAGTAAAACATAAAAATACTTACTAATTGTTTCCCCTGCGGCCCCCTCAGCTACAGGTGCCACCTCAGCAAACTTCATGAGTGTTGGCTGCTCTTCATTAATTTTCCAGCAGCTTAATTTTTCTTATCTTGCTTGCAACTTGTGCTTCCTCTTGATTTTTGTTTGATAAATTTTCAGTATTTCTTGAAGCGCTCCTGCTTCTTGCTTGTGTTTTGTTTTCATCTGTTTCCATTGGGTTGGTTTCCTCTTCATTTGTGTTTATTTCCTGTGGGATTTCATTTCCTTCGATTAGTTTGATTTTTTGAGTATTATTTCTATTGGTTTTTGCAAATTCCCACAAGTTGTAACTTTCACTTTTGAAATCTAACCGCTTGAGTATTTCCTTTTGAAGATTTAAAATTATTTCCTTGTGTTCTTCATTGACTATTGTTCCCAGGCTATTTTTTGCAGTTTCCTTTTTCTGGACCAGGGCCCTTTCCTCATTCTCCCAGTTGATTTACCACAATTTCCCTTATGTTTTATTCAAGCTTGACAATCTTTTGGAGGGCTGACTCTAATTTGTTTATTAAGTTATAGATATTTGACATTTTGTTTGAATTACATCAAAAAATTGATTTTTATAGCACTACCTTCAAGGCGTGAATATTTTTCATCATCATTAATAAATTAAAGACCATAAATGTAAATATTGCATTAGAATATTGAAATTAGACATTAACTCTTGATATTTTGATATTATGTGCATAACTCAATGCATTTTGTTTAATAAAATCCATTGAAAACTTGGCCTTTTCCATTATAATTTAATAAAATGGACTGTATTTATAATAGAGAGCCATTAACACTTAGTACAAATATTAATACACAATGCATTTTACAGCCTGTATATTTACCTATTGGTAATAATTCTGTAAACTTTTTAGTTAGATTTTGCAAGGTAATAATAATGTAATGTGTTAATAAATTACTGTTTATTGTCATTAATTTGTTGATTTTCTTTGCTGTGGCAATTGTGCATTTCTGATATTTATGTACTAGTATCCAATTGGATGTGAAACCAACCAATTGTATACTAGTGCGTAAATATCAGAAAATGTACAATTACCACAGCAAAGAAAATCAGCCAATTAATGGTAATAAACAGTAATTTATTAACCCATTACATCATTATTACCTTGCAAAATCTAACTAAAAAGTTTACAGAATTATTACCAATAGGTAAATATAAAGGCTGTAAAATGCATTGTGTATTAATATTTGTACTAAGTGTTAATGGCTCTCTATTATAAATACAGTCCATTTTATTAAATTATAATGGAAAAGGCCAAGTTTTCAATGGATTTTATTAAACAAAATGCATTGAGTTATGCACATAATATCAAAATATCAAGAGTTGATGTCTAATTTCAATATTCTAATGCAATATTTACATTTATGGTCTTTAATTTATTAATGATAATAAAAATATCCATGGAAATAATTAAATGTTACCACATCAAATGTACAACATTCTTTACATATAGGGAATGCTAGCAATGTAAGAAATATATTATTAATTATAAAATGAAAGAACAAGATTAATTTTAATAAGTTGGCACAAAGAAAAGTTTTATTTTACTCATCAAATGACGAGTAGGGGAGAGAATGGACAGAAAGAACATTGCCTTCATGTGCACCTGTGAAAGGGGCGGCATCAGAGATAGTGGGGAGGGAATGGATGATGGCTTGGGAGTCAGGGTTGGAAGGTGGGTGGCTTGACAGGGGGTTGGGGAGGCAGGGTTTGTTGACTGGGAAGGGGCGGCAAGAGCGGTTTGCGTCAATTGCTCAAATTCTTCTTCTGTCACATATGCAGGCTTGATGAAACAGATGGATTGGCGTGGGGGGAGGCAGGAGTTCTTTCTGGACTTATCATTATCACTTGCGTAGAAAATGATAAGATCTGATAGGTCCTGGACAAACTTGGAAGGGAAAAGCTCATAACCCTTATCAATTTGGGTGCACAGTTCATTGTATGTGGCAGGCTTTAAGCGCCTGAGAGCAGAACCAAAATTATAGAGACATACATCTGCAAGATGCATGTTGGCTTGGTTGATGGAGTAGGACCAACAGGTATGCCCTGCAGCTCTGATTTCTTGGATTGCCCATTCCTGCTTCTCCATCTTGGCACTCAGTACAACTGTGCACACTTTTTGCTGTGTGGCCCACTCCTCCAGCATGGCCTTGAGCTCTGTCTGGTAGGCATACCCATCTGTGGTGTTTGATATTGTAGAGTAGTGATTTACACCCAATGGGGAAACTGCCAATAAAGCCCTGACAAAAAAATACAAGACTGGGCCGCGCTTGAACACGTCAGACTGGATACGCTTCTCTCCAAAGTCTTGGATACTGGCTGAGATCTTAGCGTATGACAGGAAGATGCATCATTACGGGCCCTCATTGCCCTCCCTTTGATAAAATTGATGATGGTAGAATCATAGGGGTCAGTTTCCATCAAACTGGGGCCACTGAGAACCTGATTGGATAAGAGTCTGGCAGCAACCACAACTCCGTGCATCCACAAATTCACTGTTCATTTATTGGTGAAAATGCTGTGGAGTCCCATTTGGAGACGGACCTGGACCAAGGGCATCCGCGGGTCACGCTCCACAATAGCCATCATGAGAGGGTGGGCTTTTTCACCTTCATTTGAAGAACAGATATCAGTGAGGGTCTTCTTGGTAGGGGGGCCACAGTTGGTGTGGGCTTGCAGGGTTGCAGCCATAGTGGACTTTGCAAACCCCATTGCGGCCGCAACTTCCCCAAGGAACATTAACATCCCTTGCTTTTCAACCATTTTGAGAACAATCTCTGGAGTGATCAATTTTTTCTGTGTCTTGCAGGCTGATTGGCTAGGAGAGGGATGTGTCCATCTTGGGAACTGACCGATGCCATCTGATTGGCTGTTTTGAGGCTCTGGGCTCTCTGAGTGACCCTATGGCTCAAATGGCTGGTTCCAGATACCACTGCTGATAAGGGATTTGGGTTGGCAGCTGCCTGTGCATGGTGGGCAAAAAGGGCCATGCTGGAAGTTGCAGGAGAAAGAACACACTCCTGGGTGAGGCTTGCAGAGGGACCTGCGGGTCAGGAGTGGCCATAGACAGAGGCTTCATTGTTAAGAGACCCAGAGTAGCCCTGCATGATTTCATCAAGGCCAGGGAACAGCTCATTGGCTTGGTTGTTATTGAAAGAAGACATAATAAAAATTTTATTATAATTTTAAACTCAAGAAGAGGAATGTATAATTTTAGTCAATTTTATTGTTAAGTATATTAAGTTGGTGAATATTACAATCAAAATTTCAGCCGTCCTAAACTGGAATAGGGTGGTTTTTGAGAATGCCTATGATTCCTAAAAGAATTAGCACAAATCCACTCTAGATCCTTTAACATTCTTTTTGAGACACCCATAAATTATATTTATTTAAAATTTCTCAAAATTATGATTTGAAACTTGGTTCTTGTATTTGACAATCCTGCAATTTCAGATTTGTTAAGTTTTACACAAATTTCTATGATTTTGTCAGGGTCCAGTAGGTCTTGACAGGTTTCCATAGGAAACAACTTACACAGATTTAATATAAACTTTTCAAAATCAACTAAATTCAACTTTATTTTATTGGGCTAAACTTAGAATGATCACAATGGGATCATTGTGAGCAACACCTTTATATACCATTTCATTAGATTCTTTAGAATCTTTCTAAATCTTCTAGAAAGTCTTAGGGACTCTGCTGGTGGCATCAGGCTGGGGTTTTGGGGCATCTTCTGAACAGCATGACTCATGTTTCTTTGCAAAATCCCGCACATTGGGCTTTGCATCTGTGTTTTGTCTAAAAATAGCACAGATCAACTCTCCTGGTGTTTGGCTTCAAAATGTGTATTTGGATGTCCAAATCCGTCCAGTGGTTGCTGAGTTATGCTCAAATTAAGATTTGTATCAATTCTTGTGCCTTGGTTGCATATTTTTATCACTTTGCACTGGCTAGGAAGTTTAGCTGGAGCCAAACGTTAAAAAGCCAGAACTCATTGTCAAGAGCAGCTAGGAGAGTCATCAAACTATCATTGGGATTGTGGAGAATAGCAGAGTTTTCCCAAGGCATTTTGTAACACAAGATGCGTCAGGGCATATCCTGACAGATTTTTTTGAAATACAGGAAATCTCAAATTGTATATTAGAATCCTGCATTTCTGATTCATGCATCCCACATTTGTTTGTTGTGCTTTGTCTTTTGTTAGTTGAGTTATCTGCTCAAGATATTTGAAATCTGCCAATTTAAATAAACCAAAAAAAGTCAAATTAAATGGTTAATTTTATTTAATATTTTACTTTTCACTCAGCTGAGTTGCCCACAAAAGTGATTCAAAATTTGGACCAAGGATTTGACAATCCTGCATTTTTACGTTTAGGTTCTGAATTTACAGTACTATATGCTGTCAAACAAATCTACCATTATGTTTATGGCACTCATTTCACTGTGGTCACTGATTGCGCTTTGCTTAAGTGGCTACAACAGCTCAAGGAGCCTGAAGGGTGATTAGCTAGATGGGCCCTTTGCCTTCAGGGCTATGTGTCAGGGCCCAGAGTGCCCTGGACAGTCAGCTGGCCTCCTTAGAGGTGATAAAACATGCAGATTGGAAACCCCCACAAAGCACTTTCCAGGGAGAAATACCCCCTTTCAACTAGTGAATGGCCCGGGATTTGAGAGGCACACAAGCCTCAAATCCCTGGCATTGAGCCTGTTATCAAATTTGGGCCACCTACCTATCAGGAAATGACACATTGGGAGCGTGATTGTTTGATTGCGCAATTGGACAATTGATTCATTGTGGGAGCTAAAAATCACTGTATCAACTTGCCATGCTGCAAATTCCAATAGGTTCATGCTATAGCAGCCAATGAGATCTCACCCTCTTAGCCAAGCACGCAAATTCAGGTTAAAATTGCAAATCCAACTCTAAATGATGCCATCAGCTCTCTGGTGGCACAAAAGGCCACTGAATCATCAGTAAGTATAAGTAGTGAGGGGGAGAAGCCCTCCTCACTGTTGACATCTTAATAAATCAAGTTTATGCCTAGAAATTATTATTTTATTGCAGGAATTGTCTTTTTTTGCTCAAATTTAATTATTCTCTTTGCATCTATTTGTGAATCCACTACTCAATACAAGCTTGCATACCCATATCCTCCTGGCCATACTCCAGTTGTCCTTACCAAACCGCCCTGCGCCCTTGACCTGGAGTACTTCCATCCCCATCACCTGGATCTACCACCAGTAATGAAGGATATACCAACTTCTCCTCCTCTCCCTGATGCACCTCCCGCCCAAGACTTCAGCAAACTGGGGTTTGTCTACATAACAGTATTGGGGTGGCTGACCAAGTTGTGCCCCATACTGGGAGTTGGCGCCCCCTAGCCACTGCTCTAAACTACCTGGTTTGCATAGCGCCTATTGTGTACATGGCCTTTCAGGCTCGGCCTACCTCCCCTGTGGGAGTCCAGCTGGACTCTAGTATAGGCCGTGACACTATGACTTCACTGTGCTACATTGCCCCAGAATTCAACACCAAAACACTGATGGATTTTCCCAGATGCCTATCCAATTCTCTACACCCTGCAGAAGCCAAATGATTTTATTAACTGATTGGGTATCCTTCTTCCTGGGAAAACAAGACTGAGGAGATTTGACCTGCCCTTACTAAGCTATCTGAGAACAACCTCATCTGTGACAACCAGCTCTTTAAGAAAGTGTGTGACCATTATCTATCCTATGTAAGCCCTAGCCTTTGCCTTTCAATAGTGCTTCAGGCCCATAAAGAGACTGGATATGGAGGTATTGCCAAGACCTATGACTGGCTCCATAAGAACTATTTCTGGGATAACCTCCACCTTCTGATTCCTGATGTCATTGCTGGTTGTCACGGCTAACAACTACAGCGTCCTTGAGCTACCTCACACAAGTTCAAATTAGTTCCTCCACAGCATGCTTTCCATACAGTCAGTATTGACACTGTAGGACCTCTTCCTTGCTTGCGCTCAGGCTATCAATTAATCTTGATTGCTATTGATCATTTCAACAAATGGGTAGAAGCTTGCCCCACCAAAGACATCACAGCTAACACCACTGCTGCCTTCTTACTGCAGGATGTGTTTTATTGCCACAGTTGCCCACAAGTGTTATTTTTGGATAATGGAACTAACTTCAATGCAAAGTTAGTGACTTATGTTGTAGAAGCTTTGGGGTCTCACTAATCCTTCTCAGCTCCCTACAATCCTTCCATCAATGGAGCTGTAGAGTGTGATAATTCAACTTTAGTTTTTATCATGCAGAAACTCACATACTCTGATGCTACAAATTGGGATCTATATCTGCCTGCTGATCTCTTTGCCTACTATCTCAGTAAGCATCATGTCTCTGGGTACTCTTCCTTTGCTATGTTGTATGGGTGCAAGGCTACCACTCTGTCACTTCTGGGGCCCCTACTTTCTTATGACAAAGCCATGGATTCTGATGCCCATATTAAGAACTTGGTCAACTGTATAATTGACATCCAAGCTACTACCTATGCCTCTGCATACAAGACCAAGACACTAGAACTCTCTCCTGACAATGCTGGAAGCTCCCCTTTTCTAGAGTTTAAAGTTGGAGATCACGTCCTATACTATCAGCATAGAGTAGAAGGACACACTCTGTCAGGAAGCCAGGCATAGGTAGAGGCATTGGGCGGCTTGGGATGGGATACGGCCAAGCCAGCGGGTAAAGCCCACCATAGAATGGGTGCTAACTTGATAATATAAGATGCTGATTGCCCAAGTAAGGACCAGGTCCATATTAGGGACCATGGAATCCACCAATCCTTTCAAAGTAATATAAAGTACTCCAAACAGTTGGGTAGAGTTGGTCTCTGCTGAGGCGGTAGGTTCTATTGGGTGGTCTGGTCTTGGGGTTAAGGGCAGAGTCATGGGGACAAAGTACACTGGCAAGTAATTGTACTTGTCTTTGAATAATAAGGATGGTATTTTGATCCCATTTCCTTTGTGTCCTATGTATTCAGTTTCTCTAGTCCTTGCCAATGGATTGACAATGAGGATGGTTTTCAAGCTGTACTCCAAGTAGGTGAGGTTGGGTGGTGTGGTGATCCACATGTGTGTTGTTTTGCAGGCAAGGATTGATTTGGCTTCAAATAAAGACAATATGCTGAAGAGTGGCAATGTGTGGTTAGCTGATGACGCTGTAAGCTAGTAGATATCATTGGGCTACTAGGGGTAAGTAGGGTGAGCCTAGTAAGTAACATGGGACTACTAGTGTAAGTAAGGCCTGGCTGGTAGGTAACATAGGGCTACCATAGGCAGATGTTGCCTCCACCCAGCAGAAGGAATTGGCTGCTTTGGGCTATAGTGCTTCACCTTGCAGGGAACTGTGGCTGGGGAAGGGTGAAGACTGAAATAGCAAGCAGTGAACTTTGTCTGTCTGGGGGGGAGTAGGTTTTGGACCCCTGGTGGGTAACGCGGGCTGCCAGGGAGGGAAAGAGCTTTGAGGGCTCTATTTACCCTAATACGCTTACAGGAGGTCTGTGAGCAAGCATCCTAACTAACAGACTGGTAGGGTGTCCTTGTTTATGCCCCTATGGGAGCTTTGGGGGAACCCAAAGTGAGCATTGGAGGGCATAGATTTGCTCAGAGGTGTTACCAAGGTGGTTTGCTTGGGGAAGTAAGCTGCAGAACTTGGTGTGATCAGGCCTCTGGGAAGTGGAGCCGATTACTCTGTGACTGAAAGCCCAGACTTAATCACCTGGGTGAGTAAAGACAACGCATAGACATTGATCTATGGTTGAATGGCCTAAGTGGAGTGCCACTTGCAAGAGCCCAGTCAAACGCCAGTTTGATGTAGACTCATGCCTGGGTCTACAAGTTCTGGTAATGGGGACTGAGATAAAGAACCAAGGGGGTTTGCAGAATTGACAGATAAGAGTAGCAGGAGGGACTGTTTGGCCACAGTGAAGGCTATTTGATAGACTGTTAATTCATATTGAATTTTGGGAACCAATATGGTTCAGTGTGTAGAAGAAACAAAGGAGGTTCCTAGTGAGGATTTGTTGAGGAACTGGTTGAGGATAAGTTGAAGAACAAGAAGATTATGATGCAGGACTAGCTTAGCATAAAGCAGGATGGCCAAAGGAACAGAAGTTTGTGGTGAAAAAACTGAAGAGCTGAGAGGATGAACTAGCCAGACTGGATGCAGAGGCTGGAAGAACTGATTTTAGTGTCTTTTGAGAGGAAAATAGATAAAAAGAAGCAGTTAAATAATAATTAAATACTACCTGATTATGTTTAAAAAAGGGTTTAATATAATATAATAAAAAAAGAAAGAGGAGGAAAAATAATATATAGTTTGTTAGAACTATAAATTTATTTAGAAAGAAGAATTAAGGAGGAAATGAGCCAGAAAGAAGCTGGAAAAAGAATGGAGAAACTGTAAGGGCAAAAGAGCAAATTTTGCCAAGAACAACTAAAAGAGGCAAAAGGACGAGCAGCAAGCAGGTTCAAAGTTGAAAAACGTTGAGAGAAACACAGAAACGTTGTAAAATTGAGGGGTTGAAATTTGCCTAAGTAAAACATATGTGGAGGCGCTCAAGATTTTCCAGGGAAACGTGACAGGAACTACGGCAAAACCGTTCAAAACGCAGAGCAGTTGTTTACCTGGAGTGAGACAGCTTTGGGTTCAAACCAGGGTCAAGAACAGGTCATCCAGGAAACCTTTTTGGCAAAACCGTTGAGTTGAGGCGTGTGATTGGCTATAAGCCGGAGTCTATTTGATCAGTGTTTTAAGGGCTTTAACTTAAGAGTTAAACCCTAAAAAATGAGGAGCAGAAGCAGAAAATTCAGGACTTTCACTGGCCAAAGTAAGTTATAAAGTTTAATATATTATAGAAGGAGAAAAACTGGATAGTTTAAGCTTGGAAAAACCAGAGTTCTAAGAGAGGTTTTTGGTCTGAAACAAGGGACTATAAAAGGGAGAGCTATCTGAGACTCTTGAAGGACTGGATTAAGTGGATTACAAAGGCCATAAAAGCTACAGAAGGAACCAAAGACCAGGAGTAGGAAGCCAGAGCTGGAACAGATTGCAGGAGCCCAAGATTAGAACACAGGAGCCCAAGACCAAGGTGCAGGAGCCAAAGACCAAGTACAAGGAGTACAAGAGATTGTTAAAGGACTCCAAGTATTGGCACAAAACCCCCCATTATTCCCTATCCCAAGGTCATATATCAGAAGGTTTCTAAGAGGATCTTCCTTATGACTGTGAATAAAGCGCCTATTACAACCCCTACCTAAATTTCCCGTGTTAAGAAAGGATATAAGTTCTATGAGTCAATTACCCCATATTTTCTATCCTAGCCCAGGGGACAAGGAATCCTATTGCCTAGGGTGCAGGAAGTTTGCCTCTAGTAAGTCTGCCCAGGAGGAGTGGGAAAAGGTGACTAGGCATCTTGAAATGACAAATAGAGGAAGGGAGTTTATTGGGGGAGAGTTTGCTAGACTATTACAGTATTGGTATCAGCCTACAGAAGGGCTGGCGCCTGCTGAAGTACAAGTGTATGGTGGAGACGCTTGCCTAGTGATTGGGAAGGTACTGGAAGAGTTTGCTCTTATGCAGGCCAAGTATAAGCTCCTAACCAACCATTCACCACTGTTGGAGAACAACAACTCCTCCAAGCCAGTCCCTGGCTATGACCCAGGACACACTTTGGGGACTGGTGACCAGGAACTCCACAGGCAGGTATTTAGTAAAATGCACAGGTCCAAAGGGGGCTCCAGGGGAACGGTATAGTGCCTGAGGCAGGTTGGCAGGTTGGTCTCTGGAGGGGATAGTTGCCTGATTGTCTACTTGGCTGGAGTTGAGATGAAAGATCACTAAGACTAGATAGGGTAGGATTTTTTCAAATCAAAGGTCCATAAAACTTTTATTATCAAAAATGACAATGTGGTCATTACCACACCGCCAGCGTTCTTATACCAAGTGATTTTGCTTCTTTGCTTCTTTGCTTTTTGCGGGCTTCAGGTCCATGAGCTTGTTGGCAGGACATAGATCTTGGCTTAGGGTCTTGAGAGCAGCAGGTCCTGGTTGAATTTTCTCTGGCAAACAGAAGTGGCAATACTTAATTTTGCTGCTGTGGTTCACCATGTCACCTGAGCTGGCCAATTACAATACTCTTTCTGGACTGTAGACTGGTGACAGCTGATACTTGTTGGCAGGGCTAGTAGTAGGTCTTTTCCCAACCTCCTTTAGGCAGGCCATGTCTCCTGTGTAGGTATGGGCCTCCAGTGGCACCAGTTTGGCAGCAATCTTGCAACCATTCAGGGAATCCTCATTATTCAGCCGGCGGGTCGTGGGGTTACTTAACAATTTGAGTCCATGACTTAACGGGTTGGCAGGTCCTGGGCCATCCTGGGGGCATGATCCGCCTTCAGAGGACTGGGGCTCAACTCTTGGGCTTTCAATATAAGTATTGAAATGTCATTCATGACATTCTCACAAGCTAAATATGTTGTGGGTCGGACCTTTAGAAGTGACTTTCAAACAAGCTTCTGAATACACCGTGAAACTCCTCTCCAGTGGTTGCCTGTTTGCCTGAGTGCATGCTAAGCTTCTCCACAAGTACCACCCTCCTAAAGCCAACCTAAAAGGGGGCAATGTTGTTAAGGCCAATGTTCAGACTATTTTTATTTTGCTTTTTTTGGGTTATTTTGAGAATGAACCCCTTGCTTTTGCTTTTGCTCCTCAAAATGGGTCTATTTCTGAAGTGAGAAATTCATCTGTTTGGTTTCCTAACTCTGCGCAACTCACTTGCCCCACTCATGCTTGTGGTGAGTGATCCTACCATAAATGTATTGTTTTGTGGTATCACTAAAACAATATATATTTCATTTCACTTCTATCAATAAAAATTAAGCTCTATTCACATTTTTGTCTTTGTTCTTTGAAGTAATTTGGTGCCTCTCTCTAACCACAACTAGTAGAGACCTATTATTCAGGGCCACAAGGTAATTGTCAGGAGTGCTCTTACATACCCTCCTGACAACAATTTTTTTCTTGGCACAATAGCAGAAATACCCCCTTCTCTGGGTTTAATTGAGTCTCCTAAAACTTATTGGTTAGTTAGTAGCAACTGTTCTAATTTACCTGAATTTGATTGTTTCAATATAGTTTTAGACAAAGGAAGTCCAACAATGAGTTTCAAACCCGGGCCGTCCTCTGTCCGTGGTGATATTCAAATTAATGAAAATGTTAGTTTAGTTAAAACCAAATTGTTATTTTCAAATATCAATTTCAGCCAATCAGATGTTGTAGCAACCTTTTTGATAGATGCTTTTAAGCATACCAATGACGTTGACAATGTTTTTGACTTCAAATTGGTCAAAACTTGCCTGTTGCCCGCTGTTTCTGTTGCTAGTCCCTGCTCTCCTTCCCCAGTTTTGACTGGGGAATAGCTGTTGATCTCCTGCTTTTTCCTGTTCCTATGGGCTGTTATTTTAAATCAAATATTGTTTTAAACCCTCCTGAGGTCAGTATAATGGCTCCAATAAGGCAAATAATTTTAGTTTTAATATCAAACTCCCCAGGATCACCAAATTTCTCCAAATATCTCCAACTTCTTCTCCGTGAGTTTGATCTCCTTTATGTTTCCTCCAGTTTATCATTTTGCTACCATGCTATATAAGGCTGGTAAGTTATGATCTATTACTTGTTCAATCAATAAAGTCTACATTCACCCAAGTGATTGTTTTGTTAATCTTTTATTTTTAAAAACCTCTGAATTTCCAAGACCATGAAATTACCCAAGACTCCTCTTAGGGAGTGGCTTGGGTATAAATGGTTACTCTGGATAGTCCTAACTACAATGTTGTTTGCCAGTGTTTCTATAGGTTCACGCGCTGATTTGGGTACAACGTCAGAGTCTCAGTTTCTTGACAGCTCCTGGCGCTGTGTGATTCCAGGCGTCTGGTACACCGCAACACCTCTCTCCAACAATCCACCTGTCCGGGAAGAAACCAAGGTTTATGGTTCCTTCACCCAGGTGAACAAGCCTCAAGTGTTCTGTCCATTGGCTTTGGCCTTTCTATTGAGTTATCTAGGTGTGTACTTCTTCTTGGGGCGTTTTAATCCCCTGCTAGGCAGGTACCAGCTCCTTGGAGAGTTATTCCATCTGGGAATGGTCTCCTTACATGTGGGATCCCTGGTGACAGGATTGAATCCCTCTGCAATCATTCACCACCTAGGGAGTCTACTCCCTAGCAGGTGGGTGCCTGACAGATTGATTGATTGAACCCATTTTTAAGGCCTTCTTTGGGACCTCAAGCCAAGTCAAGACCTTAGAGCTTGAGTATCAGCTAGGACTAGTTAAAACAATGGCGCTGGTATTTATCATTACCATTTTATGTCTCACTGTCTACCTAGTGGCAGCACTACGCAAGAAATCCCCCTTGCCTAAAACCTGTGAAAACAGCCAGGATCAGCCTGTGGTGTTGAACAGCATCTCAGTTGCTCAACCGGAGGACAAAGCCTCCAACAAAATCCTGATGCTACTCACCTTTTCTTAATTGCTCTTTGAGACTGCTCCCAAACAATTTTGCACAGATGCGCAGAAGGTTCACCACGTTACTGAACAGCTTAAAGGCAAGGCCCACCAGTGGTACGCAAAATACCATGGCCTGGGTGACTCCCAGGGGAACCTTTGGTCGAGGGGAAGGGTCAAGCCTAGAAGACCCAGTAAATGACGGGGGCTATCTGCATCACATAATTAGCAGCAGTAGCCCAAGGACGCCACACTCCCATGTGGGGTATCATTTTCTCAGTGAGCCCCAGCATGGTCAAATAGGCGAATCCAAGCTTAATGTAGTCATATGATGAAGCAGAAGGAATGAGAGGAAGTTCTCCTGTGGCGGCGCTCATGGTCAGGCTTGGCTGGGCAAGTTATTGGAGCAGAGGAACACCAGAAAAGGAGGGGCGCGGTGTGGAAGCAGGAATTATTTCTTGGTCCAGCACTCTAGGAGATGGGGTAAAGGCTGGTGGTGGTTGGTTGGAGGCAGCTAGAAGTTGCTCTGTTTCCCAGCGCTGGCGTTGGTACTAGAGGTACTCTCTGTTTGAAAGCACCAGCAGTATAAAATTTGTAATAATGTAATAAACCCCTGCAAAGTATAAATGCTCATTGTGCATTAACCAACAAAGTTTATTAGATGAAGATTTCAACAAAGAAAGGGGATGTCAGTGTTCCCAGCTATATCCTGCTAGAAAACTGCAATTGGACTTACTGATAACTTCTTATTGGTTGTCAATGGGCTATTCTCAAGCTGGGCCTCATTGATGACTCCTGATTTATCAGTTAGATGGATCTTTTCATTATTTTTGCCCTGGGGAAGCTGGTAGGGGGATTTTGGTCCATTTGGCAACCCAAGTCCCCAATTCTGGATTTCAGAGGGTGTGGGCCAATTAAAATCTTTTTTGCTTGGCTTTAGGACGGCTTCCAATTGCCCCCAGGCTTGGCCTTGACCAGGGTTCAATTCCCCACTTGGAATTAAAGTTTCCTTTGGGTAAATCTGCATAATCAACGATGCAATCAACTGGTTGCGCAATTGCTCAATTGCAGGTGTTGAGCCTATGTAACATAGGGTTTTTTCTGGCCCATTCTGGGCCCTGACACAAAAAGAATTCTCAAGGGAGATGAGTTGCTCCACAACTACCCTAATTTCTGCAAACACCTTCTGTCCACCATCTCACCCAAACTTTCAACTGAAGAACTCCGTGACCAAATATCTAGCTTCTACCAGTGCAAGATGGCCACTTCAGAATTCATTGAGGAATTCACGCAAATCAAGAATGCCATTGGGATGAGTAATGAAGAAGCTTGTTATCTCTTACAGAAGAGACTTTCCCAGGAACTTAAAGGATTTTTGGCCCACCACATTCTCCCTACTGACTACAACAACCTTGTTCAAGAAATCCTCCGCTAGGCCCCTTGGGTTAAACAACTTTCTCCCTGGAAACCCTCCTTACGCCAGATGCTGCTGACCAAGAAGACTGAACCTGATACGCTTCCTGCGGGTCTGGTACCTAAGGAAGGCGGTGGATACCAGCTTTCTGACACCAAACGTAAACGCCACATTGACAAGGGTTGCTGCCTGTATTGTGGTAAGAAGGGTCATCAGGCTAAAGATTGCTTTGCCCTCAACCGCATCTAGAAGACCCCATCAACAGTTTTGGTGGCCGCCAACCCAAATAAATCTGCCAATAAGTCTTATGCTTCCTTTCTTATTACCATCAAGACTAGTCAAGGAAGCCTTGACACCTTTGCCCTTCTGGATACAGGTGCCATGGGAAACTTCCTTTACCATTCTATCTTGAAGCTATTACATATTGAAGACTATACCCCCTCATCCGTGCTGTTGGCTAACAAGTCTGCCATTCATGTCAACCAAATCTCTTGCCCTATTGAAACGTGCATTGCTGGCTTGCCATTCACTCTGAATTATTCCACCATCTGAGGACTTGCCTGCCCTATCATCATTGGCTACCCATGGTGCGAGCAAGCCCGGATGAATATCAATTGGAACACACACCAAATTGAGTTCTCCAATCAGGGAAGCAACTTTTTAGTTCCAATTGGTCAATACAATACACACAGTCACACAAAGTTAGAACTCATCTCTAGTTTGAGACAGAACAAAGCCCACCATAAGGGGTCACTTCTCAAGGAACTGCACCATTACAAGAGCCCATTTAGTGAGTCCAGCTGCAATAAATTACCCTCTCACAAGACCTCAGATCTCAGAATTGAGCTGATCCCTGAAAGCATACCGTCTTGGGGTAAACTCTACCCAATAAACTGAGCACAGGACATAGCCCTGAAGGAATACTTGGATGAGAATCTGAAGAAGGGTTTCATACGCCGCTCCAACTCATTGTGCTCCTCACCCATCTTCTTTGTCAAGAAGTCAAATGGGACTCTTTGGCCTGTAGTGGATTACGCCAAGCTCAACTCAATTACTATCAAAAATTGAAACCCACTTCTGGCTGCCAAAACCCTAGCAGATAAACTCACGGGTGCCCATGTCTTTTCCATTTTGGACCTGCAAAACGCCTACAATCAGATACACATTGCTGAAGGCAACAAATGGAAGACGGTAATTCAAACTCTTTTTGGATTTTACGAGTACTTAGTTATGCCCTTTGGTCTTAGTAACACCCTGGCCACCTTCCAGGGACTAATGAACGAGGTTTTGTTCCTATTCTTGGACACTAGTGTGGTGGTTTACTTGGACAATATACTGATTTACTCCCCGGATGAAGAAAGTCATCTTAGGCATTTGGAGAACGTCATGGAAGCTCTTACCAAGGCTAATATGTTTTGTAAGTTGTCCAAGTTTGAGTTTTTTGCTTCTGAGATCAAATTCTTAGGATATTACATTAAGCCTGGCGGCTTTGCTATTGCTCCCTCTAAAGTTGAGGCAGTTTTTAAATTGGCCAGTACCAACTTCTTGCACCAAGCTTTGTGGATTTTTAGGGTTGGCCAAATTTTGTTGAAAGTTCATTAAGGACTTTTTGGCTATTTCCTTGCCTCTGAATGCTCTCACTTCTAGTAAGGTTCCTTTTGTCTGGTCGGCTCAGGCCCAGGAAGTCTTTGATACTCTCAAGCATCCCTTCACTTCAGTTCCTGTACTGTTGCGCCCTGACCCAGACCGCCAATTTTTTTGGAGACTGACGCGTCTGACTATGCATTGGGAGCGGTACTCCTCCAGCAAGGGGAGGATGATGAATTCCACCCTGTGGCCTTCTACTCTTACAAGCTATTGGATTGGGAGCGCAATTACCACGTGTACAAGAAGGAGCTATACGCTATTGTGAATTCCTTGAAGCACTGGAGAAAATACCTTGAGGGGAGCAAATATCCTACAATCATTTTCACTGACCACAAGAATCTTTTGTACTTCACCAAGAAACGGAAGATTGTTCCTTGCCTGGCCAGATGGGCCATTGATCTTTTAGCCTATGACTTTGTAATAGAATATACACCTGGTAAATTAAACATAGTCCTGGACGCAATTAGCAAATGGGAAGACCTTAAGGACAATCCAGCTGCAGATCTTGATCACAATAATTGAGCGGTGTTATCTTCCTCCCAGTTTCTCTCCAGCATCATTGAGACATCTGCCTTCACTGCCCTTGACCAAGAGATTATGGAAGCCCAGATGTTGTTTTTCTTCCAGGAAGAGCTCACCAGCATGCTGAAGAAAACTCCTAAGGCAGTAATGGTTAATAATCAGGGAATTTCTTATATTAATGGCTCATTAGTCATTCCTGAAGGTAACCTGTGAACCCAAGCAGTCAGCCATATGCACAAAGGATGACTGGCGGGACATGGAGGTCTTATAAAAACCTTAAAGAGATTTAGAAGACAATACTGGTGGCCTGGCATGAAGAAGGACGTTTGTGAATTTGTCCGCTCTTGTGTGACTTGTGGAAGGAACAAGCCGGGAAATTCCAAGCCTAAAGGTTTACTCCGTCTGCTCCCAATTCCAACACGCCCCTGGTCCTCCATATCTATGGATTTTATAGTCAATCTACCAGTCAGCAGTGGGAATACTGGGGTGATGGTAGTATTCAACTGTTTCACCAAGTATGCCATATTTATTCCGTTTTCATCCTCCACTGCCAAGGAAGTGGCTAACATGTTCTTTGCAAGAGTAGTATGTGATCACAGGTTGCCCACAGACATCACGTCAGACAGAGGGGTCCAATTTACATCCCATTTCTGGAAGGCCCTTATGGAATAAATGGAAGTCAAGGTTAACTTATCCATGTCTTTTCATCCAAAGACGGATGGACAAACCAAGCAAGTCAATCAGGTTCTGGAGGGTTACCTTCATCACTATGTTAATTCTTAACAAGATAACTGGAGTCCCTTCTGTTACTTGGCTCAGCTATGCTACAACACCGCTTATCACAGTTCTATTGGAATGTCACCCTTCTTTGCTAACTTTGGGTTTGATCTTGAGAGTTTCCCAGTCACAGTCTCAGAATCAATGTACCCCCAGGCAGACGAGCTAGCAAACTGAATGAAGAAAATACACTTGGATCTGATCTTGTTCCTGACCAAGGCCTGCAAGGAATACAAGAAATACGCCAACCGCCATTGCTTGCCAGAGAAGGACTATGCAGTGGGCTCCTATGTCTACCTGAACGCCCGCAATCTTAAGTTAAAGATACCTAGCAAGAAGCTAGGACCCAAGAAGATTGGTCCACTCAAGGTTCTGGAAAAACTTTTTAGCTTGAACTACAGACTTGAACTTCCAACTGGATCTAGCGTACATGATGTTTTCCATGTGGATCTTCTGACTCCTTATGATGACAATCCTAATAATCTTGAAGGAAGAAATCCTGATCCACAGATTGTCTCCAACACCTTTGAATGGGAAGTGGAGGACATCATCAATTATTGTCAAGTGAAGGGGAAGTCACAGTTCCTGGTCAAATGGAAGGACTATGGAGAGGAGTCCAACTCTTGGGAGCCTGAAGAGAACTTACAGCACTGTTGGGAGGTTCTTGTGGAATTCCTTGCTAGGAGGGGTCTTTCCTTAGGTGGGGGTAGTGTCAGGAGTGCTCTTACAGACCCTCCTGATAACAATTTATTTCTTGGCACAATAGCAGAAATACCCCCTTCTCTGGGTTTAATTGGGTCTCCTAAAATTGATTGGTTAGTTAGTAGCAACTGTTCTAATTTACCTGAATTTGATTGTTTCAATATAGTTTTGGACAAAGGAAGTCCAACAACGGGTTTTGAACCCGGGTCATCCTCTGTCTGTGGTGATATTCAAATTAATGAAAATGTTAGTTTAGTTAAAACCAAATTGTTACCTTCAAATATAAATTTCAGCCAATCAGATGTTGTAGCGACCTTTTTGATAGATGCTTTTAAGCATACCAATGACGTTGATAACAGTTTTGACTTCAAATTGGTCAAAACTTGCCCGCTGCCTGCTGTTTCTGTTGCTAGTCCCTGCTCTCCTTCCCCAGTTTTGACTGGGGAATAGCTGTTGATCTCCTTCTTTTGCCTGCTCCTATGGGCTGTTATTTTAAATCAAATATTGTTTTAAACCCTCCTGAGGTCAGTATAATGGCTCCAATAAGGCAAATAATTTTAGTTTTAATATCAAACTCCCCAGGATCTCCTAATTCCTTCAAATATCTCCAACTTCTTCTCCATGAGTTTGATCTCCTTTATGTTTCCTCCAGTTTATCATTTTGCTACCATGCTATATAAGATTGGTAAGTTATGATCTATTACTTGTTCAATCAATAAAGTCTACATTCACCCAAGTGATTGTTTTGTTAATCTTTTATCTTTAAAAACCTCTGAATTTCCAAGACCATGAAATTACTCAAGACTCCTCTTAGGGAGTGGCTTGGGTATAAATGGTTACTCTGGATAGTCCTAACTACAACGGTGTTTGCCAGTGTTTCTATAGGTTCACACGCTGATTTGGGTACAACGTCAGAGTCTCAGTTTCTTGACAGCTCCTGGCGCCATGTGATTCCAGGCGTCTGGTACACCGCAACACCTCTCTCCAACAATCCACCTGTCCGGGAAGAAACCAAGGTTTATGGTTCCTTCACCCAGGTGAACAAGCCTCAAGTGTTCCATCCATTGGCTTTGGCCTTTTTATTGAGTTATCTAGGTGTGTACTTCTTCTTGGGGCGTTTTAATCCCCTGCTAGGCAGGTACCGGCTCCCTGGAGAGTTATTCCACCTGGGAATGGTCTCCTTACCTGTGGGATCCCTGGTGACAGGATTGAATCCCTCTGCAATCATTCACCACCTAGGGAGTCTACTCCCTAGCGGGTGGGTGCCTGACAGTAATTGTGTCACCTTCCCTGCTGACTAACTGAGACTTACTATGAATCCAATCCTAAGGTTAAGATTCCTGTTGTGTGTCTGTGCCGCGCCTCAGAACACAACACTGTTAAATTGGTCAACCTGGTTAACAGTTTGCCCAATTCTCAAGCCTTACGGCTATGCCGGGTAATCCCGGGCATTATGGAACCTTATTGTGACATTGTGTAGGTCACAAAATATAAAAGAGAAGTGGTTTCCAAGGATGGAACAGATGGTCTTATTTTGTGTAGGACACAGGATGTAAAGTTAGAGTGGTTTTGGCTTCTAAATTTTTAATTTTTAAATAAAATTTATTAAAAGCTTTATCCATCAATATCTTAAAACAATGGTTTTGATTGAACCACAGTTTACTTTAATTAATTATAGTAAAATGATAATTAAAAAATGTTAAATATCTATTTCAATTGAAAGAAATCATTTGTTTGAGTATTATTGGAGACAATACAAAACAAAATAGGATTGTGCTTAGTCACATCACAATTCATGCATATTTGTTTTGTGTCTTTAGGAGCAGATCACAAAATGTGGCAGTTACAATTGTACTCTTCTAGAGCCACAAAACAAATCAGCATAAATTGTGATGTGGCTTGAAGATCATAGAATGATTTGTAACTAACCATCAAAATCACAAAACAGATTGTGATGGGTGAATCTTGGTCACAACACGAATCGTGATAATTTTGGCGCCCGTCCCTACTCTATTTTGGATCAATGATTCAATATTTAGACGGTGGCTTAGGGCTGCAGTCTTGTTATTTTTAACTACAGATTGGATCCGGGTGTGTTAACACTAGTGTTGGCACATGATGGGGGAAATGGAGTGTTCTTGGGCTCTTTTCTAGGGAAATTTTGGCTAGGAAGTTTATCATGCCATAGTGAACCCTGACAGGGTAGATTTGCTTGGATGTGTTGAGTTACTTTAAAATCTGGAGTGCTGGTTTGGCTGTGCAATCTGCGATGACATGTCTGTTTAATGGTGGTTTAATAATGTGACAGATAGTTTTTCTCTTTAAAGTTGATGTGTCTAGATTGATTATTTATATCTTGCTACGATCCATAATTCAGCTATGGGATGATTCGATAAGTCTGATAGGTGGAACCAGGGCTCCATATTTTCACTGTATCAAATATAAATGCCGAAATAAATCTTACTTTTTTAATCGATGCGATTAAAATCAGTGAATCTTAAGATGCTTAAGCCCAGTCAAAGCGAAACCTTATTCATATTTAAATATAATAAAATAACTCTTTGAATCAGCTGTCCAAGAGCCAAAACTAGTTAAGCTGCTCTTTCCTAAGTGGAACGCATCGCGAGGATAAAGCCAACTTTGCACTCGAGGTGAAACCAAGGTAAACTCAGCATTTATCTACATTGCAAGTTGAATATAAAAGGGTTAGCGATGAAGCAACATTTTTAAAATTCACATTGAATTCTTCGCAAGAACATTTAATTTAATCCAACTTTACTATACTGCTGCTCTATTTTTGTTGAGCAGATTGTGTAATTAATAACAGAAGGTTGTTTTTTTAGTTTATTACTTTTAATGCTGAAAGTTAGTTATTTATTAGTGGCAGTTTAGCCCATATAGGCAAATATTAAGTTGTACAGAAGTGATTTTGTATACCTTCATGGTATGATTTTACAGAAGTTTTTACTTCAGCTCTCATGTTTTTTTTCAAAGAAGGGTATTTAAAAGACACAGAGACAAAATCGCAAATCCTCAAGAGGGAGGATGGTTATGTGGCAACCCTAGATATTAGCATATTTAGTTTAAGATCTTTTGATGGGATCTCTTTTTTATCAGGCTTTGTATGGCTTTTCTAGTTATACTGGGCTTGTATTTAATTCGATAATAAGAGTGTTAAGTTTGAATTTAATTTTGATTCGCCTTAAAATAATAAACGGTTTGTTTTTCTTGAAGCTTTTGGCTTGAACAAGTTTTATCCTTATTTTTTTAAATCGCTTGCTTATAACTTTTAGCAGTAAGGTCTAGATAATTATGCTGTAAATAGTTATTTACGTAAGTTCGCTTAGATGTAGTCAATGATTATATATCACTTATATTTAATAGTTTTCCTAAAGGCTCTGTCAGCTCAAGTTATTAAAATCAGTTTTAGTTTAAGTCTTCTAAAAGTTATGTGCGATGTTTTTTCTTGGATTCTATTTTTTGTTCGTACATTAATTATTGAGGCTACATTCCAGCTTGGTTTAAGACATGAGACTGCTGTTTTTAGACTTGAATTAAAACCATTTATCCTACTTCTATAAATATTAACGCCTCCTGATAGCTTTTGAGAAGTACGATGTTTCGAAAATCCATAGTTGAAAAAATGGGGCTTATGCTTGGGGGAGCAGGTATTGGTATCCTTACGTACTCTCTTTATGGGCGAACTTTCATACCCAAAACACCAAGTACAATTTGTCCCGTGCCGAATTCTCAGGCGCCCATCTCCTCCATGCCTTCGCCAAATGCTGAACTGCTGAAGTATGGGTTTCCAGGTAAGAGAGTAGTATCTTTATCTCTGAACATTTGTAGGGCCCATCTCAGACTTTCGCAATCGTCAGGGCTACGTTGCTTCACACAACCGCATGCTTCGGAATCCCAACTTTGTTCTGGAACTCCTTACTAAGGACAAGTTGATCAACCGTGATAATGCCTCACGTGATCATTCCAAATTCATGGAGGACAAGGGTGTCCCTGAGCTTTTCCGTGCCAAGCTATCGGATTACCGCCGTTCAGGCTATGATCGTGGCCACATGGCGCCCGCTGCTGATTTCAAGTCTTCTCAGGAGGCCATGGATGAGACATTTTACCTCACTAACATGGCACCTCAAGTGGGCCAAGGATTCAATCGGGACTACTGGGCCTGGCTGGAAGACTATTGTCGCAAGCTAACTACCAAATTCTCCGAAGTATATGTCCTTACTGGTCCGCTCTATCTTCCTACTAAAGGTCCACAGTTTCCTGATCCCGATAAGTGGTATGTACAATATGAAGTGATCGGGAACCCACCCAACATTGCTGTCCCAACACACTTCTTTAAAGTGATTTTAGCTATTCCTCATGATTCATCTAAACCTTCCCTTGCCGGCTTCTTATTGCCCAATCGGGTGATTCCTGACAATGTCCCTCTCACTCAGTTCCAGGTTCCAATTGAAACTATTGAAAAAGCTGCTGGTGCTGTGTTCTTTGACCGTCTTGGTCCCAACAAGGAGAAGGAACTTGCAAACCTTTGTTCAACAGTTCCCTGCCAGCTCCACATCAAGAAATTCAACGAACAGGGGAAGCTACTTACTAAATGATTATTCCGTTGATCATATTTATTAACACATGTGGCTATTCCATTAAACCCTTATCTCTTTACCAACTTTGTTAACATTTAATAGCTAGGTGGTTGGCCTATCCAATTACAGATGTAAATTTTTATTAAATATATCAATTCAATGAATCTTATGGATTCCAAGGAGATATTTTTCATCACATGTTTAAACTTATATATATAATTAACTTAACCATTCTTATCTTTAAATCAAGTTTAACATTATGATATTAAAAATGTGTCGATTGAATTGACCAACTCAGTTGGCACTGTATCTCATGACACAGGGGGCGTTCACAGAGCCACCCCATGACAGGTATAACATCATAAACCCTCTCAATTTCCTCAACATGGAGAATTACATATTTCTTTATAAGGGGCAAACTCAATTATGACATATCCCAACAGTGACCTTATCCAGAACATGGTCAACCTCTATCCAGATCACTGCTATCAGCGCCACACCCTTAGTGGCCCAATAGCCCTTCACCACAGTATAAGAACTTCCATTCTCCTTAATAAATAGCAGCATGTTTTTAATCCCTTTTCCATCCCCTCATTGTGTCATGGCCCATACCAGAGTCTGGTTGGACTCCCACAGGGGAGGCAGGCTGGGCCTGAAAGGCCATGTACACAATTGGTGCTATTCTGACAAGGTAATTCACTGCTATAGCTAGGGAACGCCAAATTCCAGTATGGGGCACAACCTGATTGGCCAGCCCCAACACTGTGATGTAAACAAACCCCAACTTGCTGAAGCCTTGGGCAGGAGTGTCAGGAATCACTTCCCTGACAACAGTTATCCAATAGATGAAGACCTATTCCAACTTCCAAATTTGGATGATCTAGGTTACTGCTACTCAATTAGTTGTCAATTAATTGCTCTTATGCACCACAACAATGCAGATGCAAGTAAAACCTGCAAGGAACTCAATACTATAATGCATCTAAAAATAACCTGCACCATGATTCCTGCCACCGCATGCAAAGCATTACACCTGGTTTCAAACTGATTAAGTCTGTACTCTCAATTCCACCCCCTCTAGTATAAGAACTCACATCCAGATCCCAAGCTAATTGCTTGATTAACATTTATTTCTACAATAAAGCAATCTGGCCCTATTATCCACTTGAGCATTTAATAGTATCTCCTTAGAGCAGATTATTGCAATCTCCAATTTGTGGCCCTTAGTTACCATCTGGCTCTCTTTATTCTTGTCTTGGATCCTGTCTCAGGGGCCAGCTACCTTGTGCCTTCCTGGTCCTTGCCCAACCCCTACCCTACAGCTTGAAGAGCTATCTCCTGTTGTAGAGAGTAATGGACCCTTGTTTGATGCCCCAGCTGTATTCTTCTCTATAAAGAGGGTCCCTTACAAGGAAGTACGTTGGACAAGAGGGTGTGACAATCCACATGTTTGGTGGTTTGCAGGCGGGGCTAATGTTGGCCAAGCAAAAGTTTGGTTGTTTGTTGAAGGTGAGCCTAGTAGGTAACATAGGACTACTAGGGTGAGTAAAGTGAGCCTAGTAGAGAACATAGGACTACTAGGGTAAGTAAGGTGAGCCTAGTAGGTAACATAGGACTACTAGGGTGAGTAAGGTGAGCCTAGTAGAGAACATAGGACTACTAGGGTAAGTAAGACCTGGCTGGTAGGTAACAAAGGACTAACAGAGGCAGATGTTGCCTCCACCCAGCAGAAGGAATTGGCTGCTTTGGGCTATAGTGCTTCACTTTGCAGGGAACTGTGGCTGAGGAAGGGTGAAGACTGAAATAGCGAGCAGGGAACTTTGTCTGTCTGGGGGAGTAGGTTTTGGACCTCTGGCAGGTAACGCGGGTTGCCAGGGAGGGGAAGAGCTCTGAGGGCTCTATGTACCCTAATACACTTACAGGAGGTCTGTGAGCAAGCATCCTACCTAACAGACTGGTAGGGTGTCCTTGTTTATACCCCTATGGGAGCTTTGGGGGAAACCCAAAGTGAGCATTGGAGGGCATAGATTTGCTCAGAGGTGTCACCAAGGCGGTTTGCTTGGGGAAGCAAGCTGCAGAACTTGGTGTGATCAGGCCTCTGGGAAGTAGAGCTGATTACTCTGTGACTGAAAGCTCAGGCTTAATCACCTGGGTGAGTAAAGACAACACATAGACATTGATCTATGGTTGAATGACCTAAGTGGATTGCCACTTGCAAGGGCCCAGTCAAACACCAGTTCAATGTAGACTCATGCCTGGGTCTACAAGTTCTGGTAATAGGGACTGAGATAAAGAACCAAGGTGGTTCACAGAATTAACAGAGAAGACTAGCAAGAGGGACTGTTTGATCACAGTGAAGGCTAGTTGACGGACTGTTGATTCATATTGAATTGTGGGAACCAATATGGTTCAGTATGCAGAGGGAACTAAGGAGGTTCCTAGTGAGGATTTGTTGAGGAACTGGTTGAGAATAAGCTGAAGGACCAGAAGATTATGATGCAGGTTGGCCAAAGGACCAGAATATTGTGTTGCAGGAGTAGCCAGAGGACTGATAAAGTTAATGGACTGATTGCTGGTGAAGCTGAAGAGCTGGAATATGAGCTGGCTGAAAGATCTGAAGATGATGGTGAAAAACTGATGGTCCGGAGAAATGAGCCAAGATTTTGCCGGATTGATTTGCCAAAGTGGGAAGATGTGGAATGTTTTGCTTGGTTTAGTATTAAAATCAAGAAGGAATGTGGATAGAAGTGTGGGTAAGATATTTATTTATTAAGTTCCTAGGATAGACAAAGGTAGGTTGCTATGAGAGCGGGATACAAAGTTGTTTTGGTGGGATGTTTTCCTTGGATTTTACAAGATTTGTAAATATATGGGGAAAACGTTGAAGAGGTCCAGAAAGAACAATTTAAATAAAATGGTGCCGGAATAATGGACTGGTTAACGCTTTGGTGCACAAAGAGCTGTCAATTTGAGCGGTTTGAGCTGTGCTAATTATTTTCCTAGTTGGATCCCGGTGGAACTTCAGAAATGGTCTATTTATGCACTCTGCATTCATTGGTTGAGTTCTGGCAGGTTTCCTGATGAAAATGATTGGTTGGAAGCCAAAAGCTTAAAGTATAAGCAAGGAAATAGTGAATTAATACTTTAAGCTTTTGAGAAAGTAAGTATGTAAGCTTAAGTTATTATAGGAAAAAGTGAGCAGCAATGGTTTAAGCTTATGAAAAAAGCCATTTTGAAGGTGGAACCGTTGGGAAAAAGACACTATAAGAAGGTGGCTGGCTGGAAAGTTACTGGTTCTTTTCAAGGTCTTTTGGAAAGCTTTTGGAGGTCTTTCCCAGGTCTTCTGAGTTTCTGCCAAGAGGTTTTGGAAGCCTTCTGATCACCAGTGTCAAAACCGCAGGCTTAACCTGCCAGCAAGGTTCCAACCAAGCGGGTTTGTGACCCGCAATCTGATTATCTGGTCACTCAAAGCCAGACTAGGAAGTCAACTCAAATTAACAAATCCAACAACATGAACAGATGATGATCCTTCCTGGTGGATACCTTATTTTGGCGCTTGACTCATTACCAGGATCAAGCCACCCCCTTCTTCCATCCAGCCATGTGATCACCAATCATGTTCCTGTTATCCTTGATTCACATGAACTATATAATCACTATCTCACAATAAAGATTATTATCTATCTTCTAAATATTTTTCCCTGTGTAACTCTGCTAAAACAGCACAGTTACAACATTGGTAGCACAGATAGGCTCTCCATCCTACCTTATCTTGAAAAATTTCACCTGTTGCCCGCACATGCCACAGCCAACAAATCCTCGACAGAATTATGTCTGGCCTCCCACCTGACTGGACTCTGTACACTCCTGGTGCCAAGATACCTGATGGTTTTTTCCTATACCAAAACACGGTGATCCCGCTACCCACCTTCAACGCCATGTCTGCACAAGGTTTCTTTCAGGCACCCTCCTTGATGCCGCAACCAGCCAAAAAAACCATCATGCTCACCTATGTAGTGCAAAGACTACAAAGCGCTGCCTTGGAACCTTTTTCTGGGGCCAACGACAACACTGCATGGATCCAGTCCGCCCAGAGCAAGCTGGCTCAGATGGAATGCCCACAGCGGTTTTGGATTGCAGAAATTTCCATTCACCTGACCCATGACACTGGCACCTGGTGCAACAAGTGGCATGAAGAGCACACCAACAAGAACTGGGATACCTTTAAGCAAGACTTCCTGGCAAGATTTGTGCTTAAAGATACAGCACTTATGATCATACGCCAAGTGAAGAACCTGACCCAGACAGGCACCTAAAAAGAACTCACCCACACCTACAAGGAACTCTGTCTTTGTGCACCATCCAACATGGCCTTTGACACCCCAGCCACACACCTCATGTACTACAATGCTCTTAAGTCACACGTGATGAGATATGTGAACCTGGATCAGGTGATCAACCTGCAAAGCCTGTACCGTGAAGCAGAGAAAGCAGAGCAGACATCCCACACACTGCATACAGCACAAACTGGGAAACAAGAAAGACCCAAGGATTCTCATCCAAGCAGGCACGCTGCTCAACCACCTCCTGGAGGCAACAGGAACAACACCAACCACAAACCCACGGGTTCAAATGAGCATGGAAATGGAAAAAATGGCCAGTCAAACCGTACCCATTTCTGTGTCACCACCACACAAGGTAACCAAGATGGGGGAAAAGCCCGGAGAGAGCACTAAGTGAGCCAAGCTCTCCCTACGCAACTCCTGACTTGCCTAATGATGAATAACAACCCAAGGATGTAGACCAATGCCCAATGATCCAGACGCCCTCAGAGGACCCGGTAATGTACACCATTGCCAGACATCCCAATAAATTGATGTCCTATCATTTCCGCTTTTGCAGTTACACAGGCTCAGCACTCCTGGACTTGGGCGCAGACCAAACCCTAGTCAACAGTAGCTTTGTAGATAAGTTCAAGCTGGCCATTAATCCTTCAAGGATTAAAAATGTGGTCCTGGCTGATGAACACCACATTGCCGTGGCAAAGGAAACTGCCCCCTTCTCTGTCATGCTTGAGAACCTTCACTCCACCATTCAAGGTCCCATCATCAACTTTCCCAAGTTTGACATTGTACTGGGACTAGACTGGTTACGGAAGAACAACCCTCACGTAGACTGGGCAACCTCAGTGTTGACCATCAAGCATGAAGGTGTCAACCACCAGATCTACCCTGACTCCGTGGACCAACTGCTACATGACCACGTCTTTGTATGTATCACAGAGACCCAGGACAAAAAGAAACCCCTGAAGGCAATTGACTGGAACTTCTTCCAGTGCAAGATCATACACTTCAAAGATCACCAGGATACCTCCATGCCTCAGGACTGCAACATTGTGGCCCACCATCCAGAAATCTTTAAGGAAGCGCTACCTGGGCTGCCCACTGAGAAGCATATTCAGCACTCCATTAAACTCAAGGGGGCTGTACTCAAGGCGTGCCCCATCTACAGGCTGATCCCAAATGAAGACAACACCTTACGCGCCTACCTCAAGGAGGCATTGGAAAAAGGACTTATCCACCCCTCACAGTCTCCCTTTGGGGCCGCCGTATTATTTGTGGCTAAGAAGGACAGTACCTTAAGTCTGGTCACAGACTACTGCACCCTGAAAAAAGTTACTATTAAGAATTGTTACCCACTGCCACTGATTGACAACCTCTTTGATGCCTTGGGAGGAGCTGCTGTCTTCTCCAAGATTGATCTAACTGCAGGCTACAATCAAATTTGTATTAAGGAGGAAGACATTCCCAAAATGGCCTTCTGCACTAAATAAAGCTCCTACAAATGTGTGGTGCTCAACTTTGGCATGACTAATGCCCTGTTCACCTTTGTAACCTTCATGAACAAAGTATTTGCGCCCATATAGGCAAACACACCCTAGTGTATCTAGACAACATTATTGTCTACAGCCCCTTGGTAGAACAACACCATAAAGACCTAGAGGCTGTCTTTGCTACCTTAGCACGGCACAAACTGTTGGCCAAGCCCTCCAAATGCCAGTTCTTCTGTGAGCAACTACCCTTCTTGGGACACATAGTCTCAAAGGAAGGCATCAAACCCAACAGTCAAAAGATACAGGCCATCTGCAAGATGCCACCACCCAAGGATAAGTTGGAACTCCGCACTTTCTTGGAAATGGTGGCCTATGTATGACGCTTCATACCTGACTGTGGCATTTTGACTGCCCCCTTATCTGCCATAACAGACGCCAAGTCCAAGTTTGTGTGGACCCCCAACATGACCTCTGTTTTAGAAGCCTCAAGGAGAAACTCACAACGGCTCCCATCCTACAATACCCCAAATGTGACGGGAATACCAAATGGAAACTGACACCTCAGATGCATCCATTGGGGGAGTACTATGAATCAAAAATAGTGACAGATGGCAAGTGTCAATACCCTATCCACAACAAAGAACTGCTGGCTATTGTACACTGTCTAGTAAAATGGCGCTGTTATCTGGAACGCCAGGAAGGATTCACAGCATTAACCAATCACAAGTCACTCATCTATTTCAAGACTCAAGAAAATCTGTTGCGCCGCCAAACGCAGTGGATCAAACTATTGGAGAGATTTAACATGCTCATCCAGTACAAACCTGGGGCCAAGCTTGCCATGGCAGACACCCTGTCCCGCCTGTATGTCTGTGCTTCAAGAGGAGAGAATGGGCTCAACCCAGACTGGCCTCTCTTAGTGCTACAAACAAAGGACAAAGGGTTCCCCCCTGGCACCACTGACATAAAAAAGAAACAGTCATCAATAATGAACACCTCTTTGCTGACGTATACGGGACTCTTCACAGAAAGATGACTGACAGAAAAACCATTCCCTACATTCCCACACATCAGCAAGTCAACACCATCCTACGCTATCACAGAGACCTTGGACATACCAAGAGCCAGAACCTATACAAGTTCCTTAAACATAAGGCCTGGTGGCCAACCTTATACCGCAATGTTCAAGAAGTTCTAGACCAATCTGAGGTATGCAAAAAGTTTGCCAAAAGCAAAACCTCACCAAATTTGGTACTTCCCATCTGCACACAGATACCTTTCAAAGTATGGGCTCTTGACATCATTGGTCTCATGCCAGGAAAACACAATGACAAGAAATACATCATCACCGCCATTGACTTTGCAACAATATGGTCAGTAGCCCAAGCAGTGAAGGCACACACCGGCAATGACGTTTGACAATTTATTGGCAAGGAGATAATCAGCAAGCTTGGAAATCCAGAACTCCTGATAATCAATATAGGCAAGGAATTGACCTCTGAAAATACCAATGTATACCTCACCAAAAATGGGATCAAACACACTGTGACAACACCATACCATCCACAGGCCAATGGACGTGTGGAGCAGCTTAACAGTAGCCTTGTGCAAGCCTTAGCCAAACTCACCATCAGGAGACCTGAAGACTGGTATAAGCAGCTACCAACTGCACTACTTGTGTGTTGAACCCAAGTGAACAGATCCACCAGAAAAAGCCTGTTTGAACTGGTATACAGCACACAGCCAAATATCATTCAAGCATTGACAGGACCTAAACAGGAAATTCCAAGTGAAGTCCCTCCACGCTCAGACCCTCAAGTAATAGAGGCTAACAGCAAGCAAACAGCAAAAGAGAATGGACGTCTGCAAACATTTTTGTCCCCATCTGCAATAGACATGAAGTTGGGGAAAAAGTATGGGTCATGAATGTTGCCAAGAGCAAGTTACAACCTGAAAAGGTGGGGCCAGCAATAATTCTGAAGGTAAACAACAATAACACTTACCTTGTGCAAGGGCTTGGAAAATATAAGCAAGACAAGACCATACACCATGATTGCCTACAACCCTGCAAAGCAAGACAGAAACAACAAGAAACTGCCCTGCCCGCCACAGAACAGCAACTAGTTCAATACAGCGCCCAGGCTCCTGACAACCTACCCCCAGAGAAGACCGACCTTCAGTTGGGGGGGTGTCAAAACCGCAGGCTTAACCTGCCAGCAAGGTTCCAACCAAGCAGGTTTGTGACCCGCAATCCAATTATCTGGTCACTTGAAGCCAGACTTGGAAGTCAACTCAAATTACCAGATCCAACAGCATGAACAGATGATGATCCTTCCTGGTGAATACCTTGTTTTGGCACTTGACTCATTACCAGGATCAAGCCACCCCCTTCTTCCATCCAGCCATGTGATTGCCAATCATGTTCCTGTTATCCTTGATTCACATGAACTATATAATCACTATCTCACAATAAAGATTATTATCTATCTTCTAAATATTTTTCCCCTTGTAACTCTGATAAAACAGCAGTTACAACACCATCAGGAGCTTTATTGGACTGATACAACCCAAGATAACGGAGGAGGAGCCCAAGAATAAGAAGCTGGATCCTAAGCGCAGCACCAGAGTCTAAGTTTAAGGTGCCAGAGTCCAAGTTTAAGGAGCAGGAGTCCAATTCTAAGGAGCAGACGTCCAAGACTAAGATGCAGAAGTCCAAGATATTGTCTGAGGACTCCAAGTATTGGCAAATCCATATTGTTTCCTTGAGCCCCCGGGCCATATACCAGAAGGTTTCTAAGGGAATTTTCCTTCTGAGAGTGAATAAAAGCCCATTTTGACTCCTATACATATTTCTGAGATACATTTCCCCTTACTAGAGAATGGCAGCCCCTTCTAGCCGGTCCCTGGCTACAATCCAGGACACACTTGGGAACTGGTGGACAGGAACCCCACAGGGGGAGTGGAAGAAATCTCCTTCATGGTAGAAGTAATTGGCACTCTAGAGTGGCCAGGAGGAAGATCCAGGTGGTGAGGATGGAAGAACTCCAAGTCAATGGTGCAAGGTGGCTTAGCCAGAGTGACAGCAGTAGAGCCAGGAGGGAATCAATAGGCGCAGTTGTATTGATAGTGGATTTACAAATAGATGCAAATAGAATGATTATATTGGTGCAAAAATAGATAATTCATGCATGAAAATAATGGGTCCTGGGCATAAAGTTGTTTATTTAAGATTTTAACAGTGAGGAAGCCTTTTCCTCCTCACTATTTATACTTACTAGGGAATACTTAGCCTTTTGTGCCACCAGGGGCCTGGTGGCATCATTTCCAGTGATACTTGTGAAATGGCTTGGGATTTGTGCACTGGGACCTGGGGATGGAAGGACATTGGCTGGTATATCATGAACATTGGTTTGGCTGCAGCATGCCAAGTTGCCACAGCTATTATTAGAACCCGTGAGCAATTGAGCGCCCAATTGCACAATTGAATGATTGTTTCCCCAATTTACCATTTCCCAATAGCAAACGGACCTAATTTTGTGTTTAATCTCAATGCCAGGGTTTTGCAGTATGTGGGCCTTGCAAACCCCTGGCTGTTTGCAGTCAGAAAGGAAGGGTTTTCTTCCAGGAAGGCAGTTGACAATACTTTTCACACTGTTGGTTGTTTTATCTTCATGAAGGCTGGCTGATTGTCTAGGGACTTATGGGCCCTGACATTATCTCCTACCATAGTTGAGCTTTCAAAGCACAGCTCTTTATTCTGAGACTTGTTTCTTTCATCAGAGTAGCGGCATTCTCCAGGTTGGATTCTGGTTCCCAAGTATTCTCTTCATTTGAACCTTTCATTTGATCAGGAAATGATATTTTTGATATCAGAGTTTGTGTCCTAAGATGGCTTCAACCTTGTGTTCTGTGAAGCTTCCTACTTTTATAGGTGGGGGAGCTGTTCTCACTATCTGGTGCAGAAAAGAAGATTCTTTCTTTTTTGATAGCAGGAAGCAATGGAATACATAATGAATCTTCTATCTGGGGGATAGTTCTAACCAGTATGCCACAGTACCAATGTGTTGTAAGACCTTTTAAGGGCCTGTTTGTTGGGGGCTCAAGATAGCACAAGGGGCAGTGGTCTTGATGCTCTTTGCGCTGAGGTACACAAGGTCTCCTACTTCAATTGGTGGACCAGGGCTTTGTTTCTTATTGGCAAAGTCCTTGTATACCTGTACTGCTCTTTTCAAGTTCTGGGCACATTCTTCTTGGCACGTGTGGATGTTACTGACCCAATCTTGTCCTTCTGGGTTGTTAGCTTCCTCTGTAGGAGGGGCATCCCATGTGAGGTTGAATCCGTAGTCAGCCTTGAAGGGGGACATGTCAGTGAAGCTGTGGTCTTGGTTGTTGTACGCAAACTGAGCCATTGGTAGGTGAGTTACCCAGTTGTTATGTTCAGAGTTTACATAGCATCTTAAGTACTGTTCAAGGACCAGGTTTACTCTCCCAGTCTGCCTGTTGCTCTGAGGGTGATATTCAGTGATAACAATCTTTTTATTCCCAAGTCCTTTAGGATTTGGGCCCAAAACTTAGAGGTGAATTGTGGGCCTCTGTCTGAACCACTTCTTGTGGGAGTCTGTGGTTCATGAATACTTGGTTCCTGAATAGGGGGGCTGTTTCCTTTGCAGTTACTTTGATTATTGTTGGGATGAAGTGAGCCATTTTGGTGAAACAGTTGACAATTACAAAGATAGCATTGAATCCTTTTGAATTAGGCAGCTCCATAATGTAGTCCATGGATACTGACTTCCAAGGGCCTTCTGCAGTATGAAGAAGTTGTAGTAATCCATCTTACTCTCCTCACTTGGGCTTGATGCGTCCACATGCCTTGCAACTGCTGAGGTATCCTTCAATCTCTGGCTTCATCCTGGGCCATGTTTAGGTTCTCTGGATTCCTTTGAGAGTCTTTGTACATCTGGGATGTCCTGAAATGGGGGATTTTTAGTATTTCTTCAATATCTCTAAGCATAGTGGGCCTTCTAGTATGTAGGTGCGTCTGTGTAGTTTTAGGGTGTTTCTATATAAGGAGCAGGCTGTTTGGTAGTATTGACTGTTGATATCTTTCACTAAGTCTTCCATGATGGAGATGCAGTGCTTATCTAAAGTATGTGCTAATTAGATTTCTTCTCTTCTACTGGCTTGTTGTGAATGTTGCTATTCACCACATTTTGATTTTGCCTTTGGTGGGCCATTTCAAAGACAAATCCCTTGCTTTTGCTTTTGCCTCTCAAAATGAGTTAATGCCTGAATCAGGAAATACAATTGTTTGGTTTCTTAACTCTGTGCAACTCACTTGCCCCACTCATGCTTGTGGCAAGTGATCCTACTGTCCTGGGAGTGTTTGTGGTATTGTCAACCACTATATATTCCTTTTCCTATTTCACCAATAAAATTAAGTTCTATTCACATTTTTGTCTTTGTGTCTTCCAGTACTTTGGCGCCTCTCCCTAGTCACAACTAGTAGAGATTATTCATCCAGGGCCACAAGGTAATTACATAGCCTTCCCTGCCATCTAACCAAGACTTAGTACAAATTCAATCCTAAGGTTAGTATTCCCCGTTGTGTGTCTGTGCCGAGCCTCAGAACACAACAAAAATGGTGCTCACTACAGGGGCTGTAAGCCCCTTGGTTATCCCTTTTGCATCCACATTTTCAGGTCCTTTGCCTCTGCCTATACAAGAGCCAACTTCACCTGAAATTACCAGCCCTCCTATTGAGGAAGACATCACAGAACCACCTATTGTCCCTACTGTACTGAACCTTGGGAATGATCCCTGCCTAGTTGCTTATCCCATGGGCACCCCTGACTTGGAACAATTCATGGTAGTAGACCTTGGGATAGCCCATGATAGAGCCATATCTTGCCTCCAGTTGCAGTTCAGTTGCGCTGAACACTACAAACTGATTGTGGCTCCTCAATTTCCACAGAATCTCCTCTCAGCGTCTGGCTCCGCTGAGCATCTACTGTCATCCTTTGTGCAGCCTGCCTTAGCCCACCATCAAATGGTGTTGGAGCTCCACGTTCAAGAAATCTTGTCTCTACAAGCAGCTGTTACTCATCACTGGGATCAGTTTGCTGCCTATCAACAGTGGATTCACTCCCTGTTTTCTTTAGTATCAGACAACCAGTGCAACTCTGTCACCTCCCAGACCTGTTTGATTAATTCCATTGAGCAGATGCGCCAGTCCATCCCCAAATATGTCAGAGAGCACCTACATGAGTTTCACCAGTTAGAACAAACCTGGAAAACCCAAGTAGATTCCACCCTGAACGCTTATCTCACTGACTTCAAATAACTTGTAAAACAGCTCAATGCATTCAGTACTTATTCTTTTGAGCAGCTGCAACAGGTAGAAGATCTTGCTGCTAGAGGCCTTGATGAGCTCAATGCGGAATTTGATCAAGAAAGAGCTATCACTGCCGCTGCTATAGCCAAGCTCCAGAATAAAGTGGATGAATTATCTACACCCAAGCCAGATTCTCTTCCCTCTCCCCCATCTGATGATTTGGTGGATAGAGAGCAGAGACTATGGGATGCCATTTGAGAGCTATGTGCGTCTACCTGCAGTCAAGGACGTCCTCCTGAAGTTCCTCAGCCTGACCCGCAGGTGCTTGATTTGACCACTCAAGTTGCTGAGCTACAGCAGGAACTGTCTGCCCTACGCAAAATAGTGGCAACTGTTGCTAGTCCAGTTGGGGTTGTTGATGAAGATGTTTGTTGCCCTGGCTTACCAGGAGCCCCTTGAATCCAATGCCCTAGGGAGTTGATTGCACTATCTAATGAGATGGATCATTTGAAGCGGGATCATGCTGAGTTAGATATAGATGTACAAGAGATGAGTGAATTGATTGACTCAGTAAACGACAGGTTTGCCCCTTGCCTTTCAGTGAGGCCATCCCTTACTTCTTGACTGGCTGTGCTCTCCACAGTAGTAACCTCCCAAGGCCAACACCTAGATGTTACTGAACATCAAACCACTCTATCTAATGATATGTGTGCCCGTGCTGCTGAGACTCTAATGACCCTTGAGGAAAGTGTTTGACAGCTGTGGGCTAGACAACCCCCCTCCAAATCTGAAGCAGAATTCTCCCCGCGCATAAACATACTCAATAGCAACAATGATGGTCCAACTCCTGAAGCACATTTCAAGCCTACCTTCAAGGAAGTCTTTGATCCCAAAACCTCAACCATTGTAGCTTTCCTAACTATCTATGAATCTGCCATGAGACAGGCATCAGATGAGGTTAAGAAGTAATATATTTTGACCTGTCTACACCTGATCTGCCAGGAGGTGGTGGTGCCTGAGCTGCCTACCATCAAGACTTGGGAAGATATGAAGCAGCTTATGATTGAAAAATTTGGTGGTGACTTTATCCTTGAAGTAAAGAAGAACGCCTTCATGTACATTGCTTTCAAACCAAAGGAAACTCTAGCTGAATTTTTTGATAGATTCTACATGGAAGGACAGCAACTGATAACAAGCAGACAATTGATGGCTCACAAAGCTTACATGGCTTGCGCTTAAGCCCTCAAGGTTATAGCTTCTGTGTCTTCACTTCAAAGCCCACAAAGCTATGCTTTCCTCCATGAAGAGCATAAAAATGCTGTTTCAGGACATGCACCTTACCCATTCTGGGACAGTTGTTTGGGAGAATTGTGCTGCTTCTAATTCTGGTTCATTGTCCTGTGGTCCTTGCATTCTTACCATGAACTTGCAAAATCCTCCTTGACGCCAGGGTTGCCACAACTGTGGCCAGATAGGTCACCATTCTTGAGTCTTTCTAACCTGCAGGTTGAAGGAGCTGATCCCAAAGAACAGGCGGGAAAAGAACAGTCAACCTAGAGGCAGAGACGCTCTCAGTTGACAATTCTTCCCAGTCTCCTTCAATCCCTCACTCCATAATGGACTCCAAGCCTGCTGATACCAAGGTTCCTCCCATCCTACTGTTGTTTCACAATATCTCCAACAACTCTGACTGGGACAATTCTGATCTTGATGACCCTTACACTTACAGGTATTCAGTTCTTGCTGTCCCCAAAACCATTGCAGTCCCCTATAAGTTACAATCAGGAAAGACTACAACAACTGCCATTCCTTTGTCTGAGGCCAAAGAAGTTGTCTCTTGTCCCTACCTTGCTCAAGCAAAGAGGTCCCCTGTGCTGGTGGAGTCATCAGAAGAAGCTTCTGAAGTTGCTGATGCTTTATTCAAGAATGTGTCAGTTTTGCTCCCTCTTCAGACTGTCTATAAGGAGTTTCCAGGCTTAAGATGCATTATTGAGAAGTGGGAAAAAGAGCTAGCAGAGGCTTAAGACATCCTGGCTGTCCTCCCACCCATTGGTTGCACTACCACTTGCGTAGAAATATCCATCCAAAAGGTGAAGATCAAGGCCGTCTTGGATACTGGTTCTCCTGTTAACATTGTCTCCTTGAAGCTTGTCAAGAAGCTCAAGCTTGCCTCTGACCTTAATTATCATCAGTTGTATGGCACAGCTGGGCTATTCATGACTTGCGTCATAGGGGCAAATTCTGCTCTTCCCATGCAATTTGGCAAGCTGCTCTTAGCTGCGCCGGCAGTTGTCTTAAAAAACAAAGTTACAATCTCTTAGTTGGTACCCATTTCCTAAGGGAATATAATGGGATCATTAACTTAAAAGATGGTTACCTCTCTATTCTGGATACAAAGTCTCTCTGATCTTTTAAGAGCCAGTTAAAGTTCCCGGGAAACACCTCCAGATGTGTACTTTAGAATATCCCACTGGGGTTTTCACTCTAAAGTACCACACTCACTCCTCCAACATGAAGTGTCCACCCATGGCTTGTCCTGCGCCTGAAGGGATCCCTCTCCTGGCCACTTCTGCTGTAACCATCCCCCTGGCTCTCAGGCCATCCTGGACTCCCAAATATTTATGAGCTACCTAAACAAACTTGGAGTTGTACTCTCCTCCCTCACTAGGTTGCTACAAACCATACCTCATTCCTGGAATCCTAGACGTCTCCTATAAGGATCCTGTTCAATTGCTAGTAGCCAATTTAACTTTTCTCCCCATAAACATATCTAGAGGGCAGGTTGTTGGTTATGGCAAATTATTGAACGCTCCCAATGTCTTGTCCCTTCATCCCTTTGGTACGTTTCAGGACGTTAACCTACCTTAAGACGAGCCCCAAGTCTTATATTTGTTCACTGCACAAGACTTCCAACAGCTATCCCCAGCTCAACAGAAAGAGTTTCTTGAATTGCTAGATCAATTTTCATATATCTTTTCTAAAGACAGTACTAACTATGGACTAGCCAAAGACATTATCCATCAGATTGATACTGGAGACGCTCCCCCCTTCTGCGCTAAACCATATTGCCGCAGTTGCGTGGAGGAAGCTCAGGTATCTAAAGAGCTCAAACAACTGTTAGACGCTGGGCTATTGGCCCCTTCCCAAAGTCCTTGGGCTTCACCCCTACTCATCCTAAAGAAGAAGGATGGGGTCATTGTATTGTGATGGACTACTTCTGATTGAACTCATTAACCAAGAAGGAATCTTACCCCTTGCTGCGTATTGATGATGCTCTCTGTTGTCTTAGAGGCTCTAAGTTCTTCTCTGCCATGTATCTGGCATCAGGTTACTGGCAAGTTGATCTTTCGCCCAAGGACTGCCAGAAGGCTGTGCTCATTACATCTG
Organism: Entomophthora muscae; assembly: GCA_014839935.2. Taxonomy (NCBI): domain Eukaryota; kingdom Fungi; phylum Entomophthoromycota; class Entomophthoromycetes; order Entomophthorales; family Entomophthoraceae; genus Entomophthora; species Entomophthora muscae. The sequence goes on from QTSX02002207.1 coordinate 135,761, forward strand.
ATGGGCTGTTTGAGTCTACTTGCATGCTGCAGGGACTCTTCAATGCCCCAGCTACCTTCCAAAGGGCTATGGACTCCATCCTCTATGACTTGAAACTGTCATGTGTCCTAGTGTACTTAGACAATATAACAGTTTTCAGCGCTACCTTCACCAATCACCTGGCTCATCTCAAAGAGGTGTTCCTAAAGATTTGAGAAGCTGGCCTCAAGCTAAAATCCTCTAAGTGCACTTTCTTCAAAGAGCGCCTTGAATTCTTGGGTCATAAAGTAACCCATACAGGGATTTTCCCAAAGACTAATAAGGTTGAAGCCATTGAAAAAATACTTCTACCCACCAACCTGAAAGAGGTACAAGTTTTTTTAGGGATGATGGGCTACTATAGACAGTTCATCCCTGACTTTGCCAATACTAGTGAACCTCTAGTCCAGCTGTTACATAATGTCCCTTTTGAATGGACCACCAGCCAACAGCAAACCTTTTTAGACCCTTAAGCAAAAACTCAAAGAGGCTCCCATCCTAGTGTATCCTGACTATGATAAGGAATTCATCCTATACACTGATGCTAGCAATCTTGCTATTGGGGCTATTTTTGCCCAACTAGACAACAAAGGTGTGGACCATCCTGTGGCTTATACTTCCTGTGTTCTGAAAAAACATGAGAAGAACTACATTGTCACAGAGAAAGAATGTCTTGTTGTGTTGCATGCAGTCAAACAGTTCCGCCACTACATGTATGGTACTCATTTCACTGTTGTCACTGACCACGCTTTGCTTAAGTGGTTACAACAGCTTAAGGAGCCAGAAGGACAACTAGCTATATGGGCCCTCTGCCTACAAGTTTATGACTTCACTGTGCTCCATTCCCCTGGGATTCAAAATCAGAATGCTGATGGGCTATCCAGGATGTCCATTCTTGCTTTACATCCTGCTGAGGCTGACCAGTTGTATGAGCTAATTAGATACCCTCCTCTTGGGAAAGAGAGACAGAAGAAGTCTGATTAGCCTTGTCCAAACTATCTGATGATACACTCATTTGCAACAATCAGCTCTTCAAGAAAGTACAATATCAATACCTGCCTTATGTACAACCTAGTCTTTGCCTTTTGTTGGTGCTACAAGCTCATAAGGAGACTGGGCATGGAGGCATTGCCAAGACTTTTGACTGGCTCCAGAAGAATTACTTCTGGGAAAACCTTTGCCTTCTGATTCCAGATGTCATAGCTAGTTGCCACAACTGCCAACTTCAGAGACCGTGAGCTGCCTTCCACGAGTTCAAATTAGTTCCCCCTCAACATGCCTTTCACACTGTCAGCATTGACGCTGTAGGTCCTCTCCCCCGCTCCTGCTCTGGTTGTTGCTTTATCCTAATTGCTGTTGATCACTTCAGCAAGTAGTTAGAAGCTTGCCCCACTAAGGACATCACCACTAAACAACTTCTGCTGCATTCTGTTACAAGATGTTTTTTACCGTCATGGCTGCCCTCAAGTGCTGCTATCTGACAATGGAACTAATTTTAACGCTAAACTGGCAACCTCTGTTGTTGAAGCTTTGGGGTCTCACCAATCCTTCTCTGCCCCTACAATCCTTCTACCAATGGGGCAGTTGAGCGTACAAATTCCACACTGGTTTCTATCATGAGGAAGCTTGCCTACTCTGACGCTGCAAATTAGGATCTATACTTACCTGCTGCTCTCTTTGTGTATTGCCTTAGCAAACATTGTGTCACTGGATATTCTCCTTTTGCTATGCTTTATGGGCGTGAGGCTACCACTCTGTTGCTCTTGGGGCCCCCCTACTTTCCTCTGATAAGGCCATGAATCCCAACAACCACATCAAAGATCTATTCAACCGCATAATTGATATACAGGCCACTGCTTACACTTCTGCATATAAGACTAAGATGCTTGAGCTTTTCCCCAATAATGCTGGACGTTCCCTCTTGCCTGAGTTTGACATTGGTGACCATGTTCTTTATTACCAGAAAAGAGTGGGTGGACGTGTGCATAAGCTAGACACTCTGTGGGTCAGCCCTTTGAAAGCAACCTTCAAGCGCAGGTCCAGATACACTGTAAAGCTCCTGTTTAGTGGCTGTCCTTTTGTTTGAGTGCATGCAAAGCTCCTCCGCAAGTATCACCCCCTTAAGGCCAATCTAGAGGGGGGTAATGTCGTGAATGCCGCTATTCACAATATTTTAGTTTTGCCTTTGGGGGTCATTTCAAAGATGAATCTCTCGCTTTTGCTTTTGCTTCACAAAATGAGTCAATGGCTGAATCAGGAAATACAATTGTTTGGTTTTTTGATCCTGCGTAACTCACTTGCCCCACTCATACTGATGGTAAGTGATCCTACCGTCCTGATAGTGTTTTGTGGTATTGCAAACCACTATATATTAATTTCATATTCACCAATAAAAATTAAGTTCTATTCACATTTTTGTCTTTGTGTCTTCCAGTACTTTGGCACCTCTCTCTAGCCACAACTAGTAGAGATTATTCATCCAGGGCCACAAGGTAATCACATAGCCTTCCCTGCCATCTAACTGAGACTTAGTACAAATCCAATCCTAAGATTAGGATTCCTGGTTGTGTGTCTATGCTGTGCCTCAGACCACAACAGATGGCATGTTCCATGTAGGGTTCAAAGCCAAGGAATAACTTGTGTGGGGATCAGCAGGCCAAATTGGTAGTGCTCTTAATTAGGAGAAAGTGCCTGTGATTTGATACTGCCTTTGGATTGGTCCATTTTGTTAGATACATCAAGGGGCGGCTCTTTGAGCTCCCCCTGTGTATTGCAAGATACATTAGCAGGCAATGAGGGAGTGTCAGGATTGACAATTCTTCTCCTCTGAAAATCCAGGCCCAAGAGCAGGAATTGAACCCTGACCCTGGATCCCCTGGGCCGCCGGGCCCATGAACCGCAGGACTGCTCACCTGCATTTTTCTGGGATTGAGCCCCCGCAAGCTGATGCTGAAAATAATGACCCATGCAGTGAAACAGGCCCAGCCGAGGAAATTATTGCACCAAGTGGAATACCAATCACAGCGCCTAATGGAGGTAACAAAGCAACAGCTATTATCTTCATGAGTTTGAATTCTACACCAGCAACCAATCAGGAGCCAACCCAGGAAAGAGGCACAGGCCGGTGACCCAGCCCCATGACCACAACGCTAGAGCAAGATAATCAGGTAGCCAAATTGAGATTCTTGACCAATGAAAGAACTCCCGGGCCAAGTGCCATTTTGCTGCCTTTAGACCCAAGTACCCAATACCCCTGACCCTGCCTTTCCCAATGCCCTGATGAACCTACCATGGAAAATATAAAGTTTAGAGGTGGGGTGCTATATAGACCAAAGGACCCCGCGCTCCAAACTTATTGCCATTTTTGAATAAGGGTTATGTTACTTTGGCTTATACAGCTATTGCCTTATTTTGTATTTGCCATCTATCAATTCAGTTCAAGATCTCCTGGCCCTTCTGCCCCACTGCCTGCAGTTTTCTGTCCTCCTGGTGCACCTTTTGAGCCCGTTCACTTCACTGATTACCCCTTGAAGCCTGAGTACAAGGACTATACACCAGAAAAGATACTCAAACTTGATCCTTTGGCCTGCATACAATCTGCTATTAGATACAACTGTCAAGGCTTGTGGATATTCTCCACACCAAAACTATTTAGAGGGAAATTCAACTACCTTCCTGCCTACAATATCTATATTTAACCGCCTGTAACACCCAAAACTATGCCTGCTTCTTCACCCAACCTTCCAACTAACCATACCAGCAAGCTTTTTGGAATAGTGTACATCACCCTCACGGGAGTGGTGGACACCATCATACCAACCGCCGGCCCGTGGTCTTGGGTGGGAGTCTTCTTCCTGCCTTCTAAAATTAGCTCCTCTTTTGTGGTGGGCTCTGCCCACAAAAACCCTGGCCCAAGTTACCCCTGAAAACAGCAGGCCAGCTGCCTGAGACTGGATCCCTGACATTATGGCAATTTTTATAAAGCCTGGTACCCTGAGCCCCAAGATATTGTTATTTCTTGGGGCATCTTGTATGCTTTTGCCATTGATAATCACTTATTACACCTATAAGATGACCACAAATCTGATCTCTTCCATGTAGAAGAATATGAACCTGATTGACCTGAAAAGAACCGACACCGCCGCCACTGATACCAACAAGGCCCCCTCCTCCCAAGTGCAAAACATGATTGTGAACCAGTCCCTCACCAAGGTGGAGATGCCTCAGATGGGGAAGCTCACACTTGAGGAAGCTAGATGTGCCATACCAGTCCTCTGCCTGCATTTCCTTACCAATGCCCCCTCTTATGCCAGTGATACCAAGAAGATCCTGGGAGTTGCTTCCATGCTATCAGGGGACGCCTTGGACTGGTTTGGCAAGGCCACGGCTGATGACGTGGAATTCTGCTTAGACTACGCCAAGTTTGAGGCTGAATTAATGGCCACTGGTAAAGACCGCAACACTAGATACTACGCCCTGAACTCCCTGCTAGAAATTTGACAAGGTCCCCAACCCATCCAAGCGTACATTGACAAATTCCTCAAACTGAAGACCCGCACCCAACTTGAGGATGAACTAGCAGCCATTATCTTCCAAAAGGGTGTCAACCTAGCAATGAAGGACCTGTTGAAGCACCACCCGCCTAACCTCAGCCTAGACAAGCTAATCCCCCTGTGCAAGGGGCTTAGCATAAACCAAGAAAACACTGACTCCTCCCAGACCTGCCAACCCCAAACACCAACCCCCAACAGAACAGGGATGACTCCTGAAGAGCTCCAACAACACTACCATAAAGAACTCTTCTTCCACTGCCATGAGGTGGGCCACTTGACCAGAGCCTGCCCTAAGAAGAACACTGCCCCAATCTCACTGGCGCAAATAAACACTTCTTTCCAGTCTTACAAACTCATCCAAGTGACCATAGAAGTAGCGGGGAACAAGATCAAGATTGAAGCCTTTATTTATGCAGGGGTGGATGAAAGTTTTATCAATGCCAGCCTAGCGGAGGAATTAGGCTTGACAGCTTCAGAGCGCAGTCTTCAAGGAATCATGGGAAACAGCTCCTTGGAAACCAGCTATGAGTGTGAACAGGAACTCCTGTTGACCATTGGGCACAATTTATACCCATCATCCCTGATCCTCTTGACAGGACTACCTCACCCCCTTATACTGGGTGACTCCTGGTCCAACAAACATGGCCTAATCCTGAACTACCGCAAGCAAACTGCCATATTGGGCCAATCAAAATCCTGTGACACTGTTCCTTTTTGCATGAGCCAGGACCGACCCCCTACCAACAAACTCTTGGCTATGAAGATAGAACCTAGTGTTGGAATACTGCCTACCCCCTACAGAGATAGAACCATGTGTTTAGTGAAGAGGCAGCCACCAAACTACCCAGTCATTCAATCTACAACCACGCCATAGACCTGCTACCAGGGACTCAACTGCACCACAGCCCCATCTATAGCTGTAACCACCGCAAGTAAGTGGCCTTGAAAGCATACCTTGAAGATATGACAAACAAAGGGTTCATCTGGGTGTCAAAAGCCCCCTGCTTGTTGCCCATGCTGTTTGTAAGGAAAAAAGATGGTGGGATGTGTCCATGCATGAATTACCAAAAACTGAACAATATCACGGTGAAGAACCACTACCCCATCCCCAATGCCAACAACCTCTGTGATATACTGACTGGAGCCCAGGTGTACTCAAAAATTGACCTCCAAGATGTGTTTAACCAAATCCAAATCAAAGATGGAGATGAATACAAGACAGTCTTCAAAACCAGATATGGGATGTACAAGTACCTAGTAATGCCATTTGACTTCTGCAACACCCCCAGCACTTTCCAAAGGATGATTAACACTGTCCTAGGGGAATACCTTGACCGTTTTTGTGTTGCATAGTTGTACTACATTTTCATCTACAGCAAGACTCACAAGGAACACCTGCACCACCTGAACCGTCTACTAGATAAACTCTCCCAAGCAAACTTACACGCTAAGCTTAAGAAATGTGAATTATTTCAGTCTGAAGTTGAGTTCCTGGGATACGTAGTGAAGACTGGCGGGTTTGCCATGGCACAGGACAAAGTAGAAGCAATAATATCTTGGCTGGTGCCCAAATGCAGGAAAGATGTGAGAAGTTTTTTGGGCCTGGAAAATTATTGCAGGGATTTCATCCAAAAAATTTCTCACATCACTCTGCCCCTGACCTGCCTGTACTCTGACAAGGTTGCCTTTGCCTGGACTCTGGAATGTACTTCTGCCTTTGAGGCCTTGAAACTTGCTTTCACCTCTGCCCCTGTCCTGGCCATGCCCAACCCATCCAAGCCATTTATACTGGAAACCAACACATCCAACTTTGCAGTGGGTGGGGTCCTTCAGGAAGGAGGGGATAGTATGCTAAATCCTGTAGTATATTACTCCAAGAAGATGCTACCCACAGAAGGAAGCTACCCAATATATGGCAAGGAGATGCTAGCCATAATGAAGACCCTGAAACATTGACGCTGATACCTATGTGGCGCTGAACACCCAGTAAAGGTCCTGACAGACCACAAGAACTTGGTCAATTTCTTCAAACCACGCCAGCTTAACCAACAACAAGCAAGATGGGCCCTAGAATTGGCAGACTACACCCTGACCATAGACTACAATCCAGGAAAGATGAATGTGGTACCCAACGCCCTAAGTAGAAGAACTGACCTGGTGCCCACCCACCTAGAAACCCGCAACCACAATACCCAAGTCCTCTTGGACACAGCAAGCCTAGGCATCCATCTAGGATTGATGAAAATCAGAGCCAGCAAGCCAGAAGTACTAAGGGCCCAAGCATTAGAAGAGTTCACCAAGACCTTGATTGCAGACCTCTCCAAGTCCTTGAATAGCGACCACTACCAAAAGAGCTACTCATTGAAGGGAATCACGCTAATGCTCCACAGCCAGGTCTTTGTACCAAAAGGGGACATCAGAATCAATGTTTTGAGAGACTACCACAACTCTGAGATGGCCGGACACCTGGGTAGGCTCAAGACCCTCTGGAGCATCAGAAGGAACTTTGCCTGGCTGAAAATGGATCAAGACATAAGTGCATACCTGAAGGGGTGTGAGACCTGTGGGCGGACCAAAACTCGCAGAAACAAACCTGAAGGACTTCTAAGACCCTTTAATATACCCCATGGACCTTGGAGATCTATCTCCATGGACTATAGAGTGGAACTGCCGCCACCCCTCTTGTACAATGCAATCCTGTTCATGGTAGACCGCTTCACCAAAATGGCATACTTTGTACCAACCACCACTAATTGCACAGCAGCAGAAACAGCACAACACTTCCACAGCCGCATCCTCATGCAACATGGAACACCTGAGGAAATCATCACAGACAGAGGACCCCAATTCACATCAAACTACTGGACGCAGGTGATGAAAGACTTAAGAATCAAGCAATGTGTATCTACCTCCTACCACCCACAGATGGACGGCCAAACTGAGCAAGTTAACCATATCCTTAAACAATATCTTTGATGCTATGCCAACACTGATCAGTAAAACTGGGCAAAAATGCTTCCCATTGTGAGAGAGGGGGGCTAAACTAACTAAGTTTGGCTCCCATCCTGGCAAAACAAACCACCAGGATGCCATCCAGTAGAGAACTGGAATGGCCGCTTGAAGGGGTGACCACAGGGAGGACATGGGGGACAACTGAGGGAAATAGGCATTCAGTGCCATCAGCGCCAAACCAGTGAGCAGCCAGGGGGTACAGGTGGGGGCAGAAGGGGACATCCCAGAAGCGCGCAAAGGTACTGAGTTACTCTTTTCTAAGACAGGAGGGGCAGACATTGGTACCTTCTTGCCCACAGGAGCAGGAGAAGCATAGTCATCATCATCCAGATCCAGATCATCACATGTCAGACTTTTCACCACAGCCTCCCTGGAATAAAGAAGATTACCAGGAAAACTCAGGAGGCTAGAGGGGTCCTCACTTGCAAGCTTCACAGAAGAGGAGATTTTAGACCCCAGGTCTGGTGAGGTAGACCACAGAAGGAGCAAGAAAGGAGCCAAAGAAAATGCAACAAATTTTATGACTGGGAGTATCATATTTACAATCTCCACAAAATTTGGGGAGGATTGGTAAGATTTTTATGATTGCAAGAAATAAAAAGGGGACTAACCAAGGCAGCCACAAGCAAGAAGGCAAGAGGAGCAGCAAAGTAGGATTGGAGAGCTTGGCAGTGCGCTTGGGTGCCTTTAAAACAATCAGGGGCAAAAGCGGGCTTGAAATCAAAGTGTTTAAAGAGAAAATCAAAATCAAAGTAGGTTTTTATATTGATTTTTACTAAAAACAACTTAGGTTCAAGCATAAATTTTTAAAGAAAAAGCAAAAACCAAAAACCAAAACTGCTATATGCTGGGGTCAGTTTAAAGGGTCCCAGAAGAGGGACTGGGTTTCAAACAGGAGGTTTAAAGGTAAAGGGAAAAGCAAAGACTAACACTTTAAAATTCTAGATGATGGGGGACTCAAACAGAAGTCCAACCAAACAATAAAATTTAAAATTAAGTGTGTCAAAACTCCAAACTTTAATAAATTTAAAATTGACAAGCAGGGGACTCAAAGTCCCCTGGCCTTGTTAAAAGGGATGAGTTTGGCAGATATTGGTCACATGGCCTCCAATGTAGCATCTGATTGGTCATGGGAGAAATTTTGCTGGCCAGGGCCAGGGGGACTGGAGGGTTTCAATGTAATTTCCACGACCCCCCTGATTGGCTGGAAGGCAATGCAACCATTTCAGATCTAGTTGACTTAGTGGTTGTTGATGTGGCCCCATTTGATTGGGTGTTCCTGATTGTCTTTAAAAGCAGACAATACCAAGCTAATAAATAATCCAAATTAACTAGTGTTTCTTCCCAAGCCGGAGCAACTAGAGCCAGGGGTCCTGTGGGGTATGCCAACACAAATCTTTCATCCACTGAGTGAGCTAAATCATTGAGTGAATTTAGTGGTTTTGCTGGACTTTGTGCAGTCTTTTTTGTGCAACAATGAAATACAGTCCTATCCAAAGCCAAAGGGGATAGTGAATTTACATTATCCTTCCCTTTTTCCTGAGGCCAGATTCCTCCCTGGGGTAGCGTGGCCACTGAGAAGTTCTTGTGGGCTTTAGGAATCTTGAGCGCCAGAAGTGACTTAGGGGGCCCAAGTGCTGTGGGGTTATTTCTGTGAAACTCTTGCACCAGATCCCAACAGTTACCGCAGTCCAAAGAGCTTACCCAACTGTTATCATAGGAGGGATATCCTTTCCAGGATACACAATATTGTAGGGACTTGTGGATCCTGCGCAAGGCTACTATGGCTTTCACATCATACTCAGGAGATCCATCCACCAAGGTGGGGTCAGGCGTGCTGGAGAGGTCCCCCTCAAAAGGGGACAAGCAACAGGCATTAAAGGTACTGTGAATCCAATAGGAGAAGGGGAGATCCAACACAAATTCACCATTGCCCTTGTCCTCCAAGACCTTGAAGGGACCCAATCTCTTTGGGGCAAACTTTCTTGGGGGGACCTTCATTTGGATATTGGTAGCGTTCAACATCACAAGCAAGCCCACTGGATAATGGGGAGCAGGATGCCTGTTCTTATCTGCCTCTTTCTTGTACGCCTCAATGGACTTGGTTAGAGTCCCTTGGACCTTGAGGTGGATGGCCTTGAGGTGAGCCGCCATGTCTTCAGCAGCCGGGACACTTTCCTGGAGCAAGGGACCTATCACAAATGCTGGGGAAAAGCCCAAAGTGGCCTGGAATGGGGATACCCCTGTGGAGGCATGCACAGTGTTGTTGTAAGCAAACTGAGCCAATGGGAGGTCGTTGAACCAGGAGTCCATTGAGGCATTTGCATAACAGTGCAGATGCTGCTCTGTGGTTTGATTGACTCTTTCCGTTTGCCCATCTGACTGAGGGTGAAAGGAGGTGGATCTGCATGGCTTAATGTTTAGAATCCCCAGCAGGGACTCCCAGAACATGGACGTGAACTGGGGACCTCAGTTGCTGATGATCTCCTGTGGTAAGCCAAAGTTGGAGAAAATGTGTTGCACAAACAAGTTTGCCATCCCTACTGAGTCCAGGGTGGTCAGGCATGGGATGAAGACTGAATATTTGGTGAAGCAATCAACCACCACCATGATGGAGTCAAAGCCTCCCAACAAGGGGAGGGCCACCACAAAGTCCACCGAGATGGATGACCACGGACCTTGGGACTGCTACAGGGGATGAAGAAGGCCATTGTTCCCTGATCAATCTGGTTTAGAGCAGGCACAAGTGACACACTTCTTGATCCAGGGGCCTACTGCCTTATTTATCCCAACCCAACTGTAAGTGCACCTGATGAGCTCAAGCAGCTTCTTTGTGCCAGGATGACCAAACAGGGGGGGATCATGATGTTCTGTCATGACATGCCCTCGCAATTCCTTTGGAACCCACACTTTATTGTTTTGGTAAATTATCCTATCCTTAAGAGTATAGGGACCATTAGATGTGGAGTCAGGGGACAGCTTAGTGCAGATAGCCTGGCCGTCCAGCAAAGAGTGCTGGGCCACCAGGACGTCATAAAAGAGCATGCCAGGGAGAGCAAGAGGTGGAGCTGCCTCAGATGAGGGGGAAGGACCAATGACCAGGAGCTGGGGAGTAGCAGCTGGAGCCGTGGCTGGGGTGTGAGGAGGAGAGGGGCCAGGCGCCAGAAGGACCAAAGACTCTGGGATGACAGTGACCTGAGGTTCCTTGTTGCCCCTCACTGGGTACATTACAGGGTTGCAACTCAGTAGGTCAGGAAGTATTTTGAGCTCCCCTTTTACAAACTTGTAATTAAACTTGTAACCAGAGAGCGTCTGCATGACACGCGCCTGGCAAGGGAGCAACTTCTGGGGCTTGTGGAAGTAATAGAGATCCTTATGGTCAGTGCAAACCACAAACTTGTATTGTTCACCCTGCAGGTGATGCCTCCAATGAGTGATGGCGTCTACCACAGCCTGCAGCTCCTTGTCAAACACTGCCCAGGAACAATCATTGGGGGCAAACTTCCGGAAGAAGTAAGCAACTGGGAGCTCCTGACTGTTGTGCTCTTGAAGGAGAACCGCTCCAGCAGCCACGTTAGAGGCATTGAAAGCTACAATGAACTGTTTGCTTATGTTGGTGTGACGTAGCACTGGGGTGGAGACAAAGACCCGCTTGATGGCCTCAAAGGCCTCCTGACATACTGGGGTCCACACAAAGGAGGTGTTCTTGCCTGCTAGGAGATGCATAGGAGCAGCAAGCTCAGAGATGGCGGGGGAGAACTTCTTAAGAAAGATCACTATACCCAGGAAGCAGCGTAGTTCCTTCTGATTCTGAGGGGTAGCCCACTCCTAAAGAGCCTTGGCCTTGTTAGGAGAGACCGTGTGGCCGTCCTTCAGGACTAAGTTGCCCAGGAAGGTAACCTCAGACTTGAAGAACTCACACTTGCTGGGCTTGATGAATAGCCAGGCCTTGTGAATGGCTGCCACCACAGCCACCAGGTCCTTAGTGTGCTGCTCAGGAGTGGGGGAGTGGATGAGGATGTCATCAATGTACGCCACGGCACAAGAGAAGCAGAGGTCTCCCAAGGCGTCCTCAATGACTTGCTGGAAGATTGCAGGAGCATTCTTTAAGCCAAAAGGCATGACCTTGAATTGGAAGCAGCCGCGCCAAGTTTTGATGGCTGTAAGCCACTTGTCCCCCTCTGCCACATGAACCTGGTTAAAAGCATTAACAAGATCCAGTTTTGAAAAGACACAAGACTTGGCAATGGACTGAGCAATTGAGGCCTCCAAGGGAAGGGGGTAGCAGTCCAAGACAGTGACATTGTTGAGAAGGGTATAATCAATGCATGGTCAAAGGGATTCATCTGATTTCTTAGCAAAAACTACCAGGGAGCTAACCAAGGAAGCCTTCTTGACTATCCACCCTTTTGCCAACATGTCGTCCAACCACGCGCCCAGTGCCTTATCCTCCAATTTGCTAAGAGGGTACATTGGAGCGTCAATCTTTACAAGGTCAACTGCTGTCTTAAAGGTCAAATTGTGGTGGGAGTGTGGGGGGAGGGCACAGGAAAGGGTAGCGTCAAAGGCGTCCTTGAAGGGAGCAATAATGGCCGGAAGGGCAAAGGGCTCAGGGGGAGAGACTGGGGTTACTGCAAGAGACAAGCATGACTCAGGCGGTTCCCAACCCAAGGGGAGAAGGGGGAAGGAGCCCGAGCACCCATCCAATAAGAAGTGAAGCTTGTTGATGAGACAGTCAATCTGTACCAGGTGACGCCGCCACCACCCCATGCCCACAATTACGGGATACAGGAGGTCCTCCACAGCAGAAAACTTGCTCACAAACATGTGGGAGCCTGTACAGTAACTAAGTGGGTTAATGAGGGGGTAGCTGAGGACCAGTACCTGTCTAGCAGCAATCAGGCTCTGAGGGGGGAGCAAGGACAGCCCCAAGGATTGGGCCAGAGCCAGGTCCATAAAGTTGCCTGCCGCGCCTGTGTCCACCAAAACTGTGGCCTTAGCTTGGCGTGATTTGGTATAAAAGATTGCAGTGAAAAGGAAATATGAAAGATCTTCTTTATTCTGCAGGGTCAGAATGGATGCGGCAGGGTCACAGGAAGAAACCTCAGGCATGGCAGCCAAAGCCGCAAAGACCAGGAGAGATCCTGTGAAGGTGGGCCAGTTGGGGGCCTGGCGGGGGCGGCACATCACATTGATGGCAGGTGTCTTGGGAGGCTTGGCCGTGGGGGCCTTAGCATGAGCAGGCTTGGAGACTGGAAGATGGGTCAGCACACCAGACTTGGGCTGGTAGGCAGGCTTGGCACCAAGCTTACGGGCCAACACAAATGCCTTTCTGAGGGAGGTAGGTGCTGGGTCCCATGCACTCTTGTCAGCCAAAGCAGCATCCAAGGAGTTGCGGAACATGGCCACTGCCATCTTGGTAGGCAGATCCAGGGAGGCAGCTTTCACTGCAAAGCACTCAACATGGGAGGCAAGGTCAGGGGCAAGACCTTTGGAACAAAGGGTCTCAAATATAACCATGGCCTTGGAACCAGGGCAGCCACCGCCAAGGACACCAGCGTGAGGAGGGAGAATGTATCCCCAAGCTCTTGGCTCTGGCAAAGGAGAGTACGCACCCAGAGGCGTGTGTCCCTGTCAAGAGCATCCAAGAGGGCCACTGATCTCTGAGTGTTGGAGATGGGAGTGTCTGCGGATGCAGAGTCTGCAGAGAGGTGGAGCTGCAACTCACCAAGGGCGTCCAAAACCTTCTCACAGATAGCCATAGAGGGGGGGGTGCAGGGTGACACCAGGGTAATATTCACCGCTGATGCAGCCAAGGAAGCTGTGGAGGGAGAGGCAGACTTCTTGGTGAGGCACAACTTGAAGGAAGAAAGAAGTGACCACGCATCCCACACCAAGAGAAACCCAGCAAGGAGGGATCCTAAGCTGGCATGGATAAGGGCAAGAAGAAAGCTCCACACCCAGTATCAAAAGGCTTCAAAGGCAGAAGAAATGGGCTTGTCAATTATGTGAGAGAGAGGGGCTAAACTAACTAAGTTTGGCTCCCATCCTGGCAAAACAAACCACCAGGATGCCATCCAGTAGAGAACTGGAACAGCCGCTCAAAAGGGTGACCACAGGGAGGACACGGGGGACAACTGAGGGAAATAGGCATTCAGTGCCATCAGCGCCAAACCGGTGAGCAGCCAGGGGATACAGGCGGGGGCGGAAGGGGACATCTCAGAAGCGCGCAAAGGTATTGAGTACTCTTTTCTAAGACAGGAGGGGCAGACATTGGTACCTTCTTGCCCACAAGAGCAGGAGAAGCATAGTCATCATCATCCAGATCCAGATCATCACATGTCAGACTTTTCACCATGGCCTCCCTGGAATAAAGGAGATTATCAGGCAAACTCAGGAGGCTAGAGGGTGCCTCACTTGCAAGCTGCACAGAAGAGGAGATTTTAGACCACAGGTCTGGTGAGGTAGACCACAGAAGGAGAAAGAAAGGAGCCAAAGAAAATGCAACAAATTTTATGACTGGGAGTATCATATTTACAATCTCCACAAAATTTGGGGAGGATTGGTAAGATTTTTATGATTGCAAGAAATAAAAAGGGGACCAACCAAGGCAGCCACAAGCAGGAAGGCAAGAGGAGCAGCAAAGTAGGATTAGAGAGCTTGGCAGTGCACTTGGGTGTCTTTAAAACAATCAGGGGCAAAAGTGGGTTTGAAATCAAAGTGTTTAAAAAGAATATCAAAAACAAAGTAGGTTTTTATATTGATTTTTACTAAAAACAACTTAGGTTTAAGAGTAAATTTTTAAAGAAAAAGCAAAAAGCAAAAACCAAAACTGCTATATGCTGGGGTCAGTTTAAAGGGTCCCAGAAGAGGGACTGGGTTTCAAACAGGAGGTTTAAAGGTAAAGGGAAAAGCAAAGACTAACACTTTAAAATTCTAGATGATGGGGGACTCAAACAGAAGTCCAACCAAACAATAAAATTTAAAATTAAGTGTGTCAAAACTCCAAACTTTAATAAATTTAAAATTGACAAGCAGGGGACTCAAAGTCCCCTGGCCTTGTTAAAAGGGATGGGTTTGGCAGATATTGGTCACATGGCCTCCAATGTAGCATCTGATTAGTCATGGGAGAAATTTTGCTGGCCAGGGCCAGGGGGACTGGAGGGTTTCAATGTAATTTCCACGACCCCCCTGATTGGCTGAAAGGCAATGCAACCATTTCAGATCTAGTTGACTTAGTGGTTGTTGATGTGGCCCCATTTGATTGGGTGTTCCTGATTGTCTTTAAAAGCGGATAATACCAAGCTAATAAATAATCCAAATTAACTAGTGTTTCTTCCTAAGCCAGAGCAACTAGAGCCAGGGGTCCTGCAGGGTATGCCAACACAAATCTTTCATCCACTGTGTGAGCTAAATCATTGAGTGAATTTAGTGGTTTTGCTGGACTTTGTGCAGTCTTTTTTGTGCGACGAGGAAATATAGTCCTATCCAAAGCCAAAGGGGACAGTGAATTTACACCCATGGCCCAGTTTGCATACAACAGCAAGGACCACACCTCCACAGACATGTCCCCATTCAAATCCAACTATGGGTTTGACCCCACCTGGGACCCTCAGATTGGCAAAAAGGAATCAAACACCACTGGACACTCCTGGATTGAACAGATTCACAACACTCAAAAAACATGCTTGACCAACCTGAATTGTGCAGTGCAGACATACAAAGCCTTTGCTGACCGCAAACAAACCCCGGGCCAACTCTTACAAGTTGGAGACAAAGTATACCTAGACTCCCAGAATGTGCCCCTGCATGTGCCCTGCAGGAAATTAGCTCACAGAAGAAGCAGCCCCCACAAAATCACCAAACTAGTTGGTGAAGTTGCCTTCAAGCTAGATCTTTTCCCCTCCTGGAAGATTCACAATGTGTTCCATTGCTCCCTGTTGTTCAAAAAAGATGAGGATTTGCTTCCCCACCAATGGATTAAGACAGCCCCCCACCCACCCATCCAAACAAACCGCGGTGAGGAATATGAAGTTGAATACATACACGGCAACCAAACTCACTACCAAAAACCCCAGTATTACATCAAGTGGAGAGGATACCCACTAGAAGAAAGTACTTGGGAACTGCTGAGCAACCTGACTAATGCCCAAGAAGCTGTCCAACTCTACCTGAACAAGAAGAATCTGAAGGGAGGGAGCTTGGGGAAAGAAGGGGATGATGTCAGGATTGACAATTCTTCCCCTCTGAAAACCCAGGCCCAAGAGCGGGAATCAAACCCTGACCCTGGATCCCCCCAGGCCGCCGGGCCCATGAACTGCGGGACTGCCCACCCCACTTTTCTGGGATTGAGCCCCCGCAAGCTGATGCTGAAAATGATGACCCATGCAGTGAAACAGGCCCAGCTGAGGAAATTATTGCACCAAGTGGAATACCAATCACAGCGCCTAATGGAGGTAACAAAGCAACAGCTATTATCTTCATGAGTTTGAATTCTACACCAGCAACCAATCAGGAGCCAACCCAGGAAAGAGGCACAGGCCTGCAACTCAGCCCCATGACCACAACGCTAGAGCAAGATAATCAGGTAGCCAAATTGAGATTCTTGACCAATGAAAGAACTCCCAAGCCAAGTGTCATTTTGCTGCCTTTAGATCCAAGTACCCAATTCCCCCAGCCCTGCCTTTCCCAATGCCCTGATGAACCCCCATGGAAAATGTTAAGTTTGGAGGTGGGATGCTATATAGACCAAAGAACCCCACGCTCTAAACTTATTGCCATTTTTGAATAAGGGTTATGTTACTTTGGCTTATACAGCTATTGCCATATTTTGTATTTGCTGTCTATCAATTCAGCTTGAGATCTCCCGGCCCTCCTGTCCCACAGCCCACAGTTTTTTGTCCACCTGGTGCACCCTTTGGGCCCGTCCACTTCACTGATTATCCCTTGAAGCCCAAGTACAAGGATTATACACCAGAGAAAATCCTCAAACTTGACCCGCTAGCCCACATCCAATCTGCTATTAGATACAATTGCCAAGGCCTGTGGATATTCTCTACCCCAAGACTATTTAGAGGAAAATTCAATTATCTCCTGGCCTACAATATCTATATGGAACCGCCTGTAACACCCAAACCGATGCCAGCCTCTTCACCTGACCTTCCAACCAACCATACCAGCAAGCTTTTTGGAATAGTGTACATCACCCTCACAGGGGTGATTGACACTATCATACCAGCCGCCAGCCTGTGGTCTTGGATGAGGAAGTCCGTTTCCTACCTTTTTAAGTTAGCTCCTCTCTTGTGGTGGGCTCTGCCTGCAAAAACCCCTGGCCCAAGTTACCCCTCCCCCCAAAAAACGGCAGGCCAGCCGCCTGAGACTGGATCCCTGACAGGAAGACTTGGTTGCAACATTGGATTTCTTGACTTTGGGGCTTTCCATGGCCTTGTTGCTAAAAATTGACTCATTTTATTGCAAATTTGATTCTTTTTTAGACCAGCTATGATTTTTTTAAAATATTTCAATATACTTTTTTATAGGTTTGGCTTTAAACGTAAGCAATGCTTGAGTTTGTATTTTTTAGTTGTAATATCATAAATTGAGATGCTGTAACTACTATTAGTTTCAAGATGGTGTTTTTGAGATGTTGTAAATTGAGATGGTGTTTTTGAAATGGTGTGTCCTACTGAGGTTAACTCTGAAACAATTTGCAGTCACTTGGATCAGCTGATGCATCCAAGTGGAAGATTCTATTATTTTTCTTGAAAATAAATAAAGTCAAAATGTGCAGGCCTATCATCTCTAACTTAAACTGATATTTTTATGTATTTTTTGAGTCATGTCTCTTTAATTTAACCAAGCTCTCTTTTCTTTGGTTATTTCAATCCCCAGAAAAGAGTTTAATATAAATTTATTAAAGTTTGAGTGGCCTATATTCTCATTTCAACATAATTTAGGCCATACTCCACTGGATTGAACCTACATGTTTTCAACAATGCATGTAAGGGATTTCATGTAAGGGATTTCATGTAAGGATGAGCCAAATCAAGCTTTTGGCTTGGCAATCAGCTTTAAATTTCAATATTGTGGAAAAATCAATTCAATCCAATCCCATACTGCTCAAGCGCAGTTGGGATAACATTACAGACAAAAACTTGCATTTATATATTAATATTGTACTTTTCAGATCTGTTTAATGGACAAACAAATCAAGTTTGGAGTGTTTGAAGTCATATACAAAATGAAAAAATGAAATCAACAATTTATATTAATTAACAATAGTATTTGACCCACTGAAGTTTTATTTTGTGTGTGACCTCTATGTGCTCTCACTTGATTTGTTTTATCTCAACAGCTCTGAAAAGTACAGCAATGATATTTAACTGAAGTTGAGCAATAACCCATATCCAATTTATTTGATTATTTCAAGAATTAATTGTGTAAAAAGCAACCACAGCTTAAGCCCAATTAAGTACATTGTATTAAATATTAAATCCAACTTTATACCTACCATAGCCATGGACATGACAGCTGCTTAATAATTCAGAAAAAATAAACAATCGAATACTCTATCCAAAAGTTTTATTTGATTTCATTAATATTAGTCTTTAACCTAATGCTTGTGAGCCATGACCTTTTTGGATGAAAAGCTATTATAGAATTTATAGAGATGAATTAATATTTTATTATAAAAGAGGTTGTGAACAAGGTTTCGAGCCCTTTTTCCGCATAACTATACTCAGTTTTTTAGAGATACCTAATCCACGTTACTTTAATGAAAGAGAGTATCTCAGACACCCCGCTTGAATTACTAAAATCATAATCTTGGGCTTTAAAATATCAGAAAAGATGTTCTACCGTCGTGACTCAACTAATTTCAAATTGGTTGAGTCAATCAGATCGAGCATTTCCCTTCCCTAATGAGCCTAAGCTAGGATTTGGTTTGACTGCGAGCAGGTCATAATCCTGATATTGTAATCAAGTCACATAGTGCCATACCATTACTTTTAGTACGCTCCCTAAACCACAACCTTTTTTTGAGTAATCAAAGTCATTCCGTGTGGTTGGTTTCTGTCTAAACATTTAGAGCGTCTTTTGGGATTCTCACTTGGTCTTGTAACTTTAACTCGCGAATTAATGAGGTCATAGGTTTAACCCAATTTCAATTGAAGAATGTAAAAAACATTTTATTTAAATTTCATTTCGAACAGAAATAAAGAGTGTGCCACCTATTACAATCGAGCAAGGCCGTCTTTGAACTCGAATAAAAAATAGTCCCCCCCAAAAACCCTATCACAATCTAGCAACTTATCCTTGATTGGATGGATGTTTAGACAGGATGGATCACTTGATCCACAAGGTTTAGATTCAAAAACAGTTGTAGTACATCACCTGACATTGATGCGAATCTGAGTTTTTTATAATCAAACCAATTAAATTTTTAAAAAATAAACACGCTCTTGCCTTTTGAAACTGGAATTGTTAGCCCACTAATAAAAAAGATTTGATTTTAAGTTGACGAAGTGGCTTTCATTATGATGTAGGATAAAACTAAAACTGGAGTGGGAGCAAGTTACGCTTGAAAAATCAAACTTATGAAAATCAAAGACAGTCAACTTAAATTGAACAATAAAATGTCAAATTGACATGCAAATTAAGTTACTAATTGAGACATGAAAATTAAAAACCGCCAAATTAAAACCAAATATATACAATACTATTTTATAAAAAAAGCAGTGAACATACTTCTGAGAAGTATAAGAAACAAAATAAAGGAGGGAATTGATAAGAGGATGATACTTTATTTGATATGAAACAAGAACATTATATAGTATCATGAGAAGCACATAAGTGTACATGTATGTCTTGGCAGTCATGGTGTTAGATTGAAAATGATGTGCTGCGCTGTTCAAAGAAAGATAATGCTGATATAATAAACAAATTGTCAGTTGTTTGGGGAGTAACAGACCAAATTGGGAGGACAGTTTGATTATATTGGACCCAGTTGTTGTATAACAAAAAAAGATGAAAAATGGCAATGTGCAAATGATTTGCAAAGGTAAATTTGAAGAAGAATCAGCGTGTACATGCATATAAAGGTGTTGTGTTTGGCTCCTGGGGACAACATCCAGGAGGACACAGTAGGAAATCTTTATAACAAAAGATTTGAGGTTCAAAGCTAGCCTTGAGTTAGCCTTCAGGGCAAAATTAAGGGCACATACCTTATTTTCCTGGAATACAAGATGAGAAATTCCTTTTGGCAATGTTGCAACCAAGTTTCCAGACTTGCCTGCTAACATATCTTATGATACACAGGGGGCGCTTGATGAGTCGCCCCTTGACGTATCTAAAAACATAAACCAATCTGATGGCAATGTTGAATGGAAGGAACTTCATCTTAATTAGGAGCATTGTCAATTTGACCTTCTGATCTCTGCACAAGTTATTCCTTGGCTCTGAACCTTACATGGAACATTCCACTATGCCACCTCCTTGTGGCCTTGTGGCCTTGTGGCTTTCACCATATGGTATATTAATCACAATATCCTACAATAGACAATACCTTGTTCTTATTATTCTTGTCCTTTCTATTGGACTGTTGTCTTTCCCAATTCAAATACTGAACTCTCATTGGTTCAGTTGCAACAGCAAAAAGGAAAGAAAAAAGCTTGAAGAATATTAAAGCCAACACAAATGTAGATAAACTTGTCTTTATTAGGAGAAATGATTCTACTTAAATAGTAGACAAGGGTCAATGATCACTCATTAGGTAGACAGAGTGGCAGAGGGGGTCATGTTGGGTTGACATCATACCAGGATCAGACAAGGACTGTATGGTATTCTGGAATAGGTGGACACTGGAACAGACCCATTTACAGAAGGCAAGGGATTTCTGAAATTTAAAGCAAAACCTACTATCAGAAATTGTGCCATTAATGCTATTTTGATATGGCCTTCAAATAATGATATATGCAAAGTTTTACTGGTTTTGCTTTCAAGTTCAAGAATTCCTTGCCTTCTGTAAATGGATCTGTACCAATATCCACCCATTCTGGAATACCATGTCTTCCCTTGTCTGATCCTGGTATGATCTCACCCCAACATGACCCAATCTGCCACTCTGTCTACCTAATGAGTGATCATTGCCCCTTGTCTACTATTTAAGTAGAATCATTTCTCCTAATAAAGACAAGTTTATCCACATTTGTGCTGGCTATAATATTCTTCAAGCTTTTCCCTTTCCTTTCTGCCATAAGGAAATCATCATCTTTTATTCCAGGAAATTAATGTATGTGCCCTTAATTTCCCCCCTGAAGGCTAACCCAAGGCTAGCTTCAAACCTCAAATCTTTTGTTATAAAGATTTCCCGTTGTGTCCTTCTGGATGTTGTCCACAGGAGCTGAACACAACAAAATGGTGCTCACTACAGGGGCTGCAAGCCCCTTGGTTACCCTGTTTACACGTGCATTCTCTGGTCCTCCCCTTTTTTTTCTGAAGTGCCCAAGCAACCTAAAGTTTCTAGTCCCCCTCTAGAAGAAGATATCACCAATGCCCCCTCTACTTCTATGGTAATGGTACTGTCCCCTGGGTCCTCTTATGCCCCTTTCCAGCTTTCTCACTTGACTACAAGCAAGCTTGTGCCGCTGCCCGCTCTCTCCTCCACACAGGCACTATGGCAATGCACACTATCCCTGGTCTCTGTTCTGGGTATGCTTCTGAAGACCTATACTCCTTCCTCTTGGATTTTGGCCTCCCCCTGCATTGATGGAATTGATGGAGACTATTGGTGTGTTAGTTAACCAATTTATTCATACTGCACTTGTCCATCATCAACTGGCGTTGGGATCTTAAAATCAGCTCTTGACTGCTGTAGCAACTGCTGTTTCTAACAACCATGCTCAGAATATGGCCTATCAAGAATGGTCCTATAGCCTCTTTGCTTGCATTTCAGATAACCAGCACAACTTGCTAGCTTTACAAAAGTATCTGACCTTGTCACTAAACTCCCTTTGCTCCTTGCTCCCTGGATATATTAAGGATTGACTTTGTGAACTGGATGATCATCAAGCTACTTGGCGTAGCCAAATAGAGCCAACTCTCTTAAAATATCTCAAGATTTTGAGACTCTAGTTGCTGAACTCAACCAGTTTTAGAACATGTTAATACCCAGCTTGAGCTGGTTGGGACCCGCATTGATAAGTGAGGCCAACATCTGCACCTAAAGTATGGCTTGGACAAGGCTGCCTTGGGAAACACCCTGAGTCAGGTTCAAAACTATGTCAATGATAGGGTGGCTGCTATTGAAGTAACTCCACCAACTCCTTTGGTTGATACCCTGTCTGCCTTTGAAGCAAGAGTATGGGAATCTATAACTGAACTCAAAGCTACTACTCAATGTCAAGCCTCTCCCCTGCACCCCCACCTGTTGAACCTACACCTGATCCTTGCATTGCCATTTTAACTGACCAAGTTGCTACTTTTTGAGGTGAGATTGAGTATTTGAGACAACATCTCTCTGACCCTGATGACTCTTCCTCTGAGTCTGATGACAAAAGGGAGACTGAAATCTCTGTTACTCCTACCCACCTTGACCATGGGTGTTTCCCTGGATTAGAAGACCAACCCTGTGTCAACTGTGCTCTTGCCTTGGATCTTTTAGCGGCAGTGACTAATGATGTGGAAGATTGGCAAGATGCTCTATAACGCAAGATGAAAACCCTCTTACAACTCACAGAGACAATAAATGGACAAGTTACCCATCTGGTGACTCAAAAAACTTCTCCAACTACTTGTGTGAATGGGGTTGCGGGTACTTTGGCCGTTCAACAGATAAAGATTGACAAATTTGGAGCTGCTGCTGTTATAGCCAGAGATGTAAGTGGACATAATAGCTCTATTTTGGATACTCTAGAGGAGATTCTTTGCCTTCTCTGGGCTAGAAAACCTGCTGCTGAATCCAAATTTGAGGGCAATCATCAGATCAATGTTCTCAACCCTGGTGAAAACAGCCAGTCCACTTCCTTGTCCATTGACCCAAACTACAAGCCAACCTTTGAGCCTATATTTTAACCCTAAAACTATAACATTGCTGCCTTTTTAACAATTTACAAGACTGCAATGAGTAGGGCTACTGACAAGCACAAAAAGGAACATATCCTTACCTGTCTTCAGTCTATGTGCCAAGAAGTAGTGGTTCCAAACTCCCCTCCATTGTCACTTGGGAGGACATGAAGCGCCTCCTTATTGAGGAGTTCAGAGAAGATCTCAGTCTGGAGGTCAAGAAAGATGCATTTATGCACATTGCCTTTAAGCCCAAGGAAACCCTGGCCAAGTTTGCGGATTGTTTCTATATTAAAGGTCAACAGTTAACCCCCAGTTGGCAGTTAACTCCTCGGGAAGCTTACACGGTATGTTCAAACGCTTTGAAGGTGAACCAGCTTCTATTCCTACACTTTAAGGCACACAAGGCTTCACTCACTTCCATTAAGAGTATTAAGACACTCTTACAAGGCATGCATTTGACCCATGGGGGTACGGTGGTACGTGAAAATAAAGCTAGTAATGCTGTGACTACCTCTTGTACGCCGCGCATTATGACTCTGGGCTCAGGTGGACAGACTGAGAGGCAAGGTTGTGATAACTGTGGCCAAATATGGCACCACTTTCATACTTGCACTAATCCCTGGGTGAAAGGTTGTGACCCTAAGTAACAGGCAGAAAAAGAGAGGTCAGCTTATAGGCGGAGACTCTCTCTGCTGACCAATCTCCCCATCTCCTCCTGATCCTCCTTCTGACAAGGAAGCTCCTTCTTCCTCTAACCCAACTATTCTTCACCTATTATATGATATCTCTAGTGATTCCAAACCTGAAGATTCTGATAGTGAAGAATCTGATAGTTATGGCTACTCTGTTTTGGCTGTTTGGAAACTGTTGCTGTCCCTTACAAGCTTTGCTCAGGGAAAATCACCACTACTTCTTGTGCACCTCCCAGTGAAGCCAAGGCCATGATAGCTTGTCCTTACTTGGCCCAGGCCCATAGACCTCCTGTCTTGGGTGACTCCTATGAAGAAGCTGCCAAATTAGCCAAAGCTCTCTTTCAAAATGTGACTGTATCTCTCCTGCTGCAGCCTGTGTATAAGGAGATTCCTTCTTTGAGGTGCATGTTAGCTAAATGGGAAAAAGGGCTAAGAGGCTTCACAGGATGTGTTTAACCGTCTTGCCCCCCTTTGGGAAAGATACAACTTGTGTGGAAGTATCAATCCAAAAGGTTAAAATCAAAGCTATCCTGGACACAAGTTCCCCAGTCAACATAGTATCTCTTAAAACTAATGAAGAAGATTAAGCTGGCTCCTTGTCAGAGATTCAGTCTCAGGCGGCTGGCCCGCTATTTTCAGGGGTTACTTGGACCGGATTTTTAGCATACAAGGCACACCACAAAAGAGGAGCTAACTTAAAAAGGTAGGAAACAGACTTACCCACCCAAACCACAGTCTGGCGGCTGGTATGATTGTGTCAATCACCCCAGTGAGGGTGATGTTCACAATTCCAATGAGCTTGCCGTTATGGTCAGTTGGGAGGTCAGGCAAGGAAGCAGGCATAGGTTTGGGTGTCACAGGCGGTTCCATATGGATATTATATGCAGGAAGGTACTTGAATTTTCCTCTAAATAGTTTTGTTGTTGAGAATATCCACCGGCCTTGACAGTTGTATCTAACAGCAGATTGTATGCAGGCCAAAGGATTGAGTTCAAGTATCTTTTCTGGGGGGCAACTGTGGTAAGTTTGACTCCCTGGTACTTGATAAAGTGTTAAGTACCAGGGAGCTGTGTGCCTCATAAGTGAATCTAGTAGTGTTTTTGGCTTAACTGATTTTAAGCTAATTTTTACTAGTAATTTTGGGGTTCTAAACCAAAAACTGAGTTTAAATCCACTCAAATTTGACTCTGTTTAATAATTTGGTTAGCTGAAATACCAATTTAAGTGGCACTTTTTAAGTAAATTCACTAATAGAAATGAAAAACTTGTGTTTGACACTCTAAAACAAAAAAGTGACTAGTTTGACACTTTTTATTCAAAAATTTAATTTTATTAATAAAATACATATGCACTTATATAAAATTTGTTATTTAATATTATATTTTTATTATTAGTGTCCATAGTTGTCAATTAGGCTCCCAAGTACCACTATACTGGATTTAGTGGTATAGACATTAATCAAATACCCCACTTGTTTTACATTACGTCATTCCCAGGTTTGTGGATTAAGTGGTGCCACATAAATTAAGCCCAATTTATTAAGAGATTTCATATGTAATTTATAAAAAAATGGAAACTCAACTCCTTCTTTGTTTGACTCTATCCACTTGCCACCCAATCAGTTTTGTATTTAACTAAACAAAGGCTCAGAATTAAGGCTAAATTAATAAGTGACGCACTATGAGTGCCACTTGGCACTCATCCACTCAACACTTTAACTTGGGGATTAGTACAGAGAGCTTCTTAACATTTTAACCAACACTATGGTAAATAATTCACTCCCAGCTCCTCACAGCATGCCATAATCACTAATAAACACCTTCCCACTCATTTACTTGTTTAACTTAACTTGTCTTTTTTATTTTTGTGCATATAAAACAGCCTTGCTTTTGGGTTAACTTTTGAACCCGTTTTAAATTTAAGCAAGTTTTATATGTAAAAAACATAGTAAATTTGATTTTTCTGCTCAACTATGGCATACTTGACAGTGAGAATTCAGCTTTTCCCAGATGATTGACAGTGCCAAACTTGACACTTTACTATGTTTTTAATTTTCAACCCCCAATAAAAAAATTCCACATAATGATTTTTTTGCAATTATAATCTACTACATTTTATGCTTCTTTCCATATAACTTTTATATACTTTTTTGATTTTTATTTATACTTTTACATTGATTTAGCACTAAGATGTTATGCTGAGCCTAACATCTTTGATGCTTCATCATAAATTCACCTATTTTCTATGTTTTAACCTTTATATCTATACTTTGAGTTTCTATTTTGCTTCAATTTACTTTTGTATGTTTTTTCTTGCTAAATAAAACTTTCTTTTCATACTTTTTACTTAACTTTTGTTTTGCTTTACCTCTTAGTGTTTAATATCTTCTCAATTATTTTATTTATAAAACTAAACTTTTCTTTAGACAAGATCAAGCAAGAACAGCTAACAGCCCAAGCGCCAAGCCTCCAAGGGCTCCAAAGAAACTGCCTCCACTCCCAAGCGTGCCAAGAAGCCTGAAAAGGCAAAGTCTCCAACCCCATCTCCTCCCCCTCCCCCCTCATCTTCCACATCCCCTTCACCTTCCCCTAAAAATCCCTCCCCCAATAAATCTGATGGTGATCTTACCAACCACTCCTTTTACCACTCAGAGGCCAACTCTGAGCCCATCAAGAAGCGGCACACCAAGAAGTCAAAGGCTGCCAAGGAGCCACCTCTTCTTCTGGTAAGAAAAAGGAGGCATCCAAGCAGGCCTCAAAGAATCCTTCCCCTCCCCCCTGAGGGCTCTTCCCCTCCTCCCTCATCTGATCCCCAAGATGAGCCTGAGGAGTACTCCAAGAAGTTCAAAGCTTCTGGTTGTGTGGCTTGGGACCCATTGGCCATCCACAATATTTGCAATGGGAACGGAGAGTTCAAAGTTCCTGAGCACTTCCCAATCATGTCTGTAAAGGGTGGTCCTGGGTATGTTGCCAATAATTACATTTTCAATTGTAATAATCAAAAACAACAAACCAAAATCAAACACTTTGTATGTGAGGACAAGACTTGTGGGGCCCAGCTAAACACCAAGGGTTGGGAGCAGGTTACTGCATAGAAGGAGGAGCACACCTGCAAGACCCCCAATCACCTGATCACTTGTATGTTAAAGTGGTACCTGGTCCAAGTCATCCCAACCTCTGCCAACCTCCGCACATCAGATCTGGCCATCAAGGCCCTCTAGCACCTGAAGCCCAACAATCTTAAGTTGGTGCCCACTCAGGAACAACTTGTTAAATTTATCAGTGATAAGAGAATCACTGCCAATCCCCCTCCCCCCAAGGCTTTGGACGTCCTCTCTGAGCTTACGCTCACTCACAAGCTCAAGCAGCTTCTGAGTGGGGAGCGCTTCCTCCTCCATGACAACAGGCCTGACAGCAAAGACTGTATAATTTTCTATGCCACTCAGCAAAACCTGCTGGAATTAAAAAGGGCTTCAACCTGGCTAGTTGATGGTACCTTTGCCACTTGCCCCCAGATGTTCAAGCAGCTCTGGATAATCCATGCCCAGATTGACATCCAGGTGATTCCACTTGCGTTCTTTCTTCTTCCTGGGGCCATCAAGGCCATCTATACTCGCACGTTCTAAATCCTTTTCCAAGAAATTGCCCTCCTTCCTCCTGCCAATAATGAGGGATCCAAAAAGACCCCCCCCCCACACCTGCGCCAACCCACCTGCCTCTGACAAGGACCAGGCCACCCTGGACTCAGAGGAAAGGGTGAGGCTAAGAGCTCTTGGGCCTCATGTGTGCATCATATGACTTCAAGCCTGCTCAGTTCAATGCATCTGAGCAGCTGTTCAGCAGAGAGGTGCAGCGGTGCCACTTCCACTTCTGCCAAGCAGTTGCTTGTAACATGCAGGCCCACACCAAGATTAGTAGGTTGAGCCAGAGGGACACTTTGGATACCTGCATATTTGTGCTAGCATAATTCAGTGCCTTGGCTTGCTTAAAGCCAGAGCACACTGTGCAGGGGTTCAAGGTGCTCTCAAAGGATCCTTAAATAGTAAAGCACCCGGATTTTAAGCCTTTCCTTAAGTACTTTGAGCCCCAGTGGATTGGGAAGGTTGTCACACAGAGGCAAGGCAAGGCCCACACCAAGGCCAGCTGGAACGTTTACCAGGCGGCCATCAATAGGGAGCTCAAGACCACTTTGGCATTAGAGGCTTATTGCAAGAATCTTAAAGCCAACTTTGGGCTTCATCCAAATTTCAATAAGTTCTTCTCGCTCCTGCATCATGAGCAAGAGAAAACAATCTCCAAGCTCTGAGATCTTTCCAACTGTGTCCACCCTACCAAGCCTACAACCTGCGCCACCCTCTTCACCAAGGCCATCCAGGGTGTGGCCAAGCACAAGTATAAGGCTTCTTAGCTTAAGCAGCAGCTTGAGCTTATTGCCACTGCTCTCCTTGAAGGGGCAAAAATGAAAAGGGAAAAGAAGGATGAGGAGTAAACTTGCTTGCTTGCTCAGTTATATGATTTTTACTTTTAACTTTTTAGCTTTAATTTTTACTTTTTAGTTTTGATCATTAAGTTTTAACTTTAATTTTTAAGTTTTTTAATTTAATTAGATAGCAGTGATTATTTTATTTATGTATGGTAAGTTTGAGATGAATATTTATAGTTGAAAGTAAGTGAAATATCTAACTGTTTGTTGATTTCCTAATAAAACATATGATATTAACAGTTGTGCTTATATAAACTATATCAAATAAAGATTTAAATTTCTTCATATTTTGCATATCTTATATTATTTTGTTTTTTGTTTATTTTTGGCTCATTGTAACTTTATTTTTTATGGTAATAAAAATATTTTTATAATAAAGAGTTTAAATTACATAGTAAAATGAGAAATAATTGCTTATTTCTCCTCATTTTTTATTAATTAGGGTAATTTTTTATTGCTATTTAGAGTTTCTCTGGGGTCACTTTATTATACCATAGCTTTAAGGCTTAATTTTTTATATTAAAAGTTTTCAGTACATCAAGATCTGTTAATTAAAAAAGTGTCAATTTCCAGTTGTTGATCAGGGAAAAAGCTGAATTCTAACTTTACTATAGTGTCAAGCACCAGGGAGTCACTTATCACAGTTGCCTTCTGGGGTATAGTCCTTGTATTTGGGCTTCAGGAGGTAATCAGTGAAGTGGAAAGGCCCAAAGGGTGCACCAGGAGGACAGAAAACTGCGGGTGGTGGGGAAGGAGGGCCGTGAGATCTTGAACTGAATTGGTAGATGAAAAATAAAAAATAAGGCAGTAGCTATATAAGCCAAAATACCATAACCTTTATTCAAAAATTGCAATAAGTTTGGAGCGCAGGGTCCTTTGGTCTATATAGCACCCCACCTCCAAACTTAATATTTTCATGGGGGGTTCACCAGAGGATTGGGAAAGGCAGGCCCGGGGGAACTGGGTGCTTGGGTCCAAAGGCAGCAAAATGGCACTTGGCCCAGGAGTTCTTTCATTGGTCAAGAATCTTGATTTGGCTACCTTATTATCTTTCTTTAGAGTCACAGTCATGGGACTGGGCTGCAGGCCTGTGCCTCTTTCCTGGGACGGCTCTTCATTAACCAGTGGTGTAGACTTCAAATTCATGAAGCTAATAGTTGCCGCTTCAGTGCCTCAATTTGCGCTGTGATTTGTCTTCTCTATGGTGCAATAATTTCCTTGGTTTGGCCTGTTTCATTTCATGGGTCAGCATTCTCAGTATCAGCTTGCAGGGGGTTGATTCCCAAAATACGCAGGCAGGCGGTCCTGCAGTCCACAGGCCTGGCAGCCCGGGGGAATCCAGGGTCAGGGTTTGATTCCTGCTCCTGGGCCTGGGTTTCCAGAGAGGAAGAATTGTCAATCCTGATACTCCTGACCTCAATTACACTCAATTGTATGGTACCGCTGGCATGGCACAAACTTGAGCCATTGGTGCCTACTCTGCCCTACCCATGAGTTTTGGGACTCTCCTCATTGCTTCCCCTGCTGTTGTCCTTATAGAACAAAAGCTATTACCTCTTGGTTGGTACACAATTTCTCTGTGAGTATAACGGAATTGTAAACCTTCAAGATGGATATCTATTGCTCTTAGGATATGAGGTCCCTTTGATTTTTTAGAAACTTCCCCGGCTCTCAGAAAACGTCTCAAAACTTGTGTGCTTAAGTACCTCACAGGTATCTTCTCCCTCAAGTATAGGACTCACTCTTTCAACATGTGCACCCCTCCTCCTTCCTGTCCCGTGGAGTAAGGTTTACCTCTTCTTGCCCCAGCTGCTATCACCATCCCTCCAGGCTCCCAAGTGGTCTTTGAAATCAGATTTCTTACAAACTACCCAAAAAGTCATTCTGGGACTTTACTCACCTGAATCCCTAAGCCTTAAAGAACCCTAACTGTGTCCAGGAATCCTAGATTGAATTCACAAAGAGCCTATACAACTCTTGCTTGCCAAACTGACAGCCCTACCCAAGC
This sequence comes from Entomophthora muscae, assembly GCA_014839935.2. NCBI lineage: Eukaryota > Fungi > Entomophthoromycota > Entomophthoromycetes > Entomophthorales > Entomophthoraceae > Entomophthora > Entomophthora muscae. Next base: position 165,589 of record QTSX02002207.1, read on the forward strand.
AGGTGTCTCAGGGCCAGGTTTTAGGGCATGGTCATATAATGGGAGCAGAACAAGTGTCATCCCTATACCCTTTCAGAACTTTCAGTGACTTCAATCTACCTGAAGATGATCCTCAAGTTCTCTCCTTATTCACTGCTGCCAGCTTCCCCCAACTGTCACCCATCCAACAAAGAGACATGTTGGAACTGCTTGACCAGTTTAGCAATATCTTTGTCTCTAGACCTACAGGCTATGGCCTAGTCAAAGGGGTCATCCATCAGATCAATACTGGTGATGCACTGCCTTTTTGTGCCAAGCCATACTGCTTTAGTAGGATAAAAGATGCCCAGGTATCTAAGGAGCTCAAACAACTCCTAGATGCTGGACTCTTGGCTCCCTCTCAAAGTCCTTGGGCCTCATCTTAACTGATCCCCAAGAAAAAGGATGGAGGACATCACATTGTAATGGACTACCGCCGCCTGAACTTTCTCACTAAAAAAGACTCGTACCCCTTGCCCAGAATTGATGATACTCTCAGACAGTTGGGTGGTTCCAAGTTTTTCTTGGCTATGGACCTAGCTTATGAATACTGGCAAGTCAACTTATCACCAGAAGACCAAGAAAAGACTTCTCTAATTATCTCTGAGGGACTCTACAAACCTACTCAGATGCCTCAAGGACTCTGCATTGCCCTGGCTATGTTTCAAAGGGCTATGGATTTCATCCTACAAGATCTAAAGCTCTCTTATGTCCTTGTGTACCTTGATGACATCACTGTATTCAGCGCTACCTTCACCAACCACTTGGAACACCTTAAAGGCTGTCTTCATCAAAATCCGCAAAGATGGCTTAAAGCTCAACCCCTCCAAGTGCTCCTTATTTAAAGAGCAACTCAAATTCTTAGGTCATGAGGTCACCCAAACTGGAATCCGCCCCATGAATAATAAGGTGGAAGCTATTGACAAGATTCTCCCTCCCACAAATCTTTGAGAGTTCCAAGTATTTCTTGGTATGATGGGTTACTATCAACAGTTCATACCCAATTTTGCTGAATTAAGTGAACCCCTTGTCCAGCTCCTTTGCAACGTCCCATTTGAGTGGCCTGATAGTCAGCAACAAGCCTTCAAAGCGTTGAAGGCCAAGCTCAAAGAGGCTCCTATCCTAGTCTACGCTGATTATGATAAAGAGTTTATCTTGTATACTGACGCAAGCAGAGTAGCTGTGGGTACCATCTTAGCCCAGCTTGACAATGAAGGCGTGGATTGACCTGTAGCCTACTCTTTGCGGGTCCTCAATAAACACAAGAAAAACTACAACGTCACAGAAAAGAAATGCCTGGCGGTGTTGCATGCGGTAAAGCAGTTCAGGCACTACATTTATGGGACCCACTTCACTGTGGTCACCAACCACTCCCCCTAAATGGCTGCAACAACTGATGAACCTGAAGGTCAACTAGCACATTGGGCCCTGCACCTGCAAGGATACAATTTCACTGTGGTACATTGTCCTGGGACCCAGCACCAGAACGCCAATGGCTTTTCAAGGATGTCTATACTAGCTATCCACCTGGCAGACGCTGATTGCCTATACAAACTAATAGGGTACCCTGACTCCTGGGCCACTGAGTCAGAAGAAATCCAATTGGCTCTACAGACCCTATCAAAAGACACTGTGATTCAAGATAGACAACTCTTTAAGAAATTCAACAATGCCTATCTGCCCTATTTGCCCTAGCATGAGAATAGCCATTATTCTCAAAGCTCACATTAACACTGGACATGGAGGTAAAGCCAAAACCCATGACTGACTATGCAAAAATTTATACTGGGAAAATATGTGCCTTTTAATTCCTGATGTTCTTGCCTCCTGTCATTTGTGACAGCTCCAACACCCTTGCCCTTCCCAACACCAATTAAAACTCATCCCCCCTAAACATGCTTTCCATACTTTGAGTATTGATACTGTTGGGCCTCTCCCTTGGTCTAGGTCTGGGTGTCAATTTATCTTAGTCACTGTAGATCATTTTAGCAAATGGGTTGAAGCCAGAGCTACAAAAGATATAACTGCCAAGACCACTGCTAATTTCTTGTTGCAAGATATATTTTACCAACATGACTGCCCTCAAGTCCTGCTTTCTGACAATGGCACCAACTTTAATGCTTGCCTCATCATGTCTATTTTAGAATCTATGAGTACCCAGCAATCTTTCTCTGCGCTGTATATCCTTTGACTAATGGAACTGTGGAACAAGCCAATTCCTCCCTGGTGTCCATAATGAGGAAACTCATGCTCTCCAATGCTGCCAATTGGGATATGTTCCTCCCTGCTGCCCTCTTTGCTTATTGACTCAGCAAGCACCAAGTGACTGGCCAATCTCCCTTTGTCATGCTGTATGGGCGTGAAGCCACAACCCCCTCAATATTGGGCCCCCTTTGATTGAAGTTGATACATCTGCCAATCCTGAGGCCCATGTCAAAGGCTTAACTAATTGTATCATTGACATCCAAGCAACAGCATATTTCACTGCCTATAAGATTAAGGCTTAAGAGCTCTCCCCGTCTAATGCTTCTAGAGCCCCCCCTCCCTGAGTATCAAATAGGCAACCTGGTTCTCTACTATCAGAATTGTACAGGAGGTAGAGCCCATAAGTTAGACTCCCTCTGGGTTGAGCCCTGTGAGGTCACCTTTAAGAAGGGTGTCAAGTATACTGTGAAACTTCTTTCCTCTGGACGTCCTTTTGCCTTAGTCCATTCCAAATTCTTTTGCAAATATCAACTCCCTGTGTCCAATCTTGAAGGGGGAGATGTTGGAAATTGCGCCATTAATGATATTTCAATATGTCCTTCAAATAATGATATATGCAAAGATTTGACTGGTTTTTCTTTTGAGTTTGGGAACTCCTTGCCTTCCATAAATGGGTCTGTAACAATATCTACCCATTCCATAATACCATACCTTCCCTTGTCTGATCCTGGTATGACCTCACCCCAATGTGACCCCCTCTGCCACTCTGTCTACCTAATGAGTGATCATTGTCCCTTGTCTACTATTTAAGTAGAATCATTTCTCCTGATAAAGACAAGTTTATCCACATTTGTGTTGGCTTTAATATTCTTCAAGCTTTTCCCTTTCCTTTCTGCCAAAATGAAATCCTCATCTTGTATTCCAGGAAATTAAGGTACACACCCTTAATTTTGCCCTAAAGACTAACCCAAGGCTAGCTTCAAACCTCAAATCTTTTGTTATAAAGAATTCCTGCAGTGTCCTTCTGGATGTTGTCCCCAGGAGCTAAACATAACACCTGCCTAATCTTCACATATATCACTATTTGAAGGCCATATTATAATAGCATTAATGGTGCAATTTCCGACATCTCCCCCCTCAAGAGTGGACACAGGGAGTTAATATTTGCAGAGAGTTTGAAATGAACTCAGGTAAAAAGACGGCCAGATGACAGCAGCTTCACAGTATACTCAACACCCTTCTTGAAGGTGACTTCACAAGGCCCAACCCAGAGAGAGTCTAGGTTATGAGCTCTTCTGTCAGTACAATTCTGATAGTAGAAAACTAGGTCACCAACTTGGTACTCAGGGAGGGGGCTCTAGAAGCATTGGAAGGCGAGAGCTCTAAAGCCTTGACCTTGTAGGCAGTTGAGTATGCTGCGTCCTGAATGTCAATAATGCAATTATTCAAGTCCTTGACATGGGCTTCAGGGTTGGCAGACGCAACAAATTTAATCAGAGGGAGTCCCAAGATTGAGGGGGTAGTGGCTTCATGCCCATACAACATAGCAAAGGGAGATTAGCCAGTTACTCAGTGTCTACTGAGCTGATAGGCAAAGAGGGCAGCAGGGAGAAACATATTTCAACTGGCTGCATCAGAGAGGGTGATTTTCCTCATAATGGACACAAGGGAGGAATTTCCCTGTTTAACATTCCCATTGATTGACAGATTATATGATGTAGAGAAGAATTGATGAGTACTCATAGCCTCTACAATAGTTGTGATGAGGAAAGCATTGAAGTTGGGGCCATTATCAGATAGCAGGACTTGAGGGCACCTGTGTCAATAGAAAATATCTTGCAACAAGATATTTGAAGTTGTCTTGGTAGCAGTAGATCATTTTAGCAAATGGGTGGAAGCAAGAGCTACCAGAGATATAACTGCCAAGATAAAACAACATCCAGACTTAGAACAAGGGAGAGGTCCAACAGCATCAATACTCACAGTGTGGAAGGTATGTTTAGGCAGGATGAGTTAAAACTGATGCTTGGAAGGTCAAGGTTGCTGGAGTTGACAAGAATGACAGGATGCAAGGACGTCAGGGATTAAGAGGCACATGTTCTCCCAGTATAAATTCTTGCACAATCAGTCATGAGTTTTTGCTATACCCCCATTTCCAGTATCAATGTGATCTTGGAGGATAATGGCTATTCTCATACTAGGGCAAACATAGGGCAGATATGCATTGAGACTTTCTTGAAGAGTTGTCTATCCCAAATCACAATATCCTTTGATAAGGCCTGTAGAGCCAGTCAAATGTTCTCTGTTTCAGTGGTCCAGGAGTCCAGGTATCCTATTAACCCATATAGTTGATTGGCGTCAGCAGGATGAATGGCCAATATAGGCATTCTAGACAATCCATCCATGTTCTGATGTTGTGCACCAGGACGGTGTACCACAGTGAAATCATATCCTTGTAAATGCAGGGCTCAATGTGCCAATCAACCTTCAGGCTCTTTTAGTTGTTGTAGCTGTCAGAAATTGCGCATTAATGCTACTTTAATATGGCCTTTTAATAATGATATATGTGAAGATTTGGTTGGTTTTGCTTTCAAGTTTGGGAATTCCTTGCCTTCCGTAAAAGGATCTGTACCAATATTCACCCATTCTGGAATACCATACCTTCCCTTTTATGATCCTGGTATGATCTCACCCCAACATGACTCCCTCTACCACTCTGTCTACCTAATGATTGATCATTGTCCCTTGTCTACTATTTAAGTAGAACTATTTGTCCTAATAAAGACAAGTTTATCCATATTTGTGTTGGCTTTAATATTCTTCAGGCTTTTCCTTTTCCTTTTTGCCAAAAGGAAGTCCTCATCTTTTATTCCAGGAAATTAAGGTGCATGCCCTTAATTTTTCCCTGAAGGCTAACCCAAGGCTAGCTTTGAACTTCAAATCTTTTTTTATAAAGATTTCCTGTTGTTTCCTCCTGGATGTTGTCTCCAGGAGCCAAACACAGCAGTATCCATTTAAGGAATGAGTGATCAGTGACTACAGTAAAGTGGGTCCCGTAGATATAGTGTTGAAACTGCTTCACAGCATGTAGCACTGCCAAGAATTCCTTTTCAGTGACACTATAATTCTTCTCATGCTTGTTGAGGACTCAGGAAGAATAGGCCATAGGTCAATCTACGCCCTTCTTGTCAAGTTGGGCTAAGATGGCACTCACAGCTACTTCACTGGTGTTGGTGTATAAGATAAACTACTTATCATAATCAGGGTAGACTAAGATGGGAGCTTCTTTGAGCTTGGCCTTCAGTGCCTCAAAGAATTGCTGTTGACTGTTGGTCCACTCAAAGGGGACATTACAAAGGAGTTGGACAAGGGGTTCACTCAGTTCAGCAAAGTCAGGGATAAATTTTTAATAGTATCTCATCATTCCAAGAAATACTTGGACCTCTTGTAGATTTGTGGGAGGCAACATCTTGCTAATGGCTTCCACATTATTGTTCATGGGGTGTATTCCTGTTTGGGTGACCTCATGGCTCAAGAATTTGAGTTGCGCTTAAAGAAGGAACATTTGGAGGGGTTGAGCTTTAGACCTTCTTCCCAAATCTTGATGAAGACAGCCTTTAAGGTGTTCCAAATGATCAGTGAAGGTGGAGCTGAACAATGTGATATCATCAAGATATACAATGACACAGGGGAGCTTCAGATCTCGTAGAATATAGACCATGGCTTGTTGGAATGTGGCAGGGGCATTACATAGTCCTTGGGGCATTCAAGTGGGTTCATAGAGACCTTCAGAGGTGATAAGCACAGCCTTTTCTTGGTCTTCTGGGGATAAGTCAACCTGCCAGTACCCTGACGCCAGATCTATGGCAGAGAAGAATTTCAAGCCTCCCAATTGTCTAAGGGCATCATCAATCCTGGGCAAGGGATAGGTATCCTTTTTTGTGAGAGAGCTTAGGTGACAATAATCCATCACAATATGATGGCATCCATCCTTCCTTTTAAGGATCAACAGAGGGGAGGCCCAAAATCTTTGAGAAGGATCCAAGAGTCCAGAATCTAACAATTTCTTAAGTTCCTTGGAAACCTGGACATCCTCTACCCTGCTGTGGCGGTAAGGCTTTGCACAAAAAGGTGGCACATCACCCATATCATTCTGGTGAATGACCTCTTTAGCTAATCCATAGTTGTTGGGTTAGAGGAAAAGATGTTGTTGAACTGATTGAGAAGTTCTAATACATCTTTCTGTTGGATAGATGATAGCTGTGGAAATTCAGCAGCAGTGAACAAGGAGAGAACTTGAGGGTCTTTGTAAATTCACTGCCGCCTTTGGCCTTAGATCAAACTGTTTTCCCCTGCCGCACCAAAAAAGGGCTAAAAATAACAGCCAAGCCACTTAATTCTCTAGGAGATTTAGCCCATACTGTTGACAAGAGATTTGTCCTGGCCTATCCTGCAGATCCCCCGGCTTTGGTTGTTCCGGCCTGGGAAGAAACACTGATTAATTTGGACTATTTGTTGGTATGATGTTGCCCTCTCTTAAAAACTATCAGGAATACCCAATCAAACAACGCCACATCAATAACCATAAAGTCATTTAATCTGAACTGGTTGAGGTGCCTTCCAGCCAATCAGGTGGAGCCGCGGAAATTACCCTGAAACCCTCCAGCACCCCTGGCTCTGGCCAGCAAATTTTCTCTCTTGGCCAATCAGATGCGGTATCTGAGGTCATGTGATTTCCCTCTGGCAACTCTCCCCCTTTTTACAATGCCAGGGGGCTTTGAGTCCCCTGCTTGTCAATTTTCCAAAATTATTAAATACAGAAAACAGTTGCTCATACTCTGTCATTTTAAATTTTCTGACTCTAATTTGGAGTCCTCTTTTAATTTAAACAAAGTGTTAGTTGTTGTCTTCTCAAACCTTACCTTTGTGTTTCTCTATCTGAATCTGGTGGCCTCTTCAAAACCCCTAAGCAGAGAGTTAATACACAGTTGTTGTATTTTATACTTACACTTTCAAAACTACAGTTTGAACCTCAAAATTCAATTATATAGTTCTTATAAATACTACTGTTACTTTGAATTTCTCTTTGATTTTGCTGATTTCAAACCCGTTTTTGCTTTTACGCTTGGCCAAGCCATCCAAGACCATCAACAAACTTCCTGGACGCTTCCTGCTGCTCTCTGTTGGCCATTTCTTACAGCTGCCCATACAGCACCAAATTTTAATATTTTCTGGCCTAAAAATTATACCAAAAAGTTTAGAATTTTTTACTGGTTGCTGATATGATCTTCCCCATTTTTGGATTTGTGGTGTCCACTTTGGCTCCTTTTGTAATTCTCCTCTGGACCACCTCCCCAAATTTATGATCATTTACCTCTTCTTCTGTCTGCCTTGTGGGAGACAATCCTTCTAGTCTCTTGCACCTCCCTGGTGAACTTTTCATCTCTGGGGAGGCTGTAGTTAAGAGTTTAGCCTGCAATGACTTGGATCTCTATGCAGATAAATATGTTTTGCCTGCCCCCACATTGGAGGAAATGCTGGTGTCTACTCCTCCTAGCTTGGAGGTGAACAACTTGGTACCTCTCCAAGCATATGTGAAGCCGCCTTGTGCCCCCACTTGTACACCTTGGTTACTTACTGGGCTAGCGCTGATGGGGCTGAATGCCTACTTCCCACAGTTGTCCCATGTGTCCTCCCTTTGGTCCCCCCTCCAAGAGACTATCCCAGTACTCCACTGGGCAGCATCCTGGTGGTTCATCTCACTGGGATGGGATTCAAACTTATTTAGTTTAGTCCTCCTCTCTCACAGTCTTCTTCTGGTAGGTTGAAGTCACTGAAGGTTCCAAAGGGGTAGAGGGACACCACTTGTTCTGCACCTAATATGTGTTCATGTCCCACCATTTGACCCCTAGAAAAATGCATGGGCAAAGAGGTCAGGTTGGCTAACAGCAGTTGCACAGTCTTCTTATGAGTCCAGTCCAAAATCCCAGGGCATAACTGAGGCTCTATGTGACTTAAAGATTCAGGAGAGTACAGCTCTAAGAAAGATTTCTTGGGTAGCTCATGAGATATCTGGGAGTCGATGATAACTTGGGAGCCTTCAGGGATGATGACGTCCTCAGGAGCAAGTAGAGGCACATCTTTCTCTGCAGGGCAGGAAGAAGGAGGAGAACACATATTGGAAGAGTGAGTTCTGTACTTGTGTGCTCAAGTACCCCATGAGTATCCTCTTGCTCATTTCAGACACCCACCCACTAGGAAGTAGCCTTCCAAGGTGGTGAATGATAGAAGAAGAATTTAGTCCAGTTACCAATGAACCTAAGGGCAAGGACACCATACCAAGGTGAAATCATTCTCCAACTAAACAATACCGGCCTAACAACAGGTTAAATTGACCTAAGAAGAAGTACACCCCCAAGTAGTACAAAAGGAAGGCAGAGGCCAATGTGCAGAAGACTTGGGGATTGGCTGGCTTGTGGACAGACTGGTAGTTCTGAATTTCTTTCTTACAATATGGGTTGTGATACAAGGGGTTAGTGGTATACCATACTCCTGGTATTAATTGGCGCCAGGAGCTATTCAAGAACTGAGCCTCAGGTGAAGTACCAGAATTTGCATGTGAACCTATCAAAATGCTGGCCAATACCGCTGGCAACATAATCATCCATTATACCCATTTATACCCAAGGGACTCCATAAAGGAAGTCTTGGGTAATCTTATGGTTTAGGAAAAGGTTTAAGTCAAGCTAAAAGTAGGCAATAATTTACTTAGATGAATGTAGGCTTTATTGATTTAACAAGTAAAAGATCATAATTTAACATCATTATATAGCATTAATGCTAAATGATAGTCTGGAGATAAAAATAAAGGGAATCAATCACTTGGTGATTAAATTGGGGAAATTTGGAGAAAAACTGGAGATCCTAGGCAGTTGAAAATTAAGCTAGAATTATTTGCATTATTGATCAAATTAAACTGACCTCAAACACATTAAATCATTAAATGCTTAAATTACTTTGCCTTTCAGGCAGGAATAAACAGGAGAAATCCAGCTATTCCCCAGTTAACACTGGAGAAGGAGAACAAGGACCAACAACAGAAACAGAGGCCAACGGAAAAGTCAGAGCAAAAACAGGGTCAAATTGGTTGTCAGTGTCATCAAAGCAATTAAAAGAATCCAATGAAAGGATTGGAGTAAACTCTGATTGGCTGGAATCAAGTTCAAAAGGTAACAATCCACTTTCTATGATATTACTAATTGTTCTCTTAGGCAAAAGAGCGCCTAGAAGAGAAGAAGACCTGGATTCAAATCCCGTTGCCATTAATACTGGATTAAAAAATCCAGCCAGGCCCAAATTGAAAGGTAACAAAGAATAATTAGCACTTATTAACCCTTTGCTATTAGGAGACCCAATTAAACCCAATGAAGGGAATGTTTCTTCTCCTTTACCAAGGAATAAATTATGTCAGTAATTTCTTAAAGAACATTCCTGATAACACAAGTTTTGAGACGTTTTCTGAGAGCTGTGGGGGTTCTTCAAAGATTAAGGGGACCTTGTATCCTAAGAGAAATAGATACCCATCTTGAAGGTTTACAATTCCGTTGTATTCTTGGAGGAACTGCGTACCAACTAGGAGTTCATAGCTTTTGTTCTCAAGGACAACAGCAGGGGATGCAATGAGGAGTTTCCCAAACCTCATGGATAGAGTGGAGTAGGCACCAATGGTGCAAGTTTGAGCCATGCCAGCTGTGCCATACAACTGAGTGTAGTTGAGGTCAGGAGCTGGTTTAAGTTTCTTCATTAGTTTTAAGATACTACCTTGACTGTCAACCCCATGTCCAGGATGGCTTTGATTTTAAACTTTTGGATCAATACTTCTACACAGGTTGTATCTTTCCCAAAGGGGGGTAAAACGGCCAACACATCCTGTGTAGCCTCTAGCTCTTTTTCCCACTTAGCTAACATGCATCTTAAGGCAGGATCTCCTTATACATAGTCTGCAGTGGGAGAGATACAGTCACATTTTGAAAGAGAGCTTTGGCTAACCTGGCAGCTTCTTCATAGGAGTCAACTAATACAGGAGGTCTATGGGCCTGGGCCAAGTAAGGACAAGCTATCATGGCCTTGGCTTCACTGGGAGGTGCACAAGAAGTAGTGGTAATTTTCCCTGAGCAAAGCTTGTAAGGGACAAAAACAGTTTCCAAACAGCCAAAACAGAGTAGCCATAACTATCAGATTCTTCACTATCAGAATCTTCAGGTTTGGAATCACTAGAGATATCATATAATAGGTGAAGAATAGTTGGGTTAGAGGAAGAAGGAGCTTCCTTGTCAGAAGGAGGATCAGGAGGAGATGGGGAGATTGGTCAGCAGAGAGAGTCTCCGCCTATAAGCTGACCTCTCTTTTTCTGCCTGTTCCTTAGGGTCACAACCTTTCACCCAGGGATTAGTGCAAGTATGCAAGTAGTGTCATATTTGGCCACAGTTATCACAACCTTTCTTCTTAGTCTGTCCCCCTGAACCCAGCGTCATAATGTGCGGCGTACAAGAGGTAGTCACAGCATTACTAGCTTTATTTTCACGTACCACTGTACCCCCATGGGTCAAATACATGCCTTGTAAGAGTGTCTTAATACTCTTAATGGAAGTGAGTGAATCCTTGTGTGCCTTAAAGTGTAGGAATAGAAGCTGGTCCACCTTCAAAGTGTTTGAACATACTGTGTAAGCTTCCCAAGGAGTTAACTGCCAACTGGGGATTAACTGTTGACCTTTAATATAGAAACAATCCGCAAACTTGGCTAGGGTTTCCTTGGGCTTAAAGGCAATGTGCATAAATGCATCTTTCTTGACCTCCAGACTGAGATCTTCTCTGAACTCCTCAATAAGGAGGCGCTTCATGTCCTCCCAAGTGAAAATGAAGGGGAGTTTGGGGACCACTACTTCTTGGCATGTGGTGTCAGAAAAGCCTTTGCTATCTTTCCTGACAACAACAAGGAAATCTTGATCAATCCAGGTTCTAAAAATCTTTCTCCTAATTTGGAGCTTTTTCCAGGCCCTAAAAATGGTTTATTAGTATGTAATATCAGTTCTGAATTACCTTTGAATAACCTTGGGTCAAGCCTGGAGGCCATTCTCTTGGCCAACACGGGGATCAAACCTGGGCCCTCTTGTTTAACATTTATCACCTAGATAACGTTAATAATTTGACTTCAAACTTACCTTTAATGTTGCTTGAGAATGCTGGCTGCAGCCAATCAGATGCTATAACCAAGGCAGGACTTCTTGATTTTGAGTTCACTTCAAAAGGTGGTTTCAATAAGCAAAAACAAGGCTCTGTAGTTGTTTTGGTTAACCCAAACAACAGAGCCTCTCCTTCTGGTGGTTTGTTCAACCACCAGAAGGTTCCCCAAGCTGGGACCTCTCAAAAAGCTGAGGAAAATGATACCTAGCTGTTTGTGGAGGTCTAGCAGGGGTAATTGGTTCTTAAAAACACAATTTTAATTGGAATTTAATTGTAAAGCCAGTTAAAGATTCTCCTGCCAAGTTTCCCCAACATTATCCCCAAACTCCCCTTTTAAAAATGCAAATTGGACATCAATGACAGCCTATATAAGGCTCCAGCTTTTCAGCATTATTACCTGTTCAGTTAATAAAGTCAATTTTCTTACCTAGTTGATTTATTATTTTGCCTGCTCTCCAGTCCTGAAATCAAACACCATGATGCTACCCAAGTCATCCCAATGGGGACTATTTGGGTATAAATGGTTGGTTTGGTTGCTCCTTGTCCAGTCCCTTACTGCAAACATATCTTTTGGAACCAGAGCAGATTCTGGTTCACCTCCTCCTAATTACCTGGACAAGCTGTGGCGCCAAGTGGTACCAGGTGTATGGTACACCGCCACTCCATTGTCACAGAATCCCCCCATCACAGAGGAACCACAGGTCATGGGGGCCAGTCTGCCCACTCCTTCCTTATTTCATCCCTTGGCTTCTGTTTTCCTTCTAAGTTATCTTGGAGATTACTTCATGCTGGTAAGGTTCAATCCCCTTCTGGGTCAATACCGTCTTATTGGAGAACTGTTCCATATGGGGATGGTCTCTGTTCCAATTGGTTCTCTAATCACAGGGTTGAACCCATCTGCAGCCATACACCTTTTGGGTGGTATGTTTTCAAGCAGATGGGTTCCTGACAGTTTAACTGAACCTATTTTTGAGGCTCTTTTTGGGACCTCAAAACAAACTAAATCTGTTGAAATGGAATTCCAGCTAGGGTTAGTTAAAACCTTGGCCTTGGTTTTTCCCTTGTCTTTGTCTGTGCCACCACTGTTCTTATCACCAGATTCTACCACCAAGCCAAGTCCAAAAATGGTGATCCAAAGCCACTTCAAAATCAGGTTCAGACTGTGGTCTTGAATAACATCTTGTCTATCCAGTCAGAGGACGTGAAATCTAATGAAATCCTAATGCTTTTGGCCTTTTCCTAATCCCTCTTTGACACGTCCCCAGACCAATTCCACACCAATGCTCAGAAGGTACATCATGTAGCCAAGAAGCTACAAGGGAAGGCCCAACAATGGTATGCCAAGTCTACCCTGAAGTGAGAGAAGCTTCTTCACAATTACCCTACCTTTTGTGATTCCCTTCTCTCTATAATTTTGCCAGCCTTGTCTAAAGAGTAACTTTGTGACCAGATCTCTAGCCTTTATCAGGGCAAGATGGCCACAAGTGAGTTCCTCAAGGAGTTCACCCGTCTCAAGGAAGCCATTGACACAGACAACAAAGAAAGCTGTTATATGCTGCAGAAATGCTTATCTGCAGACATGAAGGCTTTCTTAGCTCATCACATCCTACCCAACACCTACAATGAGCTTACCCAAGAAATCCTTTGTTGGGCACCCCAAGTTAAACAATTCCCAGCCTGGAAACCCAATCCTTCCAACCCCACCATTTCCCAGAAGATCCTTGGGACCAACACCCTCCCAGCAGGGTTGGTTCCCAAGGAGGGAGGTGGATATCAGATATCCAAGGCTGAGCGTAAACAACACGTGGACAAAGGATGCTACCTCTATTGTGGGAAGAAGGGACATCAAGCAAAGGACTGCTTTGCATTGAACAGTGTCCAGCAACATCCTTCTGCGGTCCTTGCTGCCTCTGATCCCAATAAAGCCACCATTAAGTCCTACATCACCTTTCCTGTGATAATCACCTCAATTCATGGGAAACTTTCAACACTGGCCCTTCTAGATACTAGAGCTATGGGAAACTTTATTGACAACTCCCTGCTAAGTTCTCTGGGAATATCAGGAGTTATCCTATCTTCCGTGTTATTGGCCAACAAAACTCAGATAACAGTTCAAAAATTGGCGCTACCTCTCCAAAACAATATTGTTGGCACTGAATTTCATCTGGAGTTCTTGGCTATTCCAAGTCTGGCATGCCCAGTGATTTTGGGCTACTCTTGGTGTAAGCAAGCCCATATGAACATCAATTGAGATTCCCATCATATAGATTTTACCAACCATGGTAAATCTTTCTTGGTACCCATCAGCCTTGACACTTCCTTCTCTGACTCATACCTCCGTGGAATCACGGCACTCCTGCACACCAAGGGTTCTCTTCCAGAGAGTCTAAAGGATTATGAGGGTCTTTTCAGTGAAGCAAGCTGCAATGATCTCATTGCTCACCAAGCTTTGGACTTAATAATTGATCTCATCCCTGGTAGCACACCAACTTGGGGAAATTTGTACCCCACCAACAGAGCCCAGGAAATTGCACTCAAGGAGTATCTTGACGGAAACCTTTGCAAAGGGTTCATCTGTAGATCAAACTCTTCTTGCTCCTCTCCCATCTTCTTTTTTAAAAAGTCTGATGGCACCCTTTGCCCCGTGGTTGACTACGCTAAACTTAACTCAATCACCATCAAGAATTGCAACCCCCTTCCTGATGCAGAAACCCTTGTGGATAAGCTTACAGGGGCACAAATATTCTCCAAACTAGACTTAAAAAACGCCTATAACCAGATCTGCATTTCTGAGGGGGCAAGTGGAAAACAGCCATTAGAACACCCTTTGGCCTGTACGAATACCTAGTCATTCCCTTTGGTCTCAGCAACGCCCCGGCAGCCTTCCAAGGACTCATGAATGAAGTGCTGTTCCCCTTTCTAGATACTAGTGTGGTGGTATATCTCAACAACATCCTCATTTACTCACCTGACAAGGAAAGTCATGTTGAGCACCTGAAGGAAGTGATGGACGCTCTTACCAGGGTCAACTTTTTTTGTAAACTGTCTAAATGCAAATTTTTTTCAACAGAAGTTGAGTTCTTGGGGTACTCCATCAAGCCAGGAGGCTTTGCAATTGCTCCCTCCAAGGTGGAAGCTGTCCTGAACTAGACTGTCCCCACGTCTTGCACTAAGCTTAGAGGGTTCCCTGGTCTATCCAACTTCTGTAGGAAATTCATCAAGGATTTCTCAGCCACTGCTCTACCTCTCACTGCTCTTACCTCTAGCAAGGTGCCGTTTGATTGGTCCAAGTCTGCCTAGGAATCCTTTGATTGCTTGAAACAGTCTTTCACCTCTGCCCCAGTACTCCTTTGCCCCAACCCTGAACGTCAATTTTTTTGGAAACAACTGCATTGGATTATGCCTTGGGAGCGGTACTGATCCAGCTTGGGGAGGATGGTGAAAGCCGCCCTGTGGCTTTCTACTCCTATAAGCTCTTGGATTGGGAGCAAAACTATCATATGTATGAGAAGGAGTTGTACGCAATAGTAAACTCACTTAAACACTGGCGCTGTTATCTTGAGGGAAGTAAGTTCCCTACCATCATCAGGACCAACCATAAGAACCTCCTCTACTTTGCAGAGAAAAGGAAGATAGCACCTTGCCTTGCCAGATGGGCAATTGACCTCCTGGCTTTTAAATTCACAATTGAATACACTCCTGGAAAAATGAGCATAGTCCCAGATGCTATTAACCAACGCAAAGACCTGAAGGACAACATTACTCAAAACCATGACCACAATAACCAATCAGTGCTGACGGCTTCTCAATTCCTTTTCAGCATCATTTAGATTTCAGCACATACTTCCTTGGACCAGGAGATCATGGAAGCACAGATGTACTCCCAATTTCAAACAGAGCTTGAGGGAATGCAAAGAAGTTTTTCAAAGACTAACACAATCAACAACCAGGGGATAACATATGTCAAAGGTGCCTTGGTGGTCCCCAAAGGGGGACTTCAAACCAAGGCAATACTACACATGCATGAGGGTCCCTTGTCTGGACATGGGGGGTTGCTCAAAACCTTGAAGTGTCATGGGCATCAATACTGGTGGCCTGGAATGAAGAAGGACATCAAGACTTGCATCTCCAACTGTCTTGGTTGTGGGAGAAACAAACCTTCCAACACTAAGCCCCAGGGACTCCTCTGCCCCTTACCCATACCTTCTTGCCCATGTTCTTCCATATCAATGGACTCCATAGTGGACTTACCTATGAGTGAAGGAAGCACCAGAATCATGGTTGTGGTAGACTGCATGACCAAATATGCCATCTTCATTCCCTTTGCTTCATGCACCTCAAAGAAAGTAGCCAGCATGTTTTTCCGCAAGGTGGTCAGTGATAATGGGCTTCCTAAGGACATTGTCTCAGATCTAGGTGTCCAATTCACCTCCCGTTTTTGAAAGGCTCTAATGGACCAGATGGGGGTGATGGTGAACTTATCCACTTCTTTTCACCCCCAAACAGATGGGCAAACCAAGTGCGTGAATCAAGTACTGGAGGGATACTTGCAACATTACGTAAATTCACAACAGGACAATTGGGTCCACTATTGCCATCTAGCCCAGTTATGTTATAACACTGCACACCATAGCTCAATTGATATGTCTCCCTTCTTTGCCAACTTTGGGTTTGACTTGGAGTCCTTCCCCTCCAATCTCAAGGAACCAGCCTTCCCTCAAGCTGATGAAATAGCCAACAGGATGAAGGAAGTACACTCCAATCTTATTGAGTTCCTCACCAAGGCCAGGTCTGAATACAAGAAATATGCTGATTGTCACTGTTTACCGGCAAAGGAATATCCTGTGGGGTTTTATTTCTACCTCAATGCCTGTAACCTGAAGTTGAAGATTCCAAGCAAGAAACTGGGTCCCAAGAAGATTGGTTCCCTCAGAGTCCTGGAACGCCTCTCCAGCCTGAACTATTGACTTGAGCTACCAGCTGGTTCCAGTGTACATGATGTATTCCACATAGATTTACTTACTCCCTTTGAGGGCAACCCTGATGCCCTGTCAGGACGGAACCCAAACCCACAGATTGTCTCAAACACCTTTGAATGGGAGGTAGAGGACATCATTGCACATTGTCTAGTCAAGGATAAAGTTCAATACTTGGTCAAATGGCTGAATTATGGAGAGGAGTCAAATTACTGGGAACCTGTGGAGAACCTTGCCAACTGTGAACAGGTCCTGACTAGGTTTCATTCCCAGGGAGAGCCTTCCCTAGGTGAGGGTAGTGTCAGGAAAGCCTTTTCTATCTTTCCTGACAACAACAAGAAAATCTTGATCAATACAGGCTCTAAAAAATCCTTCTCCTAATTTGGAGCTTTTTCCAGGCCCTAAAAATGGTTTATTAGTATGTAATATCAGTTCTGAATTACCTTTGAATAACCTTGGGTCAAGCCTGGAGGCCATTCTCTTGGCCAACACGGGGATCAAACCTGGGCCCTCTTGTTTAACATTTACCACCTAGATAACGTTAATAATTTGACTTCAAACTTACCTTTAATGTTGCTTGAGAATGCTGGCTGCAGCCAATCAGATGCTATAACCAAGGAAGGACTTCTTGATTTTGAGTTCACTTCAAAAGGTGGTTTCAATAAGCAAAAACAAGGCTCTGTAGTTGTTTTGGTTAACCCAAACAACAGAGCCTCTCCTTCTGGTGGTTTGTTCAACCACCAGAAGGTTCCCCAAGCTGTGATCTCTCAAACAGCTGGGGAAAATAATACCTAGCTGTTTTTGGAGGTCTAGTAGGGGTAATTGGTTCTTAAAAACACAATTTTAATTGGAATTTAATTTTAAAGCCAGTTAAAGATTCTCCTGCCAAGTTTCCCCAACATTACCCCCAAACTCCCCTTTTAAAACTGCAAATTGGACATCAATGACAGCCTATATAAGGCTCCAGCTTTTCAGCATTATTACCTGTTCAATTAATAAAGTCAATTTTCTTACATAGTTGATTTATTCTTTTGCCTGCTCTCCAGTCCTGAAATCAAACACCATGATGCTACCCAAGTCATCCCAATGGGGACTATTTGGGTATAAATGGTTGGTTTGGTTGCTCCTTATCCAGTCCCTTACTGCAAGCATATCTTTTGGAACCAGAGCAGATTCTGGTTCACCTCCTCCTAATTACCTGGACAAGTTGTGGCGCCAAGTGGTATCAGGTGTATGGTACACTGCCACTCCATTGTCGCAGAATCCCCCCATCACAGAGGAACCACAGGTCATGGGGGCCAGTCTGCCTACTCCTTCCTTATTTCATCCCTTGGCTTCTGTTTTACTTCTAAGTTATCTTGGAGCTTACTTCATGTTGGGAAGGTTCAATCCCCTTCTGGGTCAATACCGTCTTATTAGAGAACTGTTCCATATGGGGATGGTCTCTGTTCCAATTGGTTCTCTAATCACAGGGTTGAACCCATCTGCGGCCATACACCTTTTGGGTGGTATGTTTCCAAGCGGATGGGTTCCTGACACGTGGACTGAAAACAGGTAAAAATATGTTCCTTTTTGAGCTTGTCAGTAGCCCTACGCATTGAAGTCATGTAGATTGTTAAAAAGGCAGCAATGTGATAAGGAGCGCCTTTTGGGGAAGCTTCAAATATGGAATTAGGAAATAAGAGAAGTATATTTTATTGGATAATACTTTAGACTTATATAGACTTGACTGTGGCAGGGGTTTAGTTGGATTGAACCTAGGGGTTGATCATGTGCTGGATGGGTTTGAGCCACTGGATACTTGGACGGTCAGGTGATATTGCTTGACTATCATTCTTGGTAGGTCAAACGGTATATTGGAAGGGGAATAAATTGGGTGATGGCTGGATGTTAAGTAGGTTGGCGGTAGCCTGAATGCTTGTACATCCAGACCCTTGACACCCCCCTTAAGGGGTTACTCTGGTGCATCAGGAGGGGGCTTTGCCTTAACAGCTACCGCCTGATGCTCCTGGAGTTGTTTGTTAGTTGGAACCAGTCTGGTTGAGTGCTCTCTTTTGCTGAGGCAAAGACAGGTTGTGTGGTATTTCTTGATAATTGGAGTTTTGGCACTTTGGAATTTTACTAGGTAGGTGTTGTGCTCTGGTCTATATTTGATGACTCTTTCTGCTCTCCTGTGTACTGAGGCTAGTTTCTTTCTGTTGCCAGCTAGAATCCAGACAGGGGAGTTGATGGGAAGTGGTTCCTCTGTGAAGGTTACCTTTTGTGTCTTGAGCCTCTTCATTTCAGCTATTTTTTCTTTGAGGCAAATGTGTTGTAGGTTTGGTGCTTGCTCTACTGTGAGAGGTTTCCCCAGGGGGATCTTTATGTAGGGCTGTTTGTTGCGGGTGATTATTTCTGGTTTGCACCTGTAGGTTAGCTCAAACAGTGAATAGCCTGTCCCTTGGTTGGTGAGGACTTGGGATACTAATAATGCATGTTTCACATATAATGGCCATGTTTCTTTAGCTTTGCCATCCATTATTTTCTCTAGGGTCCTGGTAAGGCTGCCGTTTAGGCGTTCCACTCTACTGTTGGCCTGTGGCCTGTATGGGGAGGTTGTGGAATGTTTAATGTTTTTGGATTTCAAGTTGTCATTAACTACGTGGCCTGATAACTCTGTTGCTCCATCAGTTATGATGTAGTCTGTAGTGCCATAGTTGGCTATGATTGCTTTGTTAATGAAACAGTTGATGGTTTCTGCTTTGTGTTCCTTTGTTGCCCAGCAGATGGGCCAGCGTGTGGCAAAGTCAATGGCTACAATTAAGAAATGTTGGTTTGTCTTTGTTTCTGGGAAGGGCCCCACTACGTTCAGTCCCCAAACCTTGAATGGTTCAGGGTCTGGTACTGGGTTGACTGTTGGCTGAGGAGCCTTTTTACTGGTGTATTTCTTGCACACTGTGCACTTTTTCAGAACATCAACTATATCCTGCTTAAGGTTGGGCCACCATACTATTTCTTTTAGTGTGGGGTATAGATTTTTAGCCTTTTTATGGCCTAGCAGGCGGTGATGTCTTAGTATGGTGTCAACTCTTTGTGCAAGTGGGATGTACGGGATATGTTTGTCATTAATAATTTGGTATACTGTGCCATTTGATACATGGAAGTGCTTTTTGTTTCTTACTAATGTATTAGGGTCAGTTAGTGTGTTGAGGGGTCTTTTCCTTTGGTTTTATACTCAGTGTTGTACAGGTTTGGCCAGTCAGGGTCCAGGTGGTCAGGGTGATCCTCTCTAGGCTGACATAGTCTAGAGAGAGCATCAGCCGTGACCATCTCTGCCCCCTTTTTGTACTGGATTTCCAGGTTAAGCTATTCCAGCAAGGACATCCATTTGGCTTGCCGCCGTGCAAGTGTGTTTTGAGTTTTGAAATATATTAAGGATTTATTGTCAGTTATTACTTGGATGTTTAAATGTCCTTCCAGATAACATCTCCCTTTCTTTCAAGTGTGATATATTGCTAGCAACTCCTTATTGTGTATTGGGTATCTCTGCTCATTATTAGTTAGTTTTCTGCTTTTGTAACATACTGGCAGGAAGTCTTGCTGCCCTGGCTGGCAGATGCGCAGAACTGCGCCAATGGCGGTGTTGCTGGCATCTGACTTGAGCTTGTAGCACCTGTTATTGTTAGGGTATTGCAATATTGGTGATTCAATTAGAGCTTGTTTTAATAAATGGAAATTCTTGTCACATTCTGGAGTCCAGGTGGATTTCTTTTTGACATTACCTTTGGTTAGGTCATTGATTGGTGCAGTGATTTTTCTGCAGTCTTTGATGTATTTCCTTATCTAAGCTACCATATCAAGAAAGCATCTAACTTGTTTAACAGAGGTGGGGTGTTGCATGTTATTTATGGCTTTAATTTTGTCTGGATCTGCTTTGATGCCACTGTCAGAGACAATGTGGCCCAAGAACAGGAGTTCCTTTTCCATAAACTGGCACTTACTTGGTTTTGCATAAAGTTTGTGCTTTGCAAGTTGATTGAGTGTCTTGAAGACATGCGTGAGGTGTTCCTCTTTGGTTTTTGAGAATATGATGATATTGTTAAGGTAGCATAATGTATTTGAGAGACTGTTTAGTGATTGGTTCATCATGGTGACAAATGTTGCGGGAGATTTGGTCATCCCAAAGTTCATTACTCTACATTTAAAGGATCCAATTTGTGTACAGAACGCAGTTTTTGGTATGTTCTTTTCCTTTACTTCAACCTGGTTGTAACCTGAGGTGAGGTCAATTTTGGAGAAAAATTTGGCACCTGAGAGTCTTTCAAACAGATCCTCTATAAGTGGAAGAGGGTATTTATTCTTTACTGTGCTTGCATTAAGTGCTCTGTAGTCAGTTACTAGATGTAGAGTGCCTTCCTTTTTCTTTACAAAGAATACTGCTGCCCCCCATGGGGATTCAGACGGGCGGATGAAGCCTTTAGCTAAGTTGTCCTCAACGTGTGTTTTGAGGGTTTGGGTCTCCATGGGAGAGAGTCTGTAGAGGGGTGCAGGTTTAGGCATGGCTTTACATAAGTCAATGACATGTTTGACCTCCTGTTTGGGGGGTAGCTTGGTGAGTTCCTCTTTGAATACATGAGTGTATTCCTTTAGGAGTGCTGCAAGTTCTGGGCATTGGATCTTTTGTGTTTGTACGTTATTGAACTCAGTGTACCTCATTATGTGGAGGGTACTATCTTTGATTAGATGTTCTGAGTCATCTTGGCTCATGACCTGGACAAATACTGTGTCTCTTAGAATGAGGTCATTGGGTTCTTTGAGGATATTAAAATTGACTCTGTTGCTTTTGATGGTCATGGTTTTTGTTTTCCAACATACGCTGGGGTTCACTTGGGTGAACCAGTCCATGCCTGCTAAAATGTTGTAGTTTATATTGTTCATGAAGAGTCCTTTGATGGACGTTAGTATGCCTTTGAGGTCAATTCTGAAAGGAGTTGTTTTGCCTTTGAGTAGAACCTTTGACTTGTCTGCCATTCTGGCGTATTTGAAGTTGGATTTGACAACTGGTATTTTGTACTTGGTTACAAAGGGTTTGCTAACCATAGTGTGTTGTGCACCAGAGTCAAATAAAATTTCATGTGTATGATATTTGTAAGTGCATGGGTAGACAAGAAGTTGTGAGCGGTCTTTAATTTTTAAGTTCATAAAAATGGAGGACTGCAGGACACAAGGAATGCAAGTAGCAAAGTTTGTGCCTTGGTACAATTTTCTTGTTAAGTTGGGGGATACAGGGGCACTTAAGCCAGTTCCCCCTCTCATTTTCCCTGTTCCTCTGTTTCAAGACCTTCAAGGTCAGAGAATGTGGGGTCAGATTCATAGCGGGTTGCTACTTTGGCATTGTTAACTTTGGCTGTGTCCTCCTTCTTGGGACAGGAGCAGTTTGTGCTTTGGCTGTGGTTACTATTATTGCAATTGGAGTTGCTGTTGCTATGGTTGGTATTTTGGCGTTTATTGCCATTGGAGTTTTCTCTGCCATTGCCATTTGAGGCGTGGTTGCTGTTGTGTGCAGCATATTCCATGTTGATGCGTTTTTCAGCGTGCTTGGCTTCTGCAATGAGCGCGGGCATGGAGGTATTTGCCTCTGGGTGGATGAGGGCAGCAACAGAGGGTTTCATTCTGTTGATGAATGAGGCTCTGGTATGTACATTGTCAGCTTGAGCTGGGTTTTGGATTTTGCAACGTATTTCCTCAAATTTGTTGGCGTAAGCTGCAATAGTGGTTTTCTGAGGAAGATCATTGAGCTGTATTGCAATGTCTTGGAGGGATTTGGTGACGCAGAAATTGTTGGTGATGTCCGCTTTAAACTCTTCCCAGTTGTCAAGCTGTTTGTCAGTTTGTGAGCCAACCCAGGTGGCAAACCAGTTAGCTGCAGCCTTGTACAGGTGTTTGCTGGCTTCCTGGACCCATTTTTCATGGGGGATGTGGCTGGCGCGGAGTTTGGCAGCTGTGTGGTCTAGCCAGTTGATGACGTTTTCTTTGTTTTTACCAAAGAACTTGTTGATGCCAATGTACTTGGTGTTGGTAACTTCACCTGTGATAGGTGGTATTGCGTTTGTTTGTGGTTGGAGAGAGCGACTGTACTGAATAATCTTGGCACATGCTTTGGGCATGACCAGACCTTCAAATACAGTGCATCCACTAGGTATATCCTCGTCAATGTTGTGGGCGCAGAAGTACATCTTCCAGGTATCCTGGGATGTGGTCTGGTTGAGTATGTGAGCAAAGGTAGGCGGGTTTTGGTCAGTCATTTTCTCTCTCATGGGTGTGGTCAAAAACCTGTAGCTGCTACCAGTGATAAGGAGCACCTTTTGGTGAAGCTTCAAATATGGAATTAAGAAAGAATAGAATTATATTTTATTGGATAATACTTTAGACTTATATAGACTTGAATATGGCAGGGATTTAGTTAGATCAAACCTAGGGGTTGGTCATTTGCTGGATAGGTTCAAGCCACTGGATACTTGGACAGTCAGGTGATATTGCTTGGCTACCATTCTTGGTAGGTCAAATGGTATATTAGAAGGGGACTAAATCAGGTGATGGCTGGATGTTAAGTAGGTTGGCGGTAGCCTAATGCTTGTACATCCAGACCCTCAACAAATGGTAAAGCTTTTAGGGTCAAATATATGCTTGAAGGTTGGCTTGTAGTTTGTCAATGAACAAGGAAGTAGACTGGCTGTTTTCACCAGGGTTGAGAACATTGATCTGATGATTGCCCTCAAATTTGGATTCAGCAGCAGGTTTTCTAGCCCAGAGAAGACAAAGAATCTCCTCTAGAGTATCCAAAATAGAGCTATTCTGTCCACTTACATCTCTGGCTATAACAGCAGCAGCTCCAAATTTGTCAATCTTTATCTGTTGAACAGCCAAAGTACCCGCAACCCCATTCACACAAGTAGCCAGGGAAGTTGTTTGAGCAACCAAAGGGGTAACTTGTCCATTTATTGTCTTGGTGAGGTAGGAGAGGGTCTGCACCTTGCGCTCCAGAGCATCCTGTTGATCTGCCACATCATTAGTCACTGCTGCTAAGTGATCTAAGGCAAGAGCACAGTTGACACAGGGTTGGTCTTCTAATCCAGGGAAACACCCATGGTCAAGGTGGGTAGGAGTAACAGAGATTTCAGTCTCCCTTTTGTCATCAGACTCAGAGGAAGAGTCATCAGGGTCAGAGAGATGTTGTCTCAAATACTCAATCTCACCTCAAAAAGTAGCAACTTGGTCAGTTAAAATGGCAATGCAAGGATCAGGTGTAGGTTCAACAGGTGGGGGTGCGGGGGAGAGGCTTGACATTGAGTAGTAGCTTTGAGTTCAGTTATAGATTCCCATACTCTTGCTTCAAAGGCAGACAGGGTATCAACCAAAGGAGTTGGTGGAGTTACTTCAATAGCAGCCACCCTATCATTGACATAGTTTTGAACCTGACTCAGGGTGTTTCCCAAAGCAGCCTTGTCCAAGCCATACTTTAGGTGCAGATGTTGGCCTCACTTATCAATGCGGGTCCCAACCAGCTCAAGCTGGGTATTAACATGTTCTAAAACTGGTTGAGTTCAGCAACTAGAGTCTCAAAATCTTGAGATATTTTAAGAGAGTTGGCTCTATTTGGCTACGCCAAGTAGCTTGATGATCATCCAGTTCACAAAGTCAATCCTTAATATATCCAGGGAGCAAGGAGCAAAGGGAGTTTAGTGACAAGGTCAGATACTTTTGTAAAGCTAGCAAGTTGTGCTGGTTATCTGAAATGCAAGCAAAGAGACTATGGGACCATTTTTGATATGCCATATTCTGAGCATGGTTGTTGGAAACAGCAGTAGCTACAGCAGTTAAAAGTTGGTTTTGAGATCCCAACGCCAATTGATGATGGACCAACACATGTTGGATAAATTGGTTAACTAACACACCAATAGTCTCCATCAATTCCATCAGCGCGGGGGAAAGACCAAAATTCAAAAGGAAGGAATATAGATCTTTGGAAGCATACCCGGGATGGAGACTGGGGATAGAGTGCATTGCCACAGTGCCTGTGTGAAGGAGAGAGCAGGCAGCGGCACAAGCTTGCTTGTAGTCAAGTGAGAAAGTTGGAAGGGGGCCCAAGAGGGCCCGGGGGATAGCACCATTATCATAGGAGTGGAGGATGCATTGGTGATATCTTCTTCTAGAGGGGGACTAGAAGCTTTAGGTTGCTCGGATACTTCAGAAACAAAAAAGGCAGGACCAGAGAATGCACGCAGGAACAGGGTAACCAAGGGGCTTGCAGCCTCTGTAGTGAGCACCATTTTGTTGTGTTTGGCTCCTGAGGATAACATCCAGAAGGACACAGCAGGAAATCTTTATAACAAAAGATTTGAGGTTTAAAGCTAGCCTTGGGTTAGCCTTCAGGGCAAAATTAAGGGCATGTACCTTAATTTCCTGGAATACAAGATGAGGATTTCCTTTTGGCAAAAAGGAAAGAAAAAATCTTGAAGAATATTAAAGCCAGCGCAAATGTGGATAAACTTGTCTTTATTAGGAGAAGTGATTCTACTTAAATAGTAGACAAGGGGCAACAATCACTCATTAGGTAGACAGAGTGGTAGAGGGGGGCATGTGGGGATGAGGTCATACCAGGATCATACAAGGGAAGGTATGGTATTCCAGAATGGGTGAATATTGATACAGACCCATTTACAGAAAGCAAGGAATTCCCAAACTCAAAAGCAAAACCAGTCAGATCTTCACAATTATCATTATTTGAAGGCCATATTAAAATAGCACTAATGGTGCAATTTCTGACAAGAAGCATGGTGTGTCTGTTAGTTACAGCTTTGGGGGCAGCAGCAAGGTACTTGGGGACAGATCCAGTCTGTTTAATAGCTAGAAGAAGATTTCCCACCACAATAGGCAAGAAAGTTTTGCTGTAGCGGGACTTTGCAGTGTCCCTGAATGCCGCCCAGGTGACCTCAATTTCTTGACTGGCCCAGTTGGTAAACCACACAGTGGCGGGCCCTGTGAGACGCCCAGACACAGTAGCAACCCACATGGGCTCAAGTACTTGGCAGATACACGGGCAGGTTTTGGTGGATTGAAGCCAACTGACAATGTCGGCTCCTTCAACCCCACTCGCAAAGGATTCCAGCTGAAGTTTGAGCATGCGCTGTGAAAGGTCTGACTGGGGAGGGGTGACGCTGGCGTCACGCTGCCCAAGGAGGAGCAAATTATACATGCACATAAGGACTAGCTGGTCTTGGTAAATAACGTACCCGTTGGGATGTCCCCCTTGGGGATTGGCAGGAAGCTCTCTTGATGGGGAGTAGCCATACAGCCCGTACTCCGTCCTTTCTTAGGGAGAATTTTTGTTTTAGGTAGATTGTGAATCTACCACTGCTACCACTGTTAAAACTGAACCAATGAGGATTCAGTATTTGAATTGGGGAAGACAACAGTCCAATAGAAAGGACAATAATAGTAAGAACAAGGTATTGTTTATTGTAGGATATTGTGATCAATATACCATATGGTGAAAGCCACAAGGCCATAAGGGGGTGGTATAGTGGGATGTTCCATGTAAGGTTCAGAGCCAAGGAATAATTTGTGCAGAGATCAGAAGGTCAAATTGACAATGCTCCTAATTAAGATGAAGTTCCTTCCATTCAACATTGCCATCAGATTGGTTTATGTTTTTAGATACGTCAAGGGGCGACTCATCAAGCGCCCCCTGTGTATCATAAGATATGTTAGCAGGCAAGTCTGGAAACTTGGTTGCAACATTGCCAAAAGGAATTTCTCATCTTGTATTCCAGGAAAATAAGGTATGTGCCCTTAATTTTGCCCTGAAGGCTAACTCAAGGCTAGCTTTGAACCTCAAATCTTTTGTTATAAAGATTTCCTACTGTGTCCTCCTGGATGTTGTCCCCAGGAGCCAAACACAACACCTTTATATGCATGTACACGCTGATTCTTCTTCAAATTTACCTTTGCAAATCATTTGCACATTGCCATTTTTCATCTTTTTTTGTTATACAACAACTGGGTCCAATATAATCAAACTGTCCTCCCAATTTGGTCTGTTACTCCCCAAACAACTGACAATTTGTTTATTATATCAGCATTATCTTTCTTTGAACAGCGCAGCACATCATTTTCAATCTAACACCATGACTGCCAAGACATACATGTACACTTATGTGCTTCTCATGATACTATATAATGTTCTTGTTTCATATCAAATAAAGTATCATCCTCTTATCAATTCCCTCCTTTATTTTGTTTCTTATACTTCTCAGAAGTATGTTCACTGCTTTTTTTATAAAATAGTATTGTATATATTTGGTTTTAATTTGGCGGTTTTTAATTTTCATGTCTCAATTAGTAACTTAATTTGCATGTCAATTTGACATTTTATTGTTCAATTTAAGTTGACTGTCTTTGATTTTCATAAGTTTGATTTTTCAAGCGTAACTTGCTCCCACTCCAGTTTTAGTTTTATCCTACATCATAATGAAAGCCACTTCGTCAACTTAAAATCAAATCTTTTTTATTAGTGGGCTAACAATTCCAGTTTCAAAAGGCAAGAGCGTGTTTATTTTTTAAAAATTTAATTGGTTTGATTATAAAAAACTCAGATTCGCATCAATGTCAGGTGATGTACTACAACTGTTTTTGAATCTAAACCTTGTGGATCAAGTGATCCATCCTGTCTAAACATCCATCCAATCAAGGATAAGTTGCTAGATTGTGATAGGGTTTTTGGGGGGGACTATTTTTTATTCGAGTTCAAAGACGGCCTTGCTCGATTGTAATAGGTGGCACACTCTTTATTTCTGTTCGAAATGAAATTTAAATAAAATGTTTTTTACATTCTTCAATTGAAATTGGGTTAAACCTATGACCTCATTAATTCGCGAGTTAAAGTTACAAGACCAAGTGAGAATCCCAAAAGACGCTCTAAATGTTTAGACAGAAACCAACCACACGGAATGACTTTGATTACTCAAAAAAAGGTTGTGGTTTAGGGAGCGTACTAAAAGTAATGGTATGGCACTATGTGACTTGATTACAATATCAGGATTATGACCTGCTCGCAGTCAAACCAAATCCTAGCTTAGGCTCATTAGGGAAGGGAAATGCTCGATCTGATTGACTCAACCAATTTGAAATTAGTTGAGTCACGACGGTAGAACATCTTTTCTGATATTTTAAAGCCCAAGATTATGATTTTAGTAATTCAAGCGGGGTGTCTGAGATACTCTCTTTCATTAAAGTAACGTGGATTAGGTATCTCTAAAAAACTGAGTATAGTTATGCGGAAAAAGGGCTCGAAACCTTGTTCACAACCTCTTTTATAATAAAATATTAATTCATCTCTATAAATTCTATAATAGCTTTTCATCCAAAAAGGTCATGGCTCACAAGCATTAGGTTAAAGACTAATATTAATGAAATCAAATAAAACTTTTGGATAGAGTATTCGATTGTTTATTTTTTCTGAATTATTAAGCAGCTGTCATGTCCATGGCTATGGTAGGTATAAAGTTGGATTTAATATTTAATACAATGTACTTAATTGGGCTTAAGCTGTGGTTGCTTTTTACACAATTAATTCTTGAAATAATCAAATAAATTGGATATGGGTTATTGCTCAACTTCAGTTAAATATCATTGCTGTACTTTTCAGAGCTGTTGAGATAAAACAAATCAAGTGAGAGCACATAGAGGTCACACACAAAATAAAACTTCAGTGGGTCAAATACTATTGTTAATTAATATAAATTGTTGATTTCATTTTTTCATTTTGTATATGACTTCAAACACTCCAAACTTGATTTGTTTGTCCATTAAACAGATCTGAAAAGTACAATATTAATATATAAATGCAAGTTTTTGTCTGTAATGTTATCCCAACTGCGCTTGAGCAGTATGGGATTGGATTGAATTGATTTTTCCACAATATTGAAATTTAAAGCTGATTGCCAAGCCAAAAGCTTGATTTGGCTCATCCTTACATGAAATCCCTTACATGAAATCCCTTACATGCATTGTTGAAAACATGTAGGTTCAATCCAGTGGAGTATGGCCTAAATTATGTTGAAATGAGAATATAGGCCACTCAAACTTTAATAAATTTATATTAAACTCTTTTCTGGGGATTGAAATAACCAAAGAAAAGAGAGCTTGGTTAAATTAAAGAGACATGACTCAAAAAATACATAAAAATATCAGTTTAAGTTAGAGATGATAGGCCTGCACATTTTGACTTTATTTATTTTCAAGAAAAATAATAGAATCTTCCACTTGGATGCATCAGCTGATCCAAGTGACTGCAAATTGTTTCAGAGTTAACCTCAGTAGGACACACCATTTCAAAAACACCATCTCAATTTACAACATCTCAAAAACACCATCTTGAAACTAATAGTAGTTACAGCATCTCAATTTATGATATTACAACTAAAAAATACAAACTCAAGCATTGCTTACGTTTAAAGCCAAACCTATAAAAAAGTATATTGAAATATTTTAAAAAAATCATAGCTGGTCTAAAAAAGAATCAAATTTGCAATAAAATGAGTCAATTTTTAGCAACAAGGCCATGGAAAGCCCCAAAGTCAAGAAATCCAATGTTGCAACCAAGTCTTCCTGTCAGGGATCCAGTCTCAGGCGGCTGGCCTGCCGTTTTTTGGGGGAGGGGTAACTTGGGCCAGGGGTTTTTGCAGGCAGAGCCCACCACAAGAGAGGAGCTAACTTAAAAAGGTAGGAAACGGACTTCCTCATCCAAGACCACAGGCTGGCGGCTGGTATGATAGTGTCAATCACCCCTGTGAGGGTGATGTACACTATTCCAAAAAGCTTGTTGGTATGGTTGGTTGGAAGGTCAGGTGAAGAGGCTGGCATCGGTTTGGGTGTTACAGGCGGTTCCATATAGATATTGTAGGCCAGGAGATAATTGAATTTTCCTCTAAATAGTCTTGGGGTAGAGAATATCCACAGGCCTTGGCAATTGTATCTAATAGCAGATTGGATGTGGGCTAGCGGGTCAAGTTTGAGGATTTTCTCTGGTGTATAATCCTTGTACTTGGGCTTCAAGGGATAATCAGTGAAGTGGACGGGCCCAAAGGGTGCACCAGGTGGACAAAAAACTGTGGGCTGTGGGACAGGAGGGCCGGGAGATCTCAAGCTGAATTGATAGACAGCAAATACAAAATATGGCAATAGCTGTATAAGCCAAAGTAACATAACCCTTATTCAAAAATGGCAATAAGTTTAGAGCGTGGGGTTCTTTGGTCTATATAGCATCCCACCTCCAAACTTAACATTTTCCATGGGGGTTCATCAGGGCATTGGGAAAGGCAGGGCTGGGGGAATTGGGTACTTGGATCTAAAGGCAGCAAAATGACACTTGGCTTGGGAGTTCTTTCATTGGTCAAGAATCTCAATTTGGCTACCTGATTATCTTGCTCTAGCGTTGTGGTCATGGGGCTGAGTTGCAGGCCTGTGCCTCTTTCCTGGGTTGGCTCCTGATTGGTTGCTGGTGTAGAATTCAAACTCATGAAGATAATAGCTGTTGCTTTGTTACCTCCATTAGGCGCTGTGATTGGTATTCCACTTGGTGCAATAATTTCCTCAGCTGGGCCTGTTTCACTGCATGGGTCATCATTTTCAGCATCAGCTTGCGGGGGCTCAATCCCAGAAAAGTGGGGTGGGCAGTCCCGCAGTTCATGGGCCCGGCGGCCTGGGGGGATCCAGGGTCAGGGTTTGATTCCCGCTCTTGGGCCTGGGTTTTCAGAGGGGAAGAATTGTCAATCCTGACATCATCCCCTTCTTTCCCCAAGCTCCCTCCCTTCAGATTCTTCTTGTTCAGGTAGAGTTGGACAGCTTCTTGGGCATTAGTCAGGTTGCTCAGCAGTTCCCAAGTACTTTCTTCTAGTGGGTATCCTCTCCACTTGATGTAATACTGGGGTTTTTGGTAGTGAGTTTGGTTGCCGTGTATGTATTCAACTTCATATTCCTCACCGCGGTTTGTTTGGATGGGTGGGGGGCTGTCTTAATCCATTGGTGGGGAAGCAAATCCTCATCTTTTTTGAACAACAGGGAGCAATGGAACACATTGTGAATCTTCCAGGAGGGGAAAAGGTCTAGCTTGAAGGCAACTTCACCAACTAGTTTGGTGATTTTGTGGGGGCTGCTTCTTCTGTGAGCTAATTTCCTGCAGGGCACATGCAGGGGCACATTCTGGGAGTCTAGGTATACTTTGTCTCCAACTTGTAAGAGTTGGCCCGGGGTTTGTTTGCGGTCAGCAAAGGCTTTGTATGTCTGCACTGCACAATTCAGGTTGGTCAAGCATGTTTTTTGAGTGTTGTGAATCTGTTCAATCCAGGAGTGTCCAGTGGTGTTTGATTCCTTTTTGCCAATCTGAGGGTCCCAGGTGGGGTCAAACCCATAGTTGGATTTGAATGGGGACATGTCTGTGGAGGTGTGGTCCTTGCTGTTGTATGCAAACTGGGCCATGGGTGTAAATTCACTGTCCCCTTTGGCTTTGGATAGGACTATATTTCCTCGTCGCACAAAAAAGACTGCACAAAGTCCAGCAAAACCACTAAATTCACTCAATGATTTAGCTCACACAGTGGATGAAAGATTTGTGTTGGCATACCCTGCAGGACCCCTGGCTCTAGTTGCTCTGGCTTAGGAAGAAACACTAGTTAATTTGGATTATTTATTAGCTTGGTATTATCCGCTTTTAAAGACAATCAGGAACACCCAATCAAATGGGGCCACATCAACAACCACTAAGTCAACTAGATCTGAAATGGTTGCATTGCCTTTCAGCCAATCAGGGGGTCGTGGAAATTACATTGAAACCCTCCAGTCCCCCTGGCCCTGGCCAGCAAAATTTCTCCCATGACTAATCAGATGCTACATTGGAGGCCATGTGACCAATATCTGCCAAACCCATCCCTTTTAACAAGGCCAGGGGACTTTGAGTCCCCTGCTTGTCAATTTTAAATTTATTAAAGTTTGGAGTTTTGACACACTTAATTTTAAATTTTATTGTTTGGTTGGACTTCTGTTTGAGTCCCCCATCATCTAGAATTTTAAAGTGTTAGTCTTTGCTTTTCCCTTTACCTTTAAACCTCCTGTTTGAAACCCAGTCCCTCTTCTGGGACCCTTTAAACTGACCCCAGCATATAGCAGTTTTGGTTTTTGCTTTTTGCTTTTTCTTTAAAAATTTACTCTTAAACCTAAGTTGTTTTTAGTAAAAATCAATATAAAAACCTACTTTGTTTTTTATATTCTTTTTAAACACTTTGATTTCAAACCCACTTTTGCCCCTGATTGTTTTAAAGACACCCAAGTGCACTGCCAAGCTCTCTAATCCTACTTTGCTGCTCCTCTTGCCTTCCTGCTTGTGGCTGCCTTGGTTGGTCCCTTTTTTATTTCTTGCAATCATAAAAATCTTACCAATCCTCCCCAAATTTTGTGGAGATTGTAAATATGATACTCCCAGTCATAAAATTTGTTGCATTTTCTTTGGCTCCTTTCTTGCTCCTTCTGTGGTCTACCTCACCAGACCTGGGGTCTAAAATCTCCTCTTCTGTGCAGCTTGCAAGTGAGGCACCCTCTAGCCTCCTGAGTTTGCCTGATAATCTCCTTTATTCCAGGGAGGCCATGGTGAAAAGTCTGACATGTGATGATCTGGATCTGGATGATGATGACTATGCTTCTCCTGCTCTTTGGGCAAGAAGGTACCAATGTCTGCCCCTCCTGTCTTAGAAAAGAGTAACTCAATACCTTTGCGCGCTTCTGAGATGTCCCCTTCCGCCCCCGCCTGTATCCCCTGGCTGCTCACCGGTTTGGCGCTGATGGCACTGAATGCCTATTTCCCTCAGTTGTCCCCCGTTTCCTCCCTGTGGTCACCCCTTTGAGCGGCTGTTCCAGTTCTCTACTGGATGGCATCCTGGTGGTTTGTTTTGCCAGGATGGGAGCCAAACTTAGTTAGTTTAGCCCCCCTCTCTCACATAATTGACAAGCCCATTTCTTCTGCCTTTGAAGCCTTTTGCTACTGGGTGTGGAGCTTTCTTCTTGCCCTTATCCATGCCAGCTTAGGATCCCTCCTTGCTGGGTTTCTCTTGGTGTGGGATGCGTGGTCACTTCAATCTTCCTTCAAGTTGTGCCTCACCAAGAAGTCTGCCTCTCCCTCCACAGCTTCCTTGGCTGCATCAGCGGTGAATATTACCCTGGTGTCACCCTGCACCCCCCTCTGTGGCTATCTGTGAGAAGGTTTTGGATGCCCTTGGTGAGTTGCAGCTCCGCCTCTCTGCAGACTCTGCATCCGCAGACACTCCCATCTCCAACACTCAGAGATCAGTGGCCCTCTTGGATGCTCTTGACAGGGACACACGCCTCTGGGTACGTACTCTCCTTTGCCAGAGCCAAGAGCTTGGGGATACATTCTCCCTCCTCACGCTGGTGTCCTTGGCAGTGGCTGCCCCAGTTCCAAGGCCATGGTTATATTTGAGACCCTTTGTTCCAAAGGTCTTGCCCCTGACCTTGCCTTCTATGTTGAGTGCTTTGCAGTGAAAGCTGCCTCCCTGGATCTGCCTACCAAGATGGCAGTGGCCATGTTCCGCAAC
Source organism: Entomophthora muscae (assembly GCA_014839935.2). NCBI lineage: Eukaryota > Fungi > Entomophthoromycota > Entomophthoromycetes > Entomophthorales > Entomophthoraceae > Entomophthora > Entomophthora muscae. The sequence goes on from QTSX02002207.1 coordinate 198,674, forward strand.
TCCTTGGATGCTGCTTTGGCTGACAAGAGTGCATGGGACCCAGCACCTACCTCCCTCAGAAAGGCATTTGTGTTGGCCCGTAAGCTTGGTGCCAAGCCTGCCTACCAGCCCAAGTCTGGTGTGCTGACCCATCTTCCAGTCTCCAAGCCTGCTCATGCTAAGGCCCCCACGGCCAAGCCTCCCAAGACACCTGCCATCAATGTGATGTGCCGCCCCCGCCAGGCCCCCAACTGGCCCACCTTCACAGGATCTCTCCTGGTCTTTGCGGCTTTGGCTGCCATGCCTGAGGTCTCTTCCTATGACCCTGCTGCTTCCATTCTGACTCTGCAGAATAAAGAAAATATTTCTTATTTCCTTTTCACTGCAATCTTTTATACCAAATCACGCCAAGCTAAGGCCACAGTTTTGGTGGACACAGGCGCGGCAGGCAACTTTATGGACCTGGCTCTGGCCCAATCCTTGGGGCTGTCCTTGCTCCCCCTCAGAGCCTGATTGCTGCTAGACAGGTACTGGTCCTCAGCTACCCCCTCATTAACCCACTTAGTTACTGTACAGGCTCCCACATGTTTGTGAGCAAGTTTTCTGCTGTGGAGGACCTCCTGTATCCCGTAATTGTGGGCATGGGGTGGTGGCGGCGTCACCTGGTACAGATTGACTGTCTCATCAACAAGCTTCACTTCTTATTGGATGGGTGCTCAGGCTCCTTCCCCCTTCTCCCCTTGGGTTGGGAACCGCCTGAGTCATGCTTGTCTCTTGCAGTAACCCCAGTCTCTCCCCCTGAGCCCTTTGCCCTTCCGGCCATTATTGCTCCCTTCAAGGACGCCTTTGACGCTACCCTTTCCTGTGCCCTCCCCCCACACTCCCACCACAATTTGACCTTTAAGACAACAGTTGACCTTGTAAAGATTGACGCTCCAATGTACCCTCTTAGCAAATTGGAGGATAAGGCACTGGGCGCGTGGTTGGACGACATGTTGGCAAAAGGGTGGATAGTCAAGAAGGCTTCCTTGGTTAGCTCCCTGGTAGTTTTTGCTAAGAAATCAGATGAATCCCTTTTACCATGCATTGATTATACCCTTCTCAACAATGTCACTGTCTTGGACTGCTACCCCCTTCCCTTGGAGGCCTCAATTGCTCAGTCCATTGCCAAGTCTTGTGTCTTTTCAAAACTGGATCTTGTTAATGCTTTTAACCAGGTTCATGTGGCAGAGGGGGACAAGTGGCTTACAGCCATCAAAACTTGGCGCGGCTGCTTCCAATTCAAGGTCATGCCTTTTGGCTTAAAGAATGCTCCTGCAATCTTCCAGCAAGTCATTGAGGATGCCTTGGGAGACCTCTGCTTCTCTTGTGCCGTGGCGTACATTGATGACATCCTCATCCACTCCCCCACTCCTGAGCAGCACACTAAGGACCTGGTGGCTGTGGTGGCAGCCATTCACAAGGCCTGGCTATTCATCAAGCCCAGCAAGTGTGAGTTCTTCAAGTCTGAGGTTACCTTCCTGGGCAACTTAGTCCTGAAGGACGGCCACACGGTCTCTCCTAACAAGGCCAAGGCTCTTTAGGAGTGGGCTACTCCTCAGAATCATAAGGAACTACGCTGCTTCCTGGGTATAGTGATCTTTCTTAAGAAGTTCTCCCCCACCATCTCTGAGCTTGCTGCTCCTATGCATCTCCTAGCAGGCAAGAACACCTCCTTTGTGTGGACCCCAGCATGTCAGGAGGCCTTTGAGGCCATCAAGCGGGTCTTTGTCTCCACCCCAGTGCTACGTCACACCAACATAAGCAAACAGTTCATTGTAGCTTTCAATGCCTCTAACGTGGCTGCTGGAGCGGTTCTCCTTCAAGAGCACAACAGTCAGGAGCTCCCAGTTGCTTACTTCTTCCGGAAGTTTGCCCCCAATGATTGTTCCTGGGCAGTGTTTGACAAGGAGCTGCAGGCTGTGGTAGACGCCATCACTCATTGGAGGCATCACCTGCAGGGTGAACAATACAAGTTTGTGGTTTGCACTGACCATAAGGATCTCTATTACTTCCACAAGCCCCAGAAGTTGCTCCCTTGCCAGGCGCGTGTCATGCAGACGCTCTCTGGTTACAAGTTTAATTACAAGTTTGTAAAAGGGGAGCTCAAAATACTTCCTGACCTACTGAGTTGCAACCCTGTAATGTACCCAGTGAGGGGCAACAAGGAACCTCAGGTCACTGTCATCCCAGAGTCTTTGGTCCTTCTGGCGCCTGGCCCCTCTCCTCCTCACACCCCAGCCACGGCTCCAGCTGCTACTCCCCAGCTCCTGGTCATTGGTCCTTCCCCCTCATCTGAGGCAGCTCCACCTCTTGCTCTCCCTGGCATGCTCTTTTATGACGTCCTGGTGGCCCAGCACTCTTTGCTGGACGGCCAGGCTATCTGCGCTAAGCTGTCCCCTGACTCCACATCTAATGGTCCCTATACTCTTAAGGATAGGATAATTTACCAAAACAATAAAGTGTGGGTTCCAAAGGAATTTCGAGGGCATGTCATGACAGAACATCATGATCCCCCCCTGTTTGGTCATCCCGGCACAAAGAAGCTGCTTGAGCTCATCAGGTGCACTTACAGTTGGGTTGGGATAAATAAGGCAGTAGGCCCCTGGATCAAGAAGTGTGTCACTTGTGCCTGCTCTAAACCAGATTGATCAGGGAACAATGGCCTTCTCCATCCCCTGTAGCAGTCCCAAGGTCCGTGGTCATCCATCTCGGTGGACTTTGTGGTGGCCCTCCCCTTGTTGGGAGGCTTTGACTCCATCATGGTGGTGGTTGATTGCTTCAACAAATATTCAGTCTTCATCCCATGCCTGACCACCCTGGACTCAGTAGGGATGGCAAACTTGTTTGTGCAACACATTTTCTCCAACTTTGGCTTACCACAGGAGATCATCAGCAACTGAGGTCCCCAGTTCACGTCCATGTTCTGGGAGTCCCTGCTGGGGATTCTAAACATTAAGCCATGCAGATCCACCTCCTTTCACCCTCAGTCAGATGGGCAAACGGAAAGAGTCAATCAAACCACAGAGCAGCATCTGCACTGTTATGCAAATGCCTCAATGGACTCCTGGTTCAACGACCTCCCATTGGCTCAGTTTGCTTACAACAACACTGTGCATGCCTCCACAGGGGTGTCCCCATTCCAGGCCACTTTGGGCTTTTCCCCAGCATTTGTGATAGGTCCCTTGCTCCAGGAAAGTGTCCCGGCTGCTGAAGACATGGCGGCTCACCTCAAGGCCATCCACCTCAAGGTCCAAGGGACTCTAACCAAGTCCATTGAGGCGTACAAGAAAGAGGCAGATAAGAACAGGCATCCTGCTCCCCATTATCCAGTGGGCTTGCTTGTGATGTTGAACGCTACCAATACCCAAATGAAGGTCCCCCCAAGAAAGTTTGCCCCAAAGAGATTGGGTCCCTTCAAGGTCTTGGAGGACAAGGGCAATGGTGAATTTGTGTTGGATCTCCCCTTCTCCTATTGGATTCACAGTACCTTTAATGCCTGTTGCTTGTCCCCTTTTGAGGGGGACCTCCCCAGCACGCCTGACCCCACCTTGGTGGATGGATCTCCTGAGTATGATGTGAAAGCCATAGTAGCCTTGCGCAGGATCCACAAGTCCCTACAATATTGTGTATCCTGGAAAGGATATCCCTCCTATGATAACAGTTGGGTAAGCTCTTTGGACTGCGGTAACTGTTGGGATCTGGTGCAAGAGTTTCACAGAAATAACCCCACAGCACTTGGGCCCCCTAAGTCACTTCTGGCGCTCAAGATTCCTAAAGCCCACAAGAACTTCTCAGTGGCCACGCTACCCCAGGGAGGAATCTGGCCTCAGGAAAAAGGGAAGGATAATGTAAATTCACTATCCCCTTTGGCTTTGGATAGGACTGTATTTCATTGTTGCACAAAAAAGACTGCACAAAGTCCAGCAAAACCACTAAATTCACTCAATGATTTAGCTCACACAGTGGATGAAAGATTTGTGTTGGCATACCCCACAGGACCCCTGGCTCTAGTTGCTCCGGCTTGGGAAGAAACACTAGTTAATTTGGATTATTTATTAGCTTGGTATTGTCTGCTTTTAAAGACAATCAGGAACACCCAATCAAATGGGGCCACATCAACAACCACTAAGTCAACTAGATCTGAAATGGTTGCATTGCCTTCCAGCCAATCAGGGGGGTCGTGGAAATTACATTGAAACCCTCCAGTCCCCCTGGCCCTGGCCAGCAAAATTTCTCCCATGACCAATCAGATGCTACATTGGAGGCCATGTGACCAATATCTGCCAAACCCATCCCTTTTAACAAGGCCAGGGGACTTTGAGTCCCCTGCTTGTCAATTTTCAATTTATTAAAGTTTGGAGTTTTGACACACTTAATTTTAAATTTTATTGTTTGGTTGGACTTCTGTTTGAGTCCCCCATCATCTAGAATTTTAAAGTGTTAGTCTTTGCTTTTCCCTTTACCTTTAAACCTCCTGTTTGAAACCCAGTCCCTCTTCTGGGACCCTTTAAACTGACCCCAGCATATAGCAGTTTTGGTTTTTGGTTTTTGCTTTTTCTTTAAAAATTTATGCTTGAACCTAAGTTGTTTTTAGTAAAAATCAATATAAAAACCTACTTTGATTTTGATTTTCTCTTTAAACACTTTGATTTCAAGCCCGCTTTTGCCCCTGATTGTTTTAAAGGCACCCAAGCGCACTGCCAAGCTCTCCAATCCTACTTTGCTGCTCCTCTTGCCTTCTTGCTTGTGGCTGCCTTGGTTAGTCCCCTTTTTATTTCTTGCAATCATAAAAATCTTACCAATCCTCCTCAAATTTTGTGGAGATTGTAAATATGATACTCCCAGTCATAAAATTTGTTGCATTTTCTTTGGCTCCTTTCTTGCTCCTTCTGTGGTCTACCTCACCAGACCTGGGGTCTAAAATCTCCTCTTCTGTGAAGCTTGCAAGTGAGGACCCCTCTAGCCTCCTGAGTTTTCCTGGTAATCTTCTTTATTCCGGGGAGGCTGTGGTGAAAAGTCTGACATGTGATGATCTGGATCTGGATGATGATGACTATGCTTCTCCTGCTCCTGTGGGCAAGAAGGTACCAATGTCTGCCCCTCCTGTCTTAGAAAAGAGTAACTCAGTACCTTTGCGCGCTTCTGGGATGTCCCCTTCTGCCCCCACCTGTACCACTGGCTGCTCACTGGTTTGGCGCTGATGGCACTGAATGCCTATTTCCCTCAGTTGTCCCCCATGTCCTCCCTATGGTCACCCCTTCAAGCGGCCATTCCAGTTCTCTACTGGATGGCATCCTGGTGGTTTGTTTTGCCAGGATGGGAGCCAAACTTAGTTAGTTTAGCCCCCCTCTCTCACAATGGGAAGCATTTTTGCCCAGTTTTACTGATCAGTGTTGGCATAGCATCAAAGATATTGTTTAAGGATATGGTTAACTTGCTCAGTTTGGCCGTCCATCTGTGGGTGGTAGGAGGTAGATACACATTGCTTGATTCTTAAGTCTTTCATCACCTGCGTCCAGTAATTTGATGTGAATTGGGGTCCTCTGTCTGTGATGATTTCCTCAGGTGTTCCATGTTGCGTGAGGATGCGGCTGTGGAAGTGTTGTGCTGTTTCTGCTGCTTTGCAATTAGTGGTGGTTGGTACAAAGTATGCCATTTTGGTGAAGCGGTCTACCATGAACAGGATTGCATTGTACAAGAGGGGTGGCGGCAGTTCCACTCTATAGTCCATGGAGATAGATCTCCAAGGTCCATGGGGTATATTAAAGGGTCTTAGAAGTCCTTCAGGTTTGTTTCTGCGAGTTTTGGTCCGCCCACAGGTCTCACACCCCTTCAGGTATGCACTTATGTCTTGATCCATTTTCAGCCAGGCAAAGTTCCTTCTGATGCTCCAGAGGGTCTTGAGCCTACCCAGGTGTCCGGCCATCTCAGAGTTGTGGTAGTCTCTCAAAACATTGATTCTGATGTCCCCTTTTGGTACAAAGACCTGGCTGTGGAGCATTAGCGTGGTTCCCTTCAATGAGTAGCTCTTTTGGTAGTGGTCGCTATTCAAGGACTTGGAGAGGTCTGCAATCAAGGTCTTGGTGAACTCTTCTAATGCTTGGGCCCTTAGTACTTCTGGCTTGCTGGCTCTGATTTTCATCAATCCTAGATGGATGCCTAGGCTTGCTGTGTCCAAGAGGACTTGGGTATTGTGGTTGCGGGTTTCTAGGTGGGTGGGCACCAGGTCAGTTCTTCTACTTAGGGCGTTGGGTACCACATTCATCTTTCCTGGATTGTAGTCTATGGTCAGGGTGTAGTCTGCCAATTCTAGGGCCCATCTTGCTTGTTGTTGGTTAAGCTGGCGTGGTTTGACTAAATTGACCAAGTTCTTGTGGTCTGTCAGGACCTTTACTGGGTGTTCAGCGCCACATAGGTATCAGCGTCAATGTTTCAGGGTCTTGATTATGGTTAGCATCTCCTTGCCATATATTGGGTAGCTTCCTTCTGTGGGTAGCATCTTCTTGGAGTAATATACTACAGGATTTAGCATACTATCCCCTCCTTCCTGAAGGACCCCACCCACTGCAAAGTTGGATGTTTTGGTTTCCAGTATAAATGGCTTGGATGGGTTGGGCATGGCCAGGACAGGGGCAGAGGTGAAAGCAAGTTTCAAGGCCTCAAAGGCAGAAGTACATTCCAGAGTCCAGGCAAAGGCAACCTTGTCAGAGTACAGGCAGGTCAGGGGCAGAGTGATGTGAGAAATTTTTTGGATGAAATCCCTGCAATAATTTTCCAGGCCCAAAAAACTTCTCACATCTTTCCTGCATTTGGGCACTGGCCAAGGTATTATTGCTTCTACTTTGTCCTGTGCCATGGCAAACCCGCCAGTCTTCACTACGTATCCCAGGAACTCAACTTCAGACTGAAATAATTCACATTTCTTAAGCTTAGCGTGTAAGTTTGCTTGGGAGAGTTTATCTAGTAGACGGTTCAGGTGGTGCAGGTGTTCCTTGTGAGTCTTGCTGTAGATGAAAATGTAGTACAACTATGCAACACAAAAACGGTCAAGGTATTCCCCTAGGACAGTGTTAATCATCCTTTGGAAAGTGCTGGGGGTGTTGCAGAAGTCAAATGGCATTACTAGGTACTTGTACATCCCATATCTGGTTTTGAAGGCTGTCTTGTATTAATCTCCATATTTGATTTGGATTTGGTTAAACACATCTTGGAGGTCAATTTTTGAGTACACCTGGGCTCCAGTCAGTATATCACAGAGGTTGTTGGCATTGGGGATAGGGTAGTGGTTCTTCACCGTGATATTGTTCAGTTTTTGGTAATTCATGCATGGACACATCCCACCATCTTTTTTCCTTACAAACAGCATGGGCAACAAGCAGGGGGCTTTTGACACCCAGATGAACCCTTTGTTTGTCATATCTTCAAGGTATGCTTTCAAGGCCACTTACTTGCGGTGGTTACAGCTATAGATGGGGCTGTGGTGCAGTTGAGTCCCTGGTAGCAGGTCTATGGCGTGGTTGTAGATTGAATGACTGGGTAGTTTGGTGGCTGCCTCTTCACTAAACACATGGTTCTATCTCTGTAGGGGGTAGGCAGTATTCCAACACTAGGTTCTATCTTCATAGCCAAGAGTTTGTTGGTAGGGGGTCGGTCCTGGCTCATGCAAAAAGGAACAGTGTCACAGGATTTTGATTGGCCCAATATGGCAGTTTGCTTGCGGTAGTTCAGGATTAGGCCATGTTTGTTGGACCAGGAGTCACCCAGTATAAGGGGGTGAGGTAGTCCTGTCAAGAGGATCAGGGATGATGGGTATAAATTGTGCCCAATGGTCAACAGGAGTTCCTGTTCACACTCATAGCTGGTTTCCAAGGAGCTGTTTCCCATGATTCCTTGAAGACTGCGCTCTGAAGCTGTCAAGCCTAATTCCTCCGCTAGGCTGGCATTGATAAAACTTTCATCCACCCCTGCATAAATAAAGGCTTCAATCTTGATCTTGTTCCCCGCTACTTCTATGGTCACTTGGATGAGTTTGTAAGACTGGAAAGAAGTGTTTATTTGTGCCAGTGAGATTGGGGCAGTGTTCTTCTTAGGGCAGGCTCTGGTCAAGTGGCCCACCTCATGGCAGTGGAAGCAGAGTTCTTTATGGTAGTGTTGTTGGAGCTCTTCAGGAGTCATCCCTGTTCTGTTGGGGGTTGGTGTTTGGGGTTGGCGGGTCTGGGAGGAGTCAGTGTTTTCTTGGTTCATGCTAAGCCCCTTGCACAGGGGGATTAGCTTGTCTAGGCTGAGGTTAGGCAGGTGGTGCTTCAACAGGTCCTTCATTGCTAGGTTGATACCCTTTTGGAAGATAATGGCTGCTAGTTCATCCTCAAGTTGGGTGCGGGTCTTCAGTTTGAGGAATTTGTCAATGTACGCTTGGATGGGTTGGGGACCTTGTCAAATTTCTAGCAGGGAGTTCAGGGCGTAGTATCTAGTGTTGCGGTCTTTACCAGTGGCCATTAATTCAGCCTCAAACTTGGCGTAGTCTAAGCAGAATTCCACGTCATCAGCTGTGGCCTTGCCAAACCAGTCCAAGGCGTCCCCTGATAGCATGGAAGCAACTCCCAGGATCTTCTTGGTATCACTGGCATAAGAGGGGGCATTGGTAAGGAAATGCAGGCAGAGGACTGGCATGGCACATCTAGCTTCCTCAAGTGTGAGCTTCCCCATCTGAGGCATCTCCACCTTGGTGAGGGACTGGTTCACAATCATGTTTTGCACTTGGGAGGAGGGGGCCTTGTTGGTATCAGTGGCGGCGGTGTCGGTTCTTTTCAGGTCAATCAGGTTCATATTCTTCTACATGGAAGAGATCAGATTTGTGTTCATCTTATAGGTGTAATAAGTGATTATCAATGGCAAAAGCATACAAGATGCCCCAAGAAATAACAATATCTTGGGGCTCAGGGTACCAGGCTTTATAAAAATTGCCATAATGTCAGGGATCCAGTCTCAGGCAGCTGGCCCGCTGTTTTCAGGGGTAACTTGGGCCAGGGTTTTTGTGGGCAGAGCCCACCACAAAAGAGGAGCTAATTTTAGAAGGCAGGAAGAAGACTCCCACCCAAGACCACGGGCCGGCGGTTGGTATGATGGTGTCCACCACTCCTGTGAGGGTGATGTACACTATTCCAAAAAGCTTGCTGGTATGGTTAGTTGGAAGGTTGGGTGAAGAAGCAGGCATAGTTTTGGGTGTTACAGGCGGTTAAATATAGATATTGTAGGCAGGAAGGTAGTTGAATTTCCCTCTAAATAGTTTTGGTGTGGAGAATATCCACAAGCCTTGACAGTTGTATCTAATAGCAGATTGTATGCAGGCCAAAGGATCAAGTTTGAGTATCTTTTCTGGTGTATAGTCCTTGTACTCAGGCTTCAAGGGGTAATCAGTGAAGTGAATGGGCTCAAAAGGTGCACCAGGAGGACAGAAAACTGCAGGCAGTGGGGCAGAAGGGCCAGGAGATCTTGAACTGAATTGATAGATGGCAAATACAAAATAAGGCAATAGCTGTATAAGCCAAAGTAACATAACCCTTATTCAAAAATGGCAATAAGTTTGGAGCGCGGGGTCCTTTGGTCTATATAGCACCCCACCTCTAAACTTTATATTTTCCATGGTAGGTTCATCAGGGCATTGGGAAAGGCAGGGTCAGGGGTATTGGGTACTTGGGTCTAAAGGCAGCAAAATGGCACTTGGCCCGGGAGTTCTTTCATTGGTCAAGAATCTCAATTTGGCTACCTGATTATCTTGCTCTAGCATTGTGGTCATGGGGCTGGGTCACAGGCCTGTGCCTCTTTCCTGGGTTGGCTCCTGATTGGTTGCTGGTGTAGAATTCAAACTCATGAAGATAATAGCTGTTGCTTTGTTACCTCCATTAGGCGCTGTGATTGGTATTCCACTTGGTGCAATAATTTCCTCGGCTGGGCCTGTTTCACTGCATGGGTCATTATTTTCAGCATCAGCTTGCAGGGGCTCAATCCCAGAAAAATGCAGGTGAGCAGTCCTGCGGTTCATGGGCCCGGCGGCCCAGGGGATCCAGGGTCAGGGTTCAATTCCTGCTCTTGGGCCTGGATTTTCAGAGGAGAAGAATTGTCAATCCTGACACTCCCTCATTGCCTGCTAATGTATCTTGCAATACACAGGGGGAGCTCAAAGAGCCGCCCCTTGATGTATCTAACAACATGGACCAATCCAAAGGCAGTATCAAATCACAGGCACTTTCTCCTAATTAAGAGCACTACCAATTTGGCCTGCTGATCCCCACACAAGTTATTCCTTGGCTTTGAACCCTACATGGAACATGCCATCTGTTGTGGTCTGAGGCACGGCATAGACACACAACCAGGAATCCTAATCTTAGGATTGGATTTGTACTAAGTCTCAGTTAGATGGCAGGGAAGGCTATGTGATTACCTTGTGGCCCTGGATGAATAATCTCTACTAGTTGTGGCTAGAGAGAGGTGCCAAAGTACTGGAAGACACAAAGACAAAAATGTGAATAGAACTTAATTTTTATTGGTGAATATGAAATTAATATATAGTGGTTTGCAATACCACAAAACACTATCAGGACGGTAGGATCACTTACTATCAGTATGAGTGGGGCAAGTGAGTTACGCAGGATCAAGAAACCAAACAATTGTATTTCCTGATTCAGCCATTGACTCATTTTGTGAAGCAAAAGCAAAAGCAAGAGATTCATCTTTGAAATGACCCCCCAAAGGCAAAACTAAAATATTGTGAATAGCGGCATTCACGACATTACCCCCCTCTAGATTGGCCTTAAGGGGGTGATACTTGCGGAGGAGCTTTGCATGCACTCAAACAAAAGGACAGCCACTAAACAGGAGCTTTACAGTGTATCTGGACCTGCGCTTGAAGGTTGCTTCCAAAGGGCTGACCCACAGAGTGTCTAGCTTATGCACACGTCCACCCACTCTTTTCTGGTAATAAAGAACATGGTCACCAACGTCAAACTCAGGCAAGAGGGAACATCCAGCATTATTGGGGAAAAGCTCAAGCATCTTAGTCTTATATGCAGAAGTGTAAGCAGTGGCCTGTATATCAATTATGCGGTTGAATAGATCTTTGATGTGGTTGTTGGGATTCATGGCCTTATCAGAGGAGAGTAGGGGGGCCCCAAGAGCAACAGAGTGGTAGCCTCACGCCCATAAAGAATAGCAAAAGGAGAATATCCAGTGACACAATGTTTGCTAAGGCAATACACAAAGAGAGCAGCAGGTAAGTATAGATCCTAATTTGCAGCGTCAGAGTAGGCAAGCTTCCTCATGATAGAAACCAGTGTGGAATTTGTACGCTCAACTGCCCCATTGGTAGAAGGATTGTAGGGGCAGAGAAGGATTGGTGAGACCCCAAAGCTTCAACAACAGAGGTTGCCAGTTTAGCGTTAAAATTAGTTCCATTGTCAGATAGCAGCACTTGAGGGCAGCCATGACGGTAAAAAACATCTTGTAACAGAATGCAGCAGAAGTTGTTTAGTGGTGATGTCCTTAGTGGGGCAAGCTTCTAACTACTTGCTGAAGTGATCAACAGCAATTAGGATAAAGCAACAACCAGAGCAGGAGCGGGGGAGAGGACCTACAGCGTCAATGCTGACAGTGTGAAAGGCATGTTGAGGGGGAACTAATTTGAACTCGTGGAAGGCAGCTCACGGTCTCTGAAGTTGGCAGTTGTGGCAACTAGCTATGACATCTGGAATCAGAAGGCAAAGGTTTTCCCAGAAGTAATTCTTCTGGAGCCAGTCAAAAGTCTTGGCAATGCCTCCATGCCCAGTCTCCTTATGAGCTTGTAGCACCAACAAAAGGCAAAGACTAGGTTGTACATAAGGCAGGTATTAATCTCGTACTTTCTTGAAGAGCTGATTGTCGCAAATGAGTGTATCTTCAGATAGTTTGGACAAGGCTAATCAAACTTCTTCTGTCTTGCTTTCCCAAGATGAAGGGTATTTGATTAGCTCATACAGCCAATCAGCCTCAGCAGGATGCAGAGCAAGGATGGGCAGTTGGGATAAGCCATCAGCATTCTGATATTGAATCCCAGGGCAATGTATCAGGGATCCAGTCTCAGGTGGCTGGCTCACCGTTTTTGGGGGTAACTTGGGCCAGTGTTTTTATGGGCAGGGCCCACCACAAGAGAGGAGCTAACTTAAAAAGGTAAGAAGCAGACTTCCCCACCCAAGACCACAGGCTAGCGGCCGGGAAAATGGTGTCAATCACCCCCGTGAGGGTGATGTACACTATTCCAAAGAGCTTGCTGGTATGGTCAGTCAGGAGGTCAGGCAAGGAAGCAGGCATAGGTTTGGGCGTCACAGGCAGTTTCATATAGATATTATATGCAGGAAGGTAGTTGAATTTTCCTCTAAATAGTTTTGGTGTGGAGAATATCCACAGGCCTTGACAGTTGTATCTAACAGCAGATTGTATGCGGGCCAAAAGATTGAGTTTGAGTATCTTTTCTGGGGTATAGTCCTTGTACTCAGGCTTCAGGGGGTATTCAGTGAAGTAAACGGGGCCAAAGGGTGCACCAGGAGCACAGAAAACTGCAGGTGGTGGGGCAGAAGGGCCAGGAGATCTCAAACTGAATTGGTAGATGGCAAAAACAAAATAAAGCAGTAGCTGTATAAGCCAAAATAACATAACCTTTATTCAAAAATGGCAATAAGGTTTGAGTGCAGAATCTATAGGCATATATAGCATCCCACCTCCAAACTTAGTATTTTCCATAAGGGCTTCATCAAAATATTGTGGAAAATGCAGGCAGGTGGCCAGGAGGCCTGGGTGCGGGAGCAGAAAAATGGCACTTCAGCTGAGTGTTCTCTCATTGGTCAGAACATCCAAATTGATCACTTGATTTTGGGCTGTGGTCACAGGGCTGGGCCCAAAGCCCGGGTTTATCTTTGGCAGTTGGGTTTGATTGGTTACTTGAGAGAACTTCAAGCTCATGAAATTCACAGAGGCACCTTCTCTGCCTCCATTAAGCAATTTAAGAGGCTCCTCTTTGGGCGCCACCATAATTGAGCTTGTGCTGGTATTCTGGCTTCAGGACTTAGCAGGGGCTTCAGATTGCGGGGCTTGATCTCAGAAAAATGCAGGCGGGTGGGATCTCAGTCCATGGGGCCAGCAGCCTGCAGGGATTCAGGTCCAGGGTTTGAATCTTGTCCTCAGGCCTGGGTTTCCAGGGGTAATGAATTGTCAATCCTGACACAATGGAGCACAGTGAAGTCATAACCTTTCAGGCGGAGGACCCATTTAGCTAGTTGTCCTTCTGGCTCCTTAAGCTGTTGTAACCACTTAAGCAAAGCGTGGTCAGTGACAACAGTGAAATGGGTACCATACATGTAGCGGCAAAACTGTTTGACTGCATGCAACACAGCAAGACATTCTTTTTCTGTAACGCTGTAATTCTTCTCATACTTGTTTTGAACACAAAAAGTATAAGCCACAGGGTGGTCCACACCTTTGCTGTCTAGTTGGGCCAAGATGGCCCCAATAGCAAGGTTGCTAGCATCAGTATATAGGATAAATCCTTATCATAGTCAGGATACACTAAGATGGGAGCCTCTTTGAGTTTCTGTTTAAGGGTCTCAAAGGCTTGCTGCTGGCTAGCAGTCCATTCAAAAGAGACATTACATAACAGCTGGACTTGAGGATCACTAGTATTGGCAAAGTTGGGGATGAACTGCCTGTATAGCTCATCATATCCAGAAAAAATTGTACCTCTAGCAGGTTGATGGATGGAAGCATTTTGTTGATGGCTTCAGCCTTCTTGGTCATTGGGCAAATCTCTGTCTGGGTTGCTTCATGGCCTAAGAATTCAAGACACTCTTTGAAGAAAGCGCACTTAGACAGTTTTAGCTTGAGGCCAGCTTTACAAATCTTTATGAACACTTCTTTGAGATGGGCCAGGTGATCAGTGAAGGTGGCGCTGAAAACTTTTATATCATCTAAGTATACTAGGACACATGACAGCTTCAAGCTGCAGAGGATGAAGCCCATGGCTCTTTTGAAAGTGGCTGGGGCATGCAGGTAGACTCAAACAGCCCTATAGATATAATGAGCGCAGCTTTTTGACAATCCTCAGGTGAAAGGTCAACTTTCTAATATCCAGATGCCAGATCCATGGCAGAGAAAAACTTAGAGCCTCCAAGACGTTGGAGAGCATCATCAATACACGACAAAGGATAAGAATTTTTCTTGGTTAAAGAGTTAAACCTCCAATAGTTTATCACAATACAATGACCCCCATCCTTATTTTTTAAGATGAGTAGAGGTGAAGCTCAAAGACTCTGGGAAGGAGACAGTAATACAGCGTCTTTTAGTTGTTTGAGCTCTTTAGACACCTGGGCGTCCTCCATGCAACTGCAGCAATATGGTTTAGCGCAGAAGGGGGGATTGTCTCCAGTATGAATCTGATTGATAACCCCTTTGGCTGGGCCATAGTCAGTGCTGTCTTTGGCAAAGATGTATGAAAATTGATCTAGCAATTGAGCACATCCTTCTGTTGAACCAGGGAGAGTTGTGGGAAATCTTGTATAGTAAACAAAGATAGGACTTGGGGCTTGTCTTCTGGTAGATTGAAATCTTGGAACATACCAAAGGGATGAAGGGACAAGAAATCAGAAGCATTCAATAATTTGCCATAACCAACAACCTGCCTTCTAGATACATTTATGGGGAGAGCAGTTAGATTGGTTACTAGCAATTGAACAGGATCCTTATGGGAGATATCCAGGATTCCAGGACAGAGGTAAAGTTTGTCACAGTCTAGAGAGGGAAAGAGTACAACTCCAAGAAAGTTTGCTCAGGTAGCTCATATGATCTTTGTGAGTCCAAGATGGCTTGAGAGCCAGGGGGGATGGTTAAAGCAGACATGGCCAGAAGAGGGATCTCCTCAGATGCAGGGCAAGCCATAGGCTGACACTTCATGTTAGAGGAGTGGGTACGGTATTTTAGAGTGAAAACACCTATGAAGTATTTCAGGGCATACATCTTGAGGCGCTTCCCAAGAACTTTGACTGGTTCCTCAAAGATCAGAGGGACTTCATACCCCAGAATAGAGAGGTAATCATCTTTCAAGTTGATGATCCCATTATATTCTCTAAGGAACTGGGTACCAATCAAGATATTGTAGCTCTCATTCTCCAAGACAACTTCAGGCACAGCTAGGAGAAGCTTGCCAAACTGCATGGGGAGAACAGAATAGGCTCCTATGGCGCAAGTCATAGAAAGTCCAGCCATACCATATGACTGGTGATAATTGAGTTCAGGGGCAAGTTTGAGTTTCTTCACTAGCTTAGAGGAGACAACATTGACAGGTGAGCCAGTGTCTAAGACGGCTTTGATATTCACTTTTTGAATGTATATCTCTACTTGAGTGGTAGTGAAACCAAAGGGTGGGAAGACAGCCAAGATATCCTGAGCCTCTGCTAGTTCCTTATCCCACTTCTCAATCATGCATCTTAATCCCAGGAACTCCTTATAAACAGTTTGGAGAGGGAGCAAAAAGGACACATTCTATAATACAGCGTCAGCAACTTCAGCAGCTTCTTCTGATGACTCCACTAGCACAGGAGACCTCTTTTCTTGAGTGAAGTAGGGGTGAGAGACAACTTCTTTGGCCTCAGTCAAAGGTTTAGTAGTTGTTGTAGTCTTCCCTGATTGTAACTTATAGGTGATTGCAATGGTTTTGGGGACAGCAAGAACAGAGTACCCATACATGTCAGGGTCATTAACATCAGAATTGTCAAAGTCAGAGTTTTCAGAGATATTGTGAAGCAACAGTAGAATGGGAGGAGCCTTGGTATCAGCAGGCTTGGAGTCAATTATAGAGGGGGGGATTGAAAGAGACTGAGAAGAATTGTCAACTGAGAGTGTCTCTGCCTCTAGGTTGACTGTTATTTTCCCGCCTGCTCCTTGGGATCAGCTCCTTCAACCCAAGGATTGGTGAAGACTTGAAAATGGTGACCTATCTAGCCACAGTTGTGGCAACCTTGGTGTCAAGGAGGATTTTGCAAGTTCATTATAAGGATACAAGGGCCACAATCAGAAAAACCGGAGTTAGAGGCAGCACAACTCTCCCAAACAACTGCTCCAGAATGAGTAAGGTGTATATCCTGCAACAGCGTCTTTATGCTCTTCATGCTCTTCATGGAGGAAAGCATAGCTTTATGGGCTTTGAAATGGAGGCACAGAAGCTGGTTAACTGTCAGGGACCCAGTCTTGGGTGGCTGGACCACTGTTTCTGGGGGTAACTTGGGCCAGGGTTTTTACAGGCAGGGCCCACCACAAGAGAGGAGCTAACTTTAGAAGGTAGGAAGCAGACTTCCCCACCCAAGACCACAGGCCAGCAGCCGGTACAATGGTGTCCACCACCCCTGTGAGGATGATGTACACTATTCCAAAAAGCTTGCTGGTATGGTCGGTTGGAAGGTTGGGTAAAGAGGCTGGCATTGGTTTGGGTGTTATGGGCAGTTCCATATAGTTATTATATGCAGGAAGGTAGTTGAATTTTCCTCTAAATAGTTTTGGGGTGGAGAATATCCACAGGCCTTGGTGGTTGTATCTAATAGCAAATTGAATGCAGGCTAGCAGGTCAAGTTCAAGGATTTTATCTGGTGTATAATCCTTATATTTGGGCTTTAATGGATAATCAGTGAAGTGAATGGTCCCAAAGGGTGCACCAGATGGACAGAAAACTTCAGGCGGTGGGGCAGGAGGGCTGGGAGATCTTGAACTGAATTGATAGACAGCAAATACAAAATATGGCAATAGCTGTAAGAGTCAAAGTAACATAACCTTTATTTAAAAATGGCAATAAGGTTCAAGCACAGAATCCATGGCATATATAGCATTCTGCCTCCAAACCTAGTATTTTCCATCAGGGCTTTATCACAATATTAGGAAAAGTGCAGGCAGACAGCCAGAGGGCCCGGGTGTGGGAGTGGCAAAATGGCATCTTGGCTGGGTGTTCTCTCATTGGTCAGAACGTCCAATTTGGTCACTCAATTTTCTTGATTCTTTGCTGTGGTCACGGGGTTGGGCCTAAAGCCCGGGTTTATCTTTGGCAGTAGGGTTTGATTGGTTACTTGAGAGGACTTAAAACTCATGAAATTCACAGAAGCGCCATCTCTGCTTCCATTAGGTAATTTGAGAGGCTCCTCTTTGGGCGTCATCATGGTTGAGCTGGTGCAGGTATTCTGGCTTTGGATTGTAGCAGGAGCCTCAGCTTGCAGGGGCTCAATCCCAAAAAAACGTGGGCGGGCAGGCCCTTGGTCCATGGGCCCAGCAGCCCGCAGGAATGTAGGTTCAGGGTTTAAATCCCACCCTTGGGCCCAGGTTTCCCGGGGTAATGAATTGTCAATCCTGGCATTAACCTTGAGGGCTTAAGAGCAAGCCATGTAAGCTTCATGGGCTTTCAACTGTCTGCTTGTTATCAATTGCTGTCCTTCCATGTAGAATCTGTCTGAAAATTCAGCTAGAGTCTCCTTAGGTTTGAAAGCAATGTGCATGAAGGTGTTCTTCTTTACTTCCAGGCTAAGATCACCACCAAATTTTTCAATCAGAAGCTGCTTCATATCTTCCCAAGTCTCAACGGTGGGTAGCTCAGGCACCACCACCTCTTGACAGGTCAGGTGTAGACAGGTCAAAATATGTTCTTTCTTAACCTCATCTGATGCCCAATTCATGGCAGTTTCATAGATAGTTAGGAAATCTGCAATAGTTGAGGTTTTGGGACCAAAGATCTGTTTAAAGATAGGCTTTGAATGAGCTCACAAGTTGGACCACCATTGTTGCTATCAAGTACATACATGCACAGGGAGAATTCTGCTTTAGATTCAGAGGGGAGTTCTCTAGCCCACAGCTGTCAAACACTTTTTATCAAGGGTTGTCAGGGTCTCAGTAGTACAGGCACCTGTATCAGTAGCTAGAGTGGTCTGTTGCTCAGTAACATCTAGGCGTTGGCCTTAGGATGTTACCACCGTGCAGAGTTCAGCCAGTCAAGAAGTAAGGGATGGCCCCACTGAGAGGCAAGGGGCAAACCTGTTGTTTACTGAGTTGATCAACTCACTCAATCTCTTGTACATATCTATCTAACTCAGCATGATCCCTCTTCAGATGATCCACCTCATTAGCTAGGGCAATTAATTCCCTAGCACATTGTATTTGAGGGGCTCCTGGTAGACCAGGGCAACAACCATCTTTGTCAACAACCCCAACTGGACTAACAGCAGTCACCATCATTTCACATAAGGCAGTGAGTTACTGCTGCAGCTCAGCAACTTGAGCAGTCAACGCAAGCACCTGTGGGTCAGGCTGAGGAGCTTCAGTAGGACGTCTTTGACTACAAGTAGATGCACGTAGCTTGCAAATAGTATCCCATACTTTCTGCTCTCTATCTAACGAGTCATTGGAAGGAGGAGAATTTGGAACTCCTGGCTTGGGCGCAGACAATTTGTCCACTTGACTCTAGAGTTTGGCTATAGCAGTGGCAGTGGCAGCTATCTCTTGATCAAACACTGTACTGAGCTCATTAAGGTCATTAGCAGCAAGGTCAGCTACCTGCTGTAGTTGCTCAAAGGAATATGTGCTGAATGCATTGAGCTGTTGTACAAGTTTTTCAAAGTTTGGTGAGGTAAGCATTCAAGGTGGAATCTACTTGAGTTTGCAAGGG
This sequence comes from Entomophthora muscae, assembly GCA_014839935.2. Taxonomy (NCBI): domain Eukaryota; kingdom Fungi; phylum Entomophthoromycota; class Entomophthoromycetes; order Entomophthorales; family Entomophthoraceae; genus Entomophthora; species Entomophthora muscae. The sequence continues at coordinate 217,413 of QTSX02002207.1, forward strand.
CTGTTCCAGCTGGGAAAACTCATGTAGATGCTCCCTGATGTATTTGGGGATGGACTGGCACATCTTTTTGATAGAATTAACCAAAAGGGTCTGGGAGGTGACAGAGTTGCGCTGATTGCCAGATACCAAGGAAAACAGGGAGTGGATCCATTGTTGATAGGAGGCAAACTGATCCCAGCAATGAGTAACAGCTGCTTGTAGAGACAAGATTTCTTGAACATGGAGCTCTAACACCATTTGATGATGGGCTAAGGAAGGCTGCACAAAGGATGACAGTAGGTGCTCAGCTGAGCCAGCTGCTGAGAGGAGGTGTTGTGGAAATAGAGGAGCCACAATTAATTTGTTGTATTCCACTTGACTGAACTGCAGCTGAAGGCAAGGGATGGCTCCTTTACGGGCTATCCCAAGGGCTACTGCCATGACTTGTTCTAAGTCAGGGGTGCCCATGGGATAAGCAACTATTCAGGACCATTCCTGAGGTTCAGTACAGTATGAACAATAGGCAGGTTGGCAATATCTTCTTCAATAGGAGGACTGGTAATTTCAGGTGAAGTTGTCTCTTGTATAGGCGGAGGCCTAGGACCTGAAAATGTGGATGAAAAAGGGATAACCAAGGGCTTACAGCCCCTGTAGTGAGCACCATTTTTTTTGTGTTCTGAGGTGCAGCACAGACACACAACAGGAAATCCTAACCTTAGGATTAATTTGTACTAAGTCTCAGTTAGATGACAGGGAAGGCTATGTGTTTACCTTGCAGCCCTGGGTGAATAATCTTACTAGTTGTGGCTAGAGAGTGGTGCAGAAGTACAGAAGACACAAAGATAAAAATGTGAATAGAGCTTAGATTTTATTGGTGAATAAAAAATGGAATATATTATGGTTAGGAATACCACAAAACACTACTTATACAGTAGGATCACTCACCACAAGCATGAGTGGGGCAAGTGAGTTGGGCAGAGTCAAGAACCTGAACAATTGTATTTCCCAATCCAGCTATTAACTCATTTCAAGAGGCAAAAGTAAAATCAAGAGATTTGTCTTTTAAATGGCCCACCAAAGGCAAAATCAAAATACAGTGAATAGCGGGATTCATAACATCCCCCCTAAACATGCCTTCCACACTGTGAGTATTGATGTTTTTGGGCCTCTCTCTTGGTCTAAATCTGGGTGTTGCTTTATCTTAGTTGCCATAGACCATTTTAGTAAATGGGTTGAATCCAGATACTTGAGATATAACTGCAAAGACCACTGCTAATTTCTTGCTGCAAGACATCTTCTACCAACATGGCTCCCCCAAGTCCTACTTTCTGAAAATGACACCAACTTTAATGCTTGCCTCATTACGTCCATTGTAGAGGCTATGGGTACCCACCCATCTTTCTCCGCACTATATAACCATTTGACTAATGGAACTGTTGAACAAGCCAATTCCTCCCTGGTATTATAATGAGGAAACTCATGCTCTCTGATGCCGCCAACTGGTATATGTTTCTCCCTGCTGCCTCTTTGCTTATCAACTCAGTAGGCACCAAGTGACTGGCCAATCCCCTTTTTTCATGCTGTATGGGCGTGAAGCCACAACCCCCTCAATCTTGGGACCCCCTTTGATCAAAGTTGATGTGTCTACCAATCCTGAGGCCCATTTTAAATACTTAACTAATTGTATCATTGACATCCAAGTGACAGCATATTCCACTGCTTACAAGGTCAAGACTTTAGAGCTCTCTCTGTCTAATGCTTCTAGAGCCCCCCTTCCTGAGTATCAAATAGGCAACCTAGTCCTCTACTATCAGAATTGCACAGGCAGTAGAGCCTATAAGCTAGACTCCCACTGGGCTGGACCTTGTGAAGTCACCTTCAAGAAGGGCATCAAGTATACCGTAAAGCTGCTGTCCTCTGGACGCCCCTTTGCCTGAGTCCATTCCAAATTCCTTTGTAAATATCAACTCCCTGTGTCCAATCTTGAGGTGGGAAATATTGTAAATTGCGCTATTAATGCTATTTCAATATGGCCTTCAAATAATGATAATTGCAAAGATATGACTGGTTTTGCTTTCAAGTTTGGGAATTCCTTGCCTTCTGTAAATGGGTCTGGTTCAATATCTACCCATTCCGGAATATTGTACCTGTCCTTGTCTGATCCTGGTATGACCTCACCCCAATGTGACCCCCTCTGCCACTCTGTCTACCTAATGAGTGATCATTGTCCCTTGTCTACTATTTAAGTAGAATCATTTCTCCTGATAAAGACAAGTTTATCCACATTTGTGTTGGCTTTAATATTCTTCAAGATTTTTCCTTTCCTTTTTGCCAAAAGGAAGTCTTCATATTGTATTCCAGGAAATTAAGATATATGCCCTTAATTTTGCCCTGAAGGTTAACCCAAGGCTAGCTTTGAACCTCAAATCTTTTTTTATAAAGATTTCCTGCTATTTCCTCTTGGATGTTGTCCCCAGGAGCCAAACATGACAGTCCTTGTACCTGTGTGACAATACAACACTCTCAAAGCCCGCAGATTGTTACCCACAACAACAACCACAACAGTACCACAGCAGCCTGAAATACCCAATCTTGTTTTCCAGCGCCCATGTATAGCTGAATTGGCACCTTTGCAGGACTATGTTGTGATAACACCTCTTTTTTGATCAACATTACCAGAAGTAAGTTTGAACAAGTAGAATACCGCCGCAGACTCTGGGTCAGTGAGATTGCCCTCTGCGTCACAGGGACTGCTTCACGTTTTGTAACCAAATGGCTAGCCCAACACCCTGACCAGAAGGAAAATTGGAAAGTGTTCAAGGCCACATTCCTCAAAAAGTTCTCCATGAAGGACTTGGAAGTGGTGATCATGACCAAGCTTTGAACCTTCAAAACGACAGGAAACATCAAAGAATACATTGCTGCATATGAAGGACTATGTGGTCGTGCACCCAATACCATCAACTTTGATGAACCTGGGCCACATCTGGACTTTTATAATGGCCTTCCCACACACATTAGACGTCAGTTTGACATGACCTGCTGCAAGAACCTCAATAATGTATTCCTAGAGAAAAAGCGCACAGCTCAGAAGTCTGAAAATCTACACACCACTAACAAGCGCAAGAAAAACACTGCGGCTAAGAGAGAACCTTGCCCCAATAAGCAAAATAACTGAGCCAACAATACCCATCCTTGAACCAGGAATCACACTGCACAAGCCAACCAGACCAGCACCAAAGATACCAACAAGGAGGGAAAAGCTCAGGGGAGTGCTTAGGCAAGCCGCCCTCCCCCAACTCACAAGACTTGTACAGAGACCAGGACATGGACTCAATTATCATGATCCAATTACCCTCCAGCAATCCTCTACTGTTTGCTGCCCAAATTGGAAAAAAGCCCTTACCTATCCTTTCCATTTTTGCAGATACCAGGGCACAGCACTATTTGATACTGGAGCAGATCAATCCCTTGTTAACAAAAAAATTTCCAACCTTATAAAATTACCAACAGTTCAGAGCAGTGCCAGGAAAATCATCATGGCGGATAACAGAAGCATGCCAGTCACTAGAGAAACAAAACCTTTCTGCGCTCAAATTGAAGACGTGCAAACAATAATTAGCGGCCCTATCATACCAATCCCTAAATACAATGTAATATTAGGTCTAGATCAGATGCGGAAAACCAAACCCCACATTGATTGGGACAGTGCCACTCTCACCATCCAGCGCGGCAAAGTACACCATCACATCTACCTGGCTCACCTTGACACCCTCATGTGCAACTATGCATTTGTAAAAATAATGGAAACAAAAGAGGAGACAGACCCCAGCAAGATCAATTAGAGTACCTTTAGATAAAAAATCATTCACTTTAAGAATACAGAATCTAGACGTGAACAGGACTACATCCGTGATCAGCTAGTCAAAGAATTCCCCTCTGTTTTCCAGGAATCACTACCCAGGTTACCACCCAACGGCAGCATACAACATGAGATTGACCTTAAAGGAAGAATACCCAAGGCACGCCCTATCTATTACTTAACACCCCAAGAAGACAACACCCTAAAGGCCTATCTTGACAAGGCTCTGGACAAAGGCCTCATTACACCCTCAAAATCACCCTTTGGCGTTGCTGTCTTCTTTGTGGCAAAGAAAGGCGGAGGACTCTGCCTGGTCACCAACTACAGAGCAGTTAATGAGGTCAAAATTAAGAACAGGTATCCCCTGCCCCTGATTAATGACCTTTTTGATGCCCTGGGGGGTCCCAAATCTTCACAAAAATTGATCTGACAGCAGGATACCACCAAATTTGTGTGAAACCTGAAGACATCCCAAAGACAGCGTTCAGAACCAAATACAGATCTTTGAATGTGTTGTCCTTAACTTAGGAATGACAAATGCCCCCAGTACCTTTGCGGCATTCATGAACAAGGTTTTCAAAGAGCACATTGGGAAACAAGCAATTATCTACCTGGATGACATCATCATCTACAGCCCAAACTTAAAACAACACTGGGACAATGTCTGCCTAGTTATTCACACCCTCAAAAAAAATCAAATCATTGCCAAACCATCAAAATGCAACTTCTTCTTGTCTGAACTCCCCTTCCTCAGCCACATTGTCAGCAAGGACGGGATAAAACCAGACCCAGAAAAAATATGCACCATAACCAAAATGCCAGCCCCCAGAAACAAGAATAAACTCCGCACCTTCCTAGGCATAATAGCCTATGTCAGAAGGTTCATCCCTGACTGGGGCGCTCTGAAAGCTCCCCTATCAGCCATTACAGGCAAGACAACTGTGACAGATCCAGGAAATTCATGCTTGCTTCTTCATTATTCTTGTCTGACTCTTTTACGGTTTGACAGGGAATCCTTTATGTAAGATTCAATGAGCTTGGATTCCAGGCAAGCAATCTTGGCGCTAAACTTGTTGCCATATGGTGATCACTTCCACGTTTTTGCTTTCCATAGTCTTAGCTACAGATCATCTCTTTCATTCCATGGTAGTCTTCTTTCAATCAAAAGCCAAAAACATAAACATAAAAAGATTGAGGGGAAAGCAACCATTGTCACACATAAGTATCATTTTTTATTAATTATTATCATGTTTCCATTATATACCAATTGGGGTACATTTGGCTGAAAAACCCCTCTGGTTCTGGAATCACACCTGGATTCCTATCACATGGTTTATGATATAACGTTGTCATCCAATCCAGATCTTTAACAAAAGATCTTCACACTATTAACCTATAAGAATGTGCCCTAATTTATTCCAGAATCACCTGATTCCTTCCATAGAAATGTATTGCTTTGTCTTGAAGCATTCCAGACTTCTGGTGCCAAAACCCTGTGGAATATATGTATTCCTGATCCAAGCTATCATTGTTCCAACTAGGAACCAGCTGATCAATCCTGAATGTATAGACACCATTATCTACATTTAGTTATTTTTTCATTTAATGGTTTTTTGCCTTAAAAATCTATTTAAACACTTTGAAACTCAAACCAGGCAGCGCCACAACGCCTAGCAACTCAGAGCCGGAAACATTCACTGGGCAGCGCCTTGGCGCTTTACAAATCAATTAGGCGGTGTGGTGGCGCTTCTAACCTAATTAATTTTCCAAAATGGCACTTTTAAACCACAATTTGGGGGTTTACTTTTGGCTAACCTTAACCAAAATTCTTGACACAGTCAATGCAATTAAACAATATAATTAAATACTCATTAATTATATTCCCAGCATAAATTAATTAACTTTCCCAGTTAATTAAACGGTTTGAAGACACCAAGTTGTTACTTGACACAGTCAAGTTCATTTCAGCACTATGATTAAATTCTCATCAATCATATTCCAGGGTATCAATTATTAACCTTCCCAGTTAATAAATTGTGTTTGAGACACCTATCATTATAATCTGAATCATTCAGATTATTCATTTCTACCCTCAATTAGTACAACCTAATTGATTCTTGGGTATCAATTAACCTACATGGTCAATTAGACATTTTGAGACACCTAGTCCCATAATCTGAATTGTTCAGATTATTCATTTTGGCCCTCAATTAGTACAGCCTAATTAATTCCTGGGTAATCCATTACTATGCTGGAAAATATCTCCCAGGTCAATCCCATTGTTTTTAATTTCAACCTATGAAATTCATCACAATTTAACCTCTTTGTGAAGCCACAGCCCAATGTGACTGTAGTACGGTCACAACAACTAAGTTTGTATGGACTCTGTTATAATATCAAAATTCCTGCCAGTTAAAGGAACAAATGATTACCGCCCCATACTCCAGTATCCAAATTGTAAAGGGATATACAAACTAGAAACAAACACCTCTGACTGCATCATAGGAGGAGTACTCTGCATCCAAACAGCAGAGAAAGACTTCCTCCCTGTGACGTATAAGTCAAGAAAGTTATCTGACGGTGAAAAAAGGTTCCCCATTCACAACAAGGAATTAGTGGCCATTGTATACTGCCTCCTAAAGTGACAATGCTATCTGGAAGGGGCTTAGACATTCAAAGTGCTTACTGATCACAAATACCTAGTGTTCTTTAAAACACAACAGCACCTATCAAGGAGACAAGCCAAATGGATGAGTCTCATACAAAGATACCCCATGCAAATCAAATTTAAACCAGGCAAAGAAATGCTTACCGCAGATGCCCTATCAAGGCTATACAGCAAGCATGCCCTCTGCGCTGATGGCAACCCCAACTGGCCCATGCTCATCATGGGGAATCTCCAGGAAGGCTTCCCACCAGGCACTTATATGTACGTACAAGAAAATGTCCTTAAGAACAAACATTTGTTCAAAAAGGTATATGGTACCCTGCATTGAATACTCCCAAGTGGTGACACTATACCCTACGTTCTGTCAACTCAAAAGATTGACATCATCCTCAGATATCACAGAGACCTGGGACACACCTGTAGCAGGAAACTAAACAAGTAATTTAAGAAACTCTACTGGCGGCCAAATATGATAGATGGCATCAAAGAGGTACTGGAGCAATGTGAAGTATGTGAAAAGTATGCCCAAACCAAAGCACCACCCAAGTCAGTGGTACCTGTATCCATCACACAACCCTTCAAGGTATGGTTGTTGGATATTGTGGGACCAATGCCTGATGAAAACAAAGGGAAAAGGTATATCATAACAGCTATTGACTATGCAACCAGATGGCCTGTGGCACAAGCCACAAAAGAGCATAAGGCAATGATGTGAGACAATTTATTGGCAAAGAAATCATAGACAAATTTGGGAAACCTGACTTCCTGATCACAGATGGAGGCACCAAACTTAAAGCCATCAACACTAATGTCTACCTTGCCAAAAACGGGATAAAACACATCACAGACAGCCCATATCACCCTCAAGCAAATGGACAAGTGGAACAACTAATTAGCGCACTTGTAGAAGCCCTCAGTAAGTTATCTGCTAACAATCCAAGGGCTTGGGTTGACATGCTTCCAACAGCACTTATGGTCTGTCAAACACAGGTTAACTGTTATATCAGCAAAAGCTCATAAAAACTTGTCTATGAACAAAAGCCCTCTCTTGTTAGTACAGCTGCAGGACCCTGATTACCTCTACCTAAGAAGGTGCCAGAGGCTAACAACCCTAATGTGCAACAGGCTAGAAAAGACCAAGAATACATGGAATGCAAAAGAGTCAAGAGAGAAGCAATCCTGCTACAACAGGAAAGGTTCCAACCTGGAGATAAGATCTGGGTTGTCAACCATGACCAGCACAAATTAGACCCAGTATTGTGTGGACCAGGCATTGCTATGGAAGTCAAACCCAATAGTACCTACCTCATCAAGGGTATTGGAGCACAAACCAAGCTGAAACATATGCATCACAACTGACTCCGCCTATGCAAAGCCAGAACATCCCAGCAAAATTACAGACTCCCTGTCCCCAACGCCAAACTGGATCAATACCAAGCACACATCCCCAACTCTCTGAAAAAAAATTCCCAAGGCTCCGCCTTCCAGCACCCCAGGGGGGATGTTGCAACATCTTTGATTACTCCCTCTCAGAGAATTAACGCCCCAAGTAGTTCACCAAATGAGTCACTGAATGGTTCACTGTCTAATCAATAGGCCGGTGGCACTCCTATTGTTCAACCATCTATTATGGGATCACACAATCCAGATCCTAAGCAGAACACAACTTGAGTAAGCCTTGTAACTTAAGAGGAACATTACTCAGATAAGCCCCATGACCTCCATGATGTACATGGACAGTATGTGGCCTCCCATGATACTATACAATATTCTATATTCTACCCAATAAAGTATCATTCTTCTCTTAAATCTTCCCCTTTATCTCGTTTATTATACTTCCCAGAAGTATAATCTCAACACAATGTTACTTACTGCTGCACATCTGATTGGCTGCGTCAATTAGGCTTGACAATCCTGGACCTGCTTTATCTACCTTTGGTGAAGGCTCTGCACTTGTTCTACGCTCATCTTCACTATAGCTGCTGTTTAAGCATGGCTTTACTTGTGGCTTCCTCTTGTTTTCTCTGGTTTCTTAAATCTATAAGTAATATTATTAATTTACAGGTAGAACAACAAATGGTAAAGATAGTCTTCTCAGCCATAATTTCAGTGAAACTTCATTTCAAATCCCCTTCTACTCACTTAACCTCTTAATTGTTCCACCCTCTATTTTTGGGGTATTTAAGTGAGCCACCCTCACTATTGATTACTTGTTCCAACAATAAAGAATTCATAGTACTCTTTTTTATTAAAGTTTTCCTAAATATTCCTTTTGAAGCCATGCAGGGAATTTTCTTCTTTTTCTGGTTTCTAGCTTCCTTCTTGCCTGTGGTGTTAGCCTCGGAGAACCCAACGCCAACCACTGACTGGCACAACTCCTCCCCAGATGATTCTCACCAGAAGGAATCTCTGGCCCATGTTTGTTTTGAATATCCCTCCAGTCACTGGGGGAGGAAATTCCACTATGGCTGTTCTTCTACTCCTCTGCCTCCAGCAGAACCCTTGTTGGTTAGGCCCAACGCCTCATTCTACCTGTTAACATATGTGGCAGATTACTATCTATTGGGTCGTTTAAGCTCTATGATGGGAATATTTGCCTACCTGGGCCACTTAGTCCACCTTTTCATGATCACAGTATCCATTAAATCAGTAATAGCAGGGCTCAATTTAGGGGCTTTAGCTCACCATATTGGGAACTTTTTCCCTATCAAGTGGGTCCCTGACACCTTTGGACCTGTGCATTTTACTGAATACCCGCCCAACCCCATCTACTTGGAGTACAACTTGGAAATCATCCTCATTGCTGATCCCTTTGCAAGGACTAGAGAAACCAAATACATAGGACACAAAGGAAAAAAGGATCAAGGTGCCGCCCTTATTGTTCAAAGACAAGTACAATTACCTGCCAGCATACTTTGTCCCCATGACTCTTCCCTTAACCCTGTGACCAGACCGCACAATGGAACTTACTGCTGCAGCAGAGACCACCTCTACCCAACTGTTTGGAGTACTCTATATTACTTTGACAGGATTAGTGGATTCCATGGTCCCTACCTCCAGACCCTGGTCCTTACTTGGGAAATCTGTATCTTATATTATCAAGTTAGCACCCATTCTATGGTGGGCTTTACCTGCCAGCTTGGCCGCACCCCATCCCAAGCCCCCAATGTCTTTACCCATGCCTGGCTTCCTGACACTTTATTATATTAGAGAATAATGAAGCAAGGTCTTTTACAACTCTTGCATTCATTTAAGGGGGGAGGGAATTGGGGTGGGAGATCAAATGTTACCAAACTGATTGACCAATGATATGAACAAATATGAGTGCATTTTTCAAGGCAGGAAAATCTTGACAAATTTTTAATGGACAGAATCAAAAGGAAAAACCAACTCAACTAAAAATTGAGGAACCTGCTTTGGATGCAATTATCACTTCTCTTAGCCGCTCTTGTACATGATATTTGACCAGGGGTGTCTCTTGGGTGGGTTAGGTGGAGCATATGTGGAATATTTCCACAATTATTAATTCAAGGACTTCTCTTGGGCTTTTTCAGTAACTTTTTTTATAATTGTTCAAACGCAATTCGGTGGAGATCCCCAAGCATTTGGCTGGAATTGAAGTATAGGCCTAAGGGGGAGGCTGTCGTACCCTGCCCCAAAAAACAGGCACTTTAAATTATTAACTTTATTATTTTTGCTTAACTTTCTTTCCTACTTTAAATTTAAAGATTTGGAATTTAAATTAAGAGTTAATACTTAAGTATTTTTAATCTAATTACCTTGTTTTTACATTGATTTGTGTTTGAGTTGTTGTTGTTGTCTTCAGTCTTTCCTGCTATTCAATAGCTTTATATTTTCTATTTTAAGCTAGAAAATTCTTAACATTAAATTACCTTTTTGAAACTCCTGTTACGTATTTGCTGGCTCTTCCCCAGCTTACGTTGCCAATCTCCAGCTGCTCTGTGCTTCAGTTCTGCTTCTCCTCCAGGTTTTTTGTCAGTTATCTCTATTTGCTCCTTCTCTTGGCAGTTTCCATTATGCCTATCATTATAAACTGAGAAAAAACACACCTATATAATAAAAAACTTGTTAAGAGTAGGCTTTAAGCCAAAATTCTAAGTGATTTCTACCCTTCAATTCTTTATCAAATTTTAACTTGAGATCTTAATTTTTAGAAATTTGTACATTTTTATTAATTCATTTTAAAGTTTGTCTTTTCTTTTCTTGAATAAATGTAAGTTGTAAAATAACAAGCCTTAGGCTTGTTGTATCCATTATTTTCCCTTAAGGAATCTTTCAATAGTTATATATATCAATTTGCTGATGGAGAGTATCCAAATATTGACATTCCCTTAGTTACCAACTGTTCACTATTAAACACCTTGTTTTATCTTCTTTGCTTAGGGTTCTTAAACTCTATTGCTCCTTTTGTAACCCAGTATAGGTTCTTAGCAGGATTCTGTAAAATTATGTTACAGACAGTTCCTACCTTTTTATACCTTCTGAATCTTAATCCTAATGCTTTACACACTTTAGTTTATAACCTTGCACCACACTGGGCAAGACCTTACATTATTTTGGCTTCCCATGGGATTGACCCAGGCAATACTTTTTCCATCTCTTCTATCATTTTTTAGCCTTGTTTCTTTCTATTATTATTATAACATTGTTATCTTTGGTACTCTTTTTACTTGGTTGGTTATATGATAAAGTTTTTTGTAATAAAGAGGGACTTACTCCTACTTCCTACACCAACCAGGCAGTAGTTCTCAACACCTTATCTCATATTTCTCCACCCCCTAGTATTTTTAACACTTTAGCTTATGCACAGGCCCACTTTACTGTTTAGAGATCTGAGTTCTCCACCAACTCCTAGAAGGTCCTCTATCTTGCAGAGAAGCTCACCAGTCACTACAGAGATTGGTTTAGCTCTCACTCAATACACAACCCAGGTGTTCTCAAGAACTATGATCTCTTTGTCAGTTCACTCCTATCCTTCTCTGGAAAAGACAAAGAGTCATCCACCCCCTCTGCTTCTTGGTTTGTAGGTCTCACACAAGGGTTGCTTCCACTTGGCAGATACAACCAGAAGTTTTTCTCTCTTCAGTCAAGACTACAAGCTTCTGACGCTGAGGCTTGCAGCTTCTACAAGATAGGCCTCAAAAATTGCTCCAGGAATTTTTGGTTGATCACAACCTCCCCAATGAATTAGAACCTCTTATCAGAGAGGTGGTTAAGTAGAACTAAAGATACCTTTCCTTGAAAACACATTCTTCTTCTAACCTATCCCCTGCAGCTTGGTTGTCTGTACCAGACAAGGTACCGCTTTCTTAAAACCTTCCACCTGGCACTGAGCAAAAGTCTGGGGGAGGTTTTTGCCTTACTGCCAAGTAAGTCCTTAGAAGAAGAAACAATATCCTATGCTCCTACTGTGGATCAAAGGACCATCTTTTACCAGCCTGCCCTCTCTCCAAGTGTTCTCCCTGTCAAGTTTATACTTCTGGGAAGTATAATAAACAAAATAAAGGGGGATATTAAGAAGAGAATGATACTTTATTGGATATAAATATAGTATAATATATAGTATCATGACAAGCCACATGTTGTCCATGTACGTCATGGAGATCATAGGGCTTATCTGAGTAATGTTCCTCTTGAGTCATAAGGCTTAATCAAGTTGTGTTCTGTTTAGGATCTGGATTGAGTGATCCCTGTCATAGATGGTTAACGGATAGTGGTGCCATCAGTTTATTGACTGGGCAGTGAACCACTCAGTGAGCCGCTTGGTGATTTACTCAGGGTGTTCATTCCCCAAGAGGTAGTAATTGAAGATGTTGCAACATCCCCTTGTCAACAAGACCTCCACTCTCACTTTGCTTTCCCTTAGCAACACTTCCAAGTCACCTACTGTCTTAGTAACTATTCATCGACCTTTGGGAAAGATCAAGGTCCTTGCTCTTCTCAATACTGGCACCAATGCCAACTTCATTGAAGAGAAACTTGCTAAACTAATTAAACTCCCCTCTTCTGGATCCCTTGACGTTAAGGTGGTAAATAGCACCCTCACTGGCACCACACCTATCCTCCAACCCATCACCATTGACTTGGAGGGCTCTCCATTCTGCATCACATGTAACTCCTCTCCCAACTTATCCTTCCCGTTCATCCTTGGATTTCCGTGGTTGAGAGAGTCTTTGCTTAAATTTTATCACCCAAACAACAAGATTCCATTTACATGCAATGACGTTGTCAAATTGCTACCCCTTGTATCTAGTACTCTTGGCCCAATCCCCTCCAAACTGAACTTTACTGCCATCTCTAGTACAATCCTGGATACTCTTTCCACCAAGGACAAGGATAGATTACCTTATTGTTACTCTGATTTCAAGGATTGCTTTAGTAAAGAGGAATGTAACCTGCTACCTCCTCATAGGCCTTATGATATTCAGATAAACCTTAAGCCAGGCACTCCCCCCCCCCTGACTCAGACAACACTCTACTAACAAACTACATCAATGAGGAACTCTCCAAAGGTTTCATCTCACAATTCACGTCTCCATGTTCTTCCCCCATCTTCTTTGTCAGTAAATCAGATGGCTCTATGCGCCCTTGTGTTGACTATAGAGAGCTCAATGAGATCACAATCAAGGATATATGCCCTATTCCTTCTGCTGAGGCTTTGACTGATTGCCTTGCTGGTAGTTCTGTATACACTAAGATTGACCTCTGAAGTGCTTTCAACCAGGTCAGAGTCTCTCCAGGCCACAAATGGAAGACCGTGTTCCATCCCCATTTGGGTTATATGAGTACAATGGAATGCCCTTTGGATTATGTAACGCTCTGTCAACCTTTCAGGCTTTGATGAATTAGGCACTTCTGCCCTTCCTTAACAAGTTTGTTGTTGTCTATCTTGACAATATTCTTGTATACTCCTCTTCCATTGACAACCATGCTGCTCACGTCTACCAGGTACTCCAGAGACTTTGGGAATACAATCTATTTGCAAAATCATCAAATTGTTCATTCTTCTGCACTGAGGTGGACTTTCTTGGCTACATGGTCACAAAGAATGGCTTTGCAGTCTCTCCCTATAAGGTCAAGGCCATTCAAGACTGGCCTGTTCCCAAGACTTGTTCCCAACTTTGTGGTTTCCTCAGGTTGGCAAACTATTGCCACAAGTTTGTGGAAAACTTTTTCCTCATTGATCTTGCCACTCACAGCCCTGACGTCTCCCTCTGTCCCCTTTGCTTGGTCACCTGAAGCTCAACTCGCCTTTGAGGCAACCAAGTCTGCCTTTCTCTTGAAGCCTGTCCTCCTTATTCCAGACCCTTCTAAGTCTTTCTCTGTCAAGACTGATGCCAGCAACTATGCCATTGGCGGTGTGCTCCTTCAGCTTGGGGGGATGGGATGCAACACCCTGTTGCATATTTCTCTCAAAAACACCTTCCTGCTGAACAAAACTATCCTGTACACAATAAGGAACTTCTTGCCATCCTCAAAATACTCAAGCATTGACATTGCTACCTTGAGGGACTCAACAAGCCTTTCCTCATTTACACAGACCATAAGAACTTTCTTTACTTTACCAAGTTGTGCTGCATCTCCCAGAGATACAGTAGATGGGTACTAGAGCTGTCAAATTTTTGCTTCAAGATTGTATACAAGAAGGGTATACTCAATACCCTACCTGACGCGCTTAGTTGTCACCCTTTATTATCCAATGTTGACAAAGACTACAAACTCCTTAACACCAAAATGGTCCTCCCACCTGAGAGCTTCCTTGAGCTCAATGTTATCATTACCACAACCCCTAATATACTGAAGCAAATCCATGAATCCCAGCTTTCCAACAAAGTCTTGTCTCAGATTATTGGCACTCTTACAAACAACAAGACAGTCACAAACCCTTCCTTCTCTCTGTTAGATGGTTTGTTATACTTCAACAACCTTTTGATAGTTCCTTCCCTGGACCTTCAACAGCTGCTAACCATCATGTTCCATGATTCCCTTGCTGCAGGCCACTCTGGATATAAGAAACCCCTTTCTAAACTCTGCAATCACTTCTGGTGGCCAAGGGTGTCCACCTTTGTCAAATAATATGTCATTAGTTACCTGGTTTGCCAGAAAAGCAAGCACTCCAACCAGAAACCTGTGGGTCTCCTATGCCCCCTTCCAGTCCCTGAAGGTCCTTGGAAGTCTTTCTCTTTGGATTACATTATCCAGCTTCCTCAGTCTGAAGGTTTCAATGCCATACTGGTCATTGTAGAAAGATTCTCAAAAAAGGCTATTTTTGCTCCTTGTAATTCTAACATTATTGCAAACCAGACTGATTCCCTCTTTGTTAAAAATGTCTTTATCCACCACAGTACTCCAAGAGATATTGTCTCCAATTGTGGACCACAATTCCTTTCCCTGTTCTAAAAGGAGTTTATGACCCAGATAAGTGTTCACCTCTCCCTTAGTATGTCCTATCATCTCCAATCTGATGGGCAAACCTGTTGGAAATTGCGCTATTAATGGTATTTTGATATGGCCTTTAAATAATGATACATGCAAAGATTTGACTGGTTTTGCTTTTGAGTCTGGGAATTCCTTGCCTTCCGTAAATGGGCCTGTACCAATATCCACCCATTATGGAATACCATACCTTCCCTTGTCTGATCCTGGTATGACCTCATCCCAATGTGACCCCCTTGGCCACTCTGTCTACCTATTGAGTGATTATTGTCCCTTGTCTACTATTTAAGTAGAATTATTTCTCCTAATAAAGACAAGTTTATCCACATTTGTGTTGGCTTTAATATTCTTCAAGCTTTTTGCTTTCCTTTTTGCCAAAAGAAATTCCTCATCTTGTATACCAGAAAATTAAGGTATGTGTCCTTATTTTTTCCCTGAAGGCTAAACCAAGGCTAGCTTTGGCAGGAAATCTTTGTAACAAAAGATTTGAGGTTCATGTCCTCCTGGATGTTGTCCCCAGGAGCCAAACACAATAAACCCAAACGTACAAATCAGTAACTATAATGTTCCCTTTGCTGCTTTTCCAACAAACAACAAGGCAATTGGGCTTCTCACTTACTTTTGGCTCAGTATTCCTACAATTCTACCCCCCCATTTCTCTACCAAGATGACCCTGTTCATGGCAAATTTAGGCTATACTCCTGCCTTTATCCCATCAGTCATCTCCTCTGTCTGTTCCCTGTCAGCCGAGGAGTTTCTGGTCCAGCTACAACTCATCCAGAATTTCTTAAAGGAGAATCTCTCTAAGGCTATTGAGGTTTACAAGGTCCAGGCCAACTGTCACTGTCAGGAAGGAAAGAGAATCTAAGTCAAAAACCTTGTATATCTTAATACAAAGAATCTTCCTATCAGATGGCCCTCCTGTAATCTTGGTCCCCAATTCATAGGGCCTTTTCTTGTAACAGAAAAGTTGGAAAGGTTGCATACCATATTCAACTTCCTCCAGGGTATTGGATCCACAATGTCTTTCATGTTTCCCTTCTCAAGCTCCAGACTGCTACCCCTCCTTCTCATCAGAACAATGAAACACCTCCTCTTCAAATGGTTGAAGGAACTCCTGATTATGAGGTTGAGTCCATTATTAACCACCGTTATCACAATGGTAAACTCCAACACCTGGTTCTTTGGAAAGTGTATTCTGTTAAGGAGAGTTCTTGGGAGCCATTACCCAACCTTGAAAACTGTCCTGAGGCCCTCAATTCTTATATCCAAGCACATCCTGAGCTTGGATCTGGAGGGGGAGGCTATCATACCCTGCCCCAAAGGGCAGGCTCTTTAAATTATTATATTTATTATTTTTGCTTAAATTTATTTCCTACTTTAAATTTAAAGATTTGGAATTTAAATTAAGAGTTAATATTTAAGTATTTTTAATCTAATTACCTTGTTTTTACATTGATTTGTGTTTGAGGTGTTGTTGTTGTCTTCAGCCCTTTCTACTATCCAATAGCTTTATATTTTTCTATTTTAAGTTAGAAAATTTTTAACATTAAATTACCTTTTTGAAACTCCTGTTACGTATTTGCTGGCTCTTCCCCAGCTTACGTTGCCAATCTCCAGCTTCTCTGTGCTTCAGTTCTGCTTCTCCTCCAGGTTTTTTGTCAGTTACTTCTAGTTGCTCCTTCTCTTGGTGGTTTCCACTATGCCTATCCTTTTCCCAACTGTCAAAGAATTTTCTATAAATAAAGAGCTTGTGAAGAGTAGGCTTTAAGCCAAAATTCTAAGTGATTTCTACCCTTCAATTCTTTATCAAATTTTAACTTGAGATCTTAATTTTTAGAAATTTGTACATTTATTAAATTCATTTTAAAGTTTTGTCTTTTCTTTTCTTTTCTTGAATAAATGGAAGTTGTAAAACAACAAGCCTTAGGCTTTTTGCATCCATTAGTTTCCCTTGAGGAATCTTTTAATAGTTATATGTACCAGTTTGCTGATGGAGTGTAAATCCACTGCCATCTTTAGCCTTGGATCAAACTTTTTCCCCCTGCTGCACCAAAAAGGGCCCAAAAATGACAGCCAAGCCACTTAATTTCTTAGAAGACTTAGCTCATACTGTTGATGAAAGATTTGTAGTTGCATACACTTTGGATGCTCCACCCCTAATTGCCACTTCCATGGAAGAAACCCTGATCAATTTAGACTGTTTGCTAGCCTGGTATTGACCATTATTGAAGAGCACTAGAACCGCCCAATCAAATTAACACACATCATCCTCCTCAAAGGCAGAGGGTTCACAAATACCTGAATCCTGTTACAGTAGAAAATCAAATGGAAGGGATAGTGTGTCCTTGTAAAACCAGAAACCAGCAAAAAACCGCAGCCAAACCCTTAAAAGAAATAGACAACCTAAATGCCGTCATAGACAAAAAATGGATCAAAGCTGGGGTTGCCCAAATAGTCCTGGAAAATCTGGACCTGCCTTATTTTTCCCCAAATAATTATGACAAGAAAATTATGTGTTATACGTTATTTGGGGATGGCAGCGCTTGACCCGCTTGTTGCCAAAATTTCCAAATTATGATGTCATTGACTTGAATTCCAACACGGGACCTCCAACTGCTGAAAATATTCTTGCCAGCCAATCAGATGCCACCAAACCCCCTCCTCTCCCATCCTAAACTCCCTTAAGACTTCCCCTTTTCCCTCTAGAAACTTGTTTCTAGATAGCTTAGTTTCCCTCAAAATAAAAGAAAGTTTATCCCCAAAATGATGTTGTATCTGGTGCTGTTTTTCCTTGTCCTCAAAAGACTAGCCTTTGTGGCAGTCAAGGTTGCTATTGACTCCATGGCCGTAACTTGGCCCGCCCTTTACATGCCAATGCCTTCAGATTCTTTCTCTAATTTTCCCTTGCAAGTCATTTTCTTGTTGACAATTCTCACCTCCATCCTCTGCTACACCACCATCAGATCCAAGATGTTGAACCTGTTCTCCCAATTTGGCCTCCTGCTTGTCAAGCAACTCACAATCTGTTTATTATATCCTCATTGTATTTCCTTGAATCAAGCTGCATACTATTTCACTCTAACAAATCCAACTCCAGCCAATTAGATGGGTCCCCAGAAATTATTTTAAAGCCCTCCAGCTCCCCTGACTTAAGTCAGCAAAAATTTTCCTCCCACCAATCAGATTCTGGAAAAAGTAGTCAGGTGACAGACTACTGAGTGCTCACATCCCTTAAACATAGCCAGGAGGCTTTCAGTCCCCTGCTTGTTGATTCTATAGTTACAATAAATTTTGGAGTCATTTTTGGTTTCATTTTTAAGTTTTAAAGTTTTTAAAACCCTTGGACTTTATGCTGGAGCTCATATACACTTTAGTGGAAGTGTTAGTACTGGTTTTCCTTAATCTTGCCTTTTGCCGGCCCGGTTCAAACCCTGTTGTTGTCCCCTTACTCCTTGTTGTATTCTGAGGCGCAGCACAGACACACAACAGGGAATACTAACCTTAGGATTGGATTTTTACTAATTCTTGGTTAGATGGCAGGGAAGGCTATGTGATTACCTTGTGGTTCTGGATGAATGATCTCTACTAGTTGTGGCTATAGAGAGGCACCAAAGTACTGGAAGACACAAAAACAAAAATGTGAATAGAACTTAATTTTATTGGTGAATAGGAAAAAGAATATATAGTGGTTGACAATACCACAAAACTCTACCAGGACAGTAGGATCACTTGCCACAAGCATGAGTGAGGCAAGTGAGTTGCGCAGAGTCAAGAAACTGAACAATTGTATTTCCCAATTCAGCCATTGACCTATTTTAAGAGGCAAAAGCAAAAGAGAGAGATTTGTCCTAAAAATGGCCCACCAAAGGCAAAATCAAAACATGGTGAATAGCAGCATTCACAACACTGCCCCCCTCTAGATTAGCCTTAGGGGAGTGATACTTGTGGAGGAACTTTGCATGCACTAAAGCAAAAGGACAACCACTAGAGAGGAGCTTTACGGTGTATTCAGACCCTTGCTTGAAGGTCACTTCCAAAGGGTCAACCCACAGAGTGTTCAGTTTATGCGCGCGTCCACCCACTCTGTGTTGGTAATAAAGAACATAGTCACCAACATCAAACTCAGGAAAGGGGTAGCATCCAGCATTATTGGGGGAAAGCTCAAGCATCTTAGTCTTATATTCAGAAGTGTAAGCAGTGGCCTGTATATCAATTATGTGGTTGACTAGATCTTTGATGTGGTTGTTGGGATTCATGGCCTTATTGGAGGAGAGTAGGGGGCCCCCAAGAGCAACAGAGTGGTAGCCTCACACCCATAAAGTATAGCAAAAGGGGAATACCTGGTGATACAATGTTTTCTAAGGCAATATGCAAAGAGAGCAGCAAGTAATTATAGATCCCAGTTAGCAGCGTCAGAGTAGGTGAGCTTCCTCATGATAGAAACCAGTATTGAATTTACACCCTTGACTGCCCTATTTGTAGAGGGGTTATAGGGGGGAAGAGAAGGACTGATGAGACCCCAGGGCCTCAACAACAGAGGTTACTAACTTGGCGTTGAAATTAGTCCCATTGTCAGATAGCAACACTTGAGGGCAGCTGTGGCAGTAGAAAACATCTTGTAACAGGAAGGCAGCTGTTGTCTTAGCAGTGATGTCTTTAGTAGGGCAAGCTTCTACCCACTTGCTAAGTGATCAACAGCACTTAGGATAAAGCAACAACCAGAGTGAGAGCGGGGGAGAGGACCTACAGTATCAATGCTGACAGTGTGAAAGGCATGTTGAGGGGGAACTAATTTGAACTTATGGGAGGCAGCTCACAGTCTCTGAAGTTGGAAATTGTGGCAACAAGCTAAAACGTCTGGAATCAGCAGGCAAAGGTTTTCCCAGAAGTAACTCTTCTGGAGCCAGTCAAAAGTCTTGGCAATGCCTCCATGCCTGGTCTCCTTATGATCTTGTAGCACCAACAAAAGGCAAAGACTAGGTTGTACATAAGGCAGATATTGGTCTCATACTTTCTTAAAGAGCTGATTGTTGCAAATGAGGGTATCTTCAGATAGTTTGGACAAGGCCAATTGGACTTCTTCTGTCTTGCTTTCCCAACAGAAAGGATATACAATTATGTCAGGGATCCAGTCTCAGGTGGCTGGCCCGCCGTTTTCTAGGGTAACTTGGGCCGGAGGTTTTTCAGGCAGAGCCCACCACAAGAGAGTAGCTAACTTTAGAAGGTAGGAAGCAGACTTCCCCACCCAAGATCATGGGCCAGCAGCCAGTATGATGGTGTCCATCACCCCTGTGAGGGTGATGTACACTATTCTGAAGAGCTTGCTGGTATGGTCAGTTGGGAAGTTGGGCAAAGAAGCAGGCATAGTTTTGGGTGTTACAGGTAGTTCCATATAGATATTGTAGGCAGGAAGGTAGTTGAATTTCCCTCTAAATAGTTTTGGTGTGGAGAATATCCACAGGCCTTGACAGTTGTATCTAATAGCAGATTGTATGCGGGCCAAAGGATCAAATTTGAGTATGTTTTCTGGTGTATAGTCCTTGTACTCAGGCTTCAAGGGGTAATCAGTGAAGTGAATGGGCCCAAAGGGTGCACCAGGAGGACAGAAAACTGCAGGTGGTGGGGCAGAAGGGCTGGTAGATCTCAAAAAAAATTGATAGATGGCAAATACAAAATAAGGCAGTAGCTGTATAAGCCAAAGTAACATAACCTTTATTCAAAAACGGCAATAAGTTTGGAGAATGGGGTCCTTTGGTCTATATAGCGCCCCACCTCCAAACTTAACATTTTTCATGGGGAAATAATCAGGGCATTGGGAAAGGCAGGGCCGGGGGAATCAGGTGCTTGGGTCCAGAGGCAGCAAAATGGCACCCGGCCTGGAGTTCTTTCATTGATCAAGAATCTCAATTTGGCTACCTGATTATCTTGCTCTAGAGTTGTGATCATGGGGCTGGGTTGCGGGCCTGTGCCTCTTTCCTGGGTTGGCTCTTAATTGGTTGCTGATGTAGAGTGCAAATTCATGAAGCTAATAGTTGCTGCTTCAGTACCTCCATTAGGCGCTGTGATTAGTCTTTCATATGGTGCAATGATTTTCTTGGTTTGGCCTTTTTTGCCACATGGGCCATCATTTTTGGTATCAGCTTGCGGGGGGCTTGTCCCAGAAAAATTCAGGCAGGGGGTTCTGTAGTCCACAGGCCCAACGGCCCGGGGGAATTCAGGTACAGGGTTTGATTCCCACTCCCAGGCCTGGGTTTCCAGAGGGGAAGAATTGTCAATCCTGACAAATTAGCTCATATAACTGGTCAGCCTCAGCAGGATGTAAATACAAGGATGGGCATTCTGGATAAACCATCAGTGTTCTGATGTTGGATTCCAGGGCAATGGAGCACAGTAAAGTCATAACCTTGCAGGCAGAGGGCCCATATAGCTAGTTGTCCTTCTGGCTCCTTAAGCTGTTGTAACCACTTAAGCAAAGTGTGGTCAGTGAAATGGGTACCATACACGTAGTGGCAGAACTGTTTGACTGCATGCAACACGGAAAGACACTCTTTCTCTGTGAAACTGTAGTTCTTCTCATGCTTGTTTAGAACATGGGAAGTATAAGCCACAGGATGATCCACACCTTTGTTGTCTAGTTGGGTCAAAATAGCCCCAATAGCAAGATTGCTAGCATCAGTGTATAGGATGAATTCCTTATCATAGTCAGGATACACTAGGATGGGAGTCTCTTTGAGTTTTTGCTTAAGGGTCTCAAAGGCTTGCTGCTGACTGGCATTCCATTCAAAAGGAACATTATGTAACAGCTGGACTAGAGGTTCACTAGTATTAGCAAAGTCAGGAATGAACTGCCTGTAGTAGTCTATCATACTCAGAAAGACTTGTACCTCTTGCAGGTTGCTGGGCAGAAGCATTATGTTGATGACTTCAACCTTCTTAGTCATTGGGTGGATCCCTGTCTGGGTTACTTCATGGCCTAAGAATTC
Organism: Entomophthora muscae; assembly: GCA_014839935.2. Taxonomy (NCBI): domain Eukaryota; kingdom Fungi; phylum Entomophthoromycota; class Entomophthoromycetes; order Entomophthorales; family Entomophthoraceae; genus Entomophthora; species Entomophthora muscae. The sequence goes on from QTSX02002207.1 coordinate 239,365, forward strand.
AAGACGCTCTTTGAAGAAAGCTCACTTAGAGGGTTTCAGCTTGAGGCCAGCTTCTCAAATCTTTATGAACACCCCTTTGAGATGAGCCAGGTGATTGTTGAAGTTAGCACTGAAGACTGTTATATTGTCTAAGTATACCAGGACACATGACAGTTTCAAGTTGCGGAGGATGGAGTCCATGGCCCTTTAGAAGGTAGCTGGGGTATTGCAGAGTCCCTGCAGCATGCAGGTAGGATCAAACAGTCCTTCAGATGTAATGAGCGCAGCCTTTTGACAGTCCTTGGGCAAAAGGTCAACTTGCCAGTAACCCAATGCCAGATCCATATTAGAGAAGAGCTTATAACCTTCAAGTTGGTGGAGAGCATCATCAATGCGCGGTAAGGGGTAAGAGTCCTTCTTGGTTAAAGAGTTCAATCAACGGTAGTCCATCACAATACAATGACCCCCGTCCTTCTTCTTTAGGATGAGTAGGGGTGAAGCCCAAGGACTTTTGGAAGGGGCCAGTAGCCCAGCGTCTAACAGTTGTTTAAGCTCTTTAGACACCTGAGCATCCTCCACTTGACTGCAGTGATATGGTTTAGCGTGGAAGTGGGGAGTGTCTCCAGTTTTATCTGGTGGATAACGCCTTTGGCTAGACCATATTCAGCATATCTTTAGCAAAGATGTCTGAAAATTGATCTAGAAAGTCAACCACCTCTTTCTGTTGAACCAGGGATAGTTGAGGGAAGTCTTGTGCAGTAAACAGAGATAGGATTTGAGGCTTGTCTTCTGGTAGGTTGAAATCCTGAAACATACCAAAGGATTGGAGGTACAAGACATCAGGAGCATTCAATAATTTTCCATAACCAACAACCTTCCCTCTAGATATGTTTATGGGGAGAGCTGTTAAATTAGCTGCTAGCAATTGAACAGGGTCCTTATGAGAGACGTCTAGGATTCCAGGACAGAGGTAAGGTTTATTGCAACCTAATGAGGGAGGAGAGTAAAACTCCAATAAAGTTTGTTCAGGTAGTTCATACAATATTTGAGAGTCCAGGACGGCCTGAGAGCCAGGGGGATGGTTACAGCAGACGTGGCCAGGAGAGGGATCCCCTCAGACGCAGGACAAGCCATGGGCAGACATTTCATGTTGGTAGAATGGGTGCAGTACTTTATAGTGAAAACCCTAGTGGGGTATTCCAAAGCACACGTCTTTAGGCATTTACCAGGGACTTTAACCAGCTCTTCAAAGATCAGAAGGACTTTGTATCCCAGAATAGAGAGGTAACCATCTTTCAAGTTGATTATCCCATTATATTCTCTAAGGAACTGGGTACCAACCAAGATATTGTAGCTCTCATTCTCCAAGACAACTTCAGGCACAGCTAGGAGAAGCTTGCCTAACTGCATGGGGAGAACAGAATAAGCTCCTATGGCGCAAGTCATAGACAGTCCAGCCATATCATATGACTGGTGATAATTGAGGTCAGGGGCAAGTTTGAGTTTCTTCACTAGCTTAGAGGAGACAACATTGACAGGTGAGCCAGTGTCTAAGACGGCTTTGATATTCACTTTTTGAATGGATATCTCTACTTGAGTGGTAGTGAAACCAAAGGGTGGGAGAACAGCCAAGATATCCTGAGCCTCTTCTAGTTCCTTATCCCACTTCTCAATCATGCATCTTAATCCCAGGAACTCCTTATAAACAGTTTGGAGAGGGAGCAAAAAGGACACATTCTATAATACAGTGTCAGCAACTTCAGCAGCTTCTTCTGATGACTCCACTAGCACAGGGGACTTCTTTGCTTGAGTGAGGTAGGGGTGAGAGACAACTTTTTTGGTCTCAGGCAAAGACTTAGTAGTTGTTGTAATCTTTCCTGATTGTAGTTTATAGGGGACTGCAATGGTTTCAGGGACGGCAAGAACTGAGTACCCATACGTGTCAGGGTCCTCAACATTGGAATCATCCAGGTCAGAGTTTTCAGAGATATTGTGGAACAATAGGAGGATAGGAGGAGCCTCAGTATCAGCAGGCTTGGAGTCAGTTATAGAGGGAGGGATTGAAAGAGTCTGGGAAGAATTGTCAACTGAGAGTTTCTCTGCCTCTAGGTTGACTGTTCTTTTACCGCCTGCTCCTTGGGATCATCTCCTTCAACCTGAGGATTGGTGAAGACTTGAAAATGGTGACCTATCTTGCCACAGTTGTGGCAACCTTGACGTCAAAGAGAATTTTTCAAGTTTATTGTAAGGATACAAGGGCCATAGGAAGACAAACCAGAGTTAGAAGCGGCACAATTCTCCAAACAACTGCTCCAGAATGGGTAAGGTGCATGTCCTGCAATAGCGTTTTTATGCTCTTCATGGAGGAAAGCATAGCTTTATGGGCTTTGAAAAGAAGGCACAGAAGCTGGTTAACTTTGAGGGCTTGAGCACAAGCCATGTAAGCTTCATGGGCCGTCAATTGTCTGCTTATTATCAGTTACTGTCCTTCCGTGTAGAATCTGTCTGCAAATTAAGCTAGAGTCTGCTTAGGTTTGAAAGCAATGTGCATGAAGGCGTCCTTCTTAACTTCCAGGCTAAGGTCACCACCAAACTTGTCAATCAGAAGCTACTTCATATCTTCCTAAGTCTCAATGGTGGGCAGCTCAGGCACCACCACCTCCTTGCAGGTTGGTGTAGACAGGTCAAAATATGTTCTTTCTTAACCTCATCCAATGCTTGTCTCATGGCTGTTTCATAGATAGTTAGGAAAGCTGCAATAGTCAAGGTTTTGGGATCAAAGACCTGTTTAAAGATAGGCTTTGAATGAGCTCACAAGTTGGACCACCATTGTTGCTATCAAGTACATACATGCACAGGGAGAATTCTGCTTTAGATTCAGAGGGGAGTTCTCTAGCCCACAGCTGTCAAACACTTTCATCAAGGGTTGTCAGGGTCTCAGTAGTACAGGCACCTGTATCAGTAGCTAGAGTGGTCTGTTGCTCAGTAACATCTAGGCGTTGGCCTTGGGAGGTTACTACTGTGGAGAGTTCATCCAGTCAAGAAGTAAGGGATGGCCCCACTGAGAGGCAAGGGGCAAACCTGTTGTTTACTGAGTTGATCAATTCACTCATCTCTTGTATGTATCTAATTCAGCATGATCCTGCTTCAAATGATCCACCTTGTTAGCTAGGGCAATCAACTCCTTAGTGCACTGGATTCAAGTGGATCCTGGTAATCCAGAGCAGCAACCATCTTCATTGACAACCCCAACTGGACTAGCAGAAGTTGCCATAATTTCATGTAGGGTGGCAAGTTCTTGCTGTAGCTCTGCAACTTGAGCAGTCAATTCAAGCACCTGGGGTTCAGGTTGAGGAGCTTCAGCAGGACGTCCCTGACTGCTGTAGTTGTACGTAGCTCTCAAATGGCATCCCATATTCTCTGCTCTCTATCCACCAAGTCATCAATAGGGGGAGAGGGCGGAGCATCTGGCTTGGGCATAGATAATTCATTCACTTTATTCTGGAGCTTGGCAATAGCAGTGGCAGTGACAGCTCTTTCTTGATCAAATTCTGCACTGATCTCATTAAGGCCTCTAGCAGCAAGGTCTGCTACCTGCTGCAGTTGTTCAAAGGAATAAGTGCTGAATGAATTGAGCTTCTGTACAATTTGCTCAAAGTCGGTGAGATAAGTGTTCAGGGTGGAATCTACTTGAGTTTCTAGAGTTGTTCTAACTAGTGAAACTCATGTAGATGCTCTCTGACGTATTCAAGGATGAACTGGAGCATTTGCTCAATGAAATTAACCAAACGGGTCTGGGAGGTGACAGATTTGCACTGATTGTCTGATACCAAAGAAAACAGGGAGTAAATCCACTGTTGATAGGCAGCAAATTAATCCCAGTGATGAGTGACAGCTTCTTGTAGAGACAAGATTTCTTGAACATGGAGCTCTAACACCATTTGATGATGGGCTAAGGAAGGCTGCACAAAGGATGACAGTAGGTGCTCAGTAGAGCCAGCTGCTGAGAGGAGATGCTGTGGAAATTGAGGAGCCACAATCAATTTGTAGTATTCCACTTGACTGAACTGCAGCTGAAGGCAAGGGATGGCTCCTTTACGGGCTATCCCAAGGGCTACTGCCATGACTTGTTCTAAGTCAGGGGTGCCCATGGGATAAGCAACTATTCAGGACCATTCCTGAGGTTCAGTACAGTAGGGACAATAGGCGGGTCTGTGATGTCTTCCTCAATAAGAGGGCTGTTAATTTCAGGTGAAGTTGACTCTTGTATAGGTGGAGGCAAAGAACCTGAAAACGTGGATGCAAAAGGGATAACCAAGAGTTTACAGCCCCTGTAGTGAGCACCATTTTTGTTGTGTTCTGAGACGCGGCACAGACACACAACAGGGAATCCTAACCTTATGATTGGATTTGTACTAAGTCTTGGCTAGATGGCAGGGAAGGCTATGCAATTACCTTGTGGCCCTGGATGAATGATCTCTACTAGTTGTGGCTAGAGAGAGGCGCCAAAGTACTGGAAGACACAAAGACAAAAATGTGAATAGAACTTAATTTTATTGGTTAATAGGAAAAAGAATATATAGTGGTTGATAATACCACAAAACACTATCAGGACGGTAGGATCACTTGCCACAAGCATGAGTGGGGCAAGTGAGTTGCGCAGAGTCAAGAAACTGAACAATTGTATTTCCCAATTCAGCCATTGACTCATTTCAAGAGGCAAAAGCAAAAGAGAGAGATTTGTCCTTAAAATGGACCACCAAAGGCGAAATTGAAACATGGTGAATAGCAGCATTCACAACACTCCTAAGGGAAGAGTTAGTACTTAGTTGTTGTCTGTTTTGCTCTCACTTTTAAAAATATGCTTTGAACTTGAAAATTCCAGTTAAATCTTATATAATTTCCTATTTGAAATCTATAGTTTTCTTGTATTTCTTCTATTTCAAACCCGCTTTTGTTCTGGTTGTTATCCAAGACTCATGCGCCTGCGCTTAAGTCCTGACAACATTAAAGTTTATAAATTTAACTAGTGCACCTGCCTGTATCCTCCTTCACTTAATTTTATTATTTTGAAGCTCCAAAGTTGCACCGCCATACTTCAACTTTCCTGGAGATTCTGATTATGATACTCCTGGTCCTTAAGTTTGTAGTGTTTTCTTTGGCCCCCTTTCTGTTGCTTCTCTGGCCCACTTCTCCCAATTTGTGGAGTTGCCTCTCCTCCTCTGCTCATCTTGTGGGGGAGGACCTGTCTAGCCTTCTACATTTTCTGAGTAGTTTTCTTGTCTCAGGTGAGGCTCTGGTCAAGAGTCTGACCTGCAATGACTTGGACCTGTACTCTGCTGATCCCCTATTGTCCAATCCTGCCGCAGATGAGACTGCTTTGCACTCTCCTTCTCCACAGGAGAGCCCCAATCTGGTCCCCTTTCAGACACCCAAGATCTCCACCCTGGTTCCCTCTTGTTCACCTTGGTTGCTTAACGGGCTTGTGTTGATGGTCCTCAATGCCTACTTCCTGCAACTATCCCCAGTATCTTCCCTCTGGTCCCCCCTTAGAGTGTCTGTCCCCATACTTCACTGGGTGGCATCCTGGTAGTTCATCTTACCAGGATGGGAGCCAAACTTAATTAGCTTAGCCCCCCTCTCTCACATGGAGAGTATCCAAATATTGACATTCCCTTAATTAAAAATTGTTCACTATTAAACACTTTGTTTTATCCTTCTTGCTTAGGGTTCTTAAACTCTATCACTCCTTTTGTAACCCAGTATAAGTTCTTAGCAGAATTCTGTAAAATTATGTTACATACAGTTCCTACCTTTTTATACCTTCTGAACCTTAATCCCAATGCTTTGCACGCTTTAGTTTATAACCTTGCACCACTATGGGCAAGACCTTACAGAGGCATAACTTTACAAAGATCATTACTTGTGAAAATCTGGATCTTTACTCTCCCAACCTTGACCTGAACATCCCTTTGGTTGAGGAAACACTTGTGCCTCTTCCCCCCAGTCATAAAAGAAGATCTCTGGTTTCCAGGAGGCATCCAGAGTTCTGGAACACATCCCATACACATACCCCTTGGTTGCTTACTGGTCTGGCATTGATGGGGTTGAACAGCTACTTCCCTCAGCTGTTCCCTGTGTTCTCCCTGTTTTTGTCTTTAGAGCAGTCATTACAGTTATTTTCTGGGTGGCATTCTGATGGTTTGTCTTGCCAGGATGGAAGCCAAACTTAGTTAGTTTAGCCCCCCTCTCTCACATTGGTTACAGGTCTAAATCTGTCAGCAATTATACATCATATTGTGGGTATGTTTCCCAGTGGATAGATTTCTGACAATCTGTGTTGCTATACTAATTTGCAACAAGATAACTGGTTGTCAGGGATGTCAATTTTTCCTTCTCAAAACCCAAGGTATGAAGCAAGCTTCAAACCCTGGTCACAACTGCCTGCAGGCTACCAGCCCTGAGGGCCAGAGGGCCAGCTGCACATGTTTTTTGGGATTAAAGCCTTCAAGCCCAGACCACAAATGCTCAAGAAGAGAAAGACATCAGTATAAAGTTTCCAACAACAGCACCTAGTAAGAGACATAAGAAATTGCCTAATAGAGGCAAATAAATTCCCATCAGTAGCTTAATGAGCTTAAGATCTACCTTGGTGGCCAATTAAGATCCCTCACTTGAAGAAAATGAGGACCTAAAGGCTGCTTCCAATATTGATGCTCAGAAACAGAAGGGTTGTTGTAAAGTTACGCCTCCCCCTTAGGCCTCTACTTCAATTCCTGCCAAATACTTGGGAATTTCTACCAAATCATGTTTGAATATTTATCTAAAAGGTTACTGAAAAAGCCCAAGAAAAGCCCCAGCTTTAATATTTTGGAATTATTCTAAAGATGCCCCCACCTATCCACCCAAGAAACACCCCTGGTTAAATATCATGTGCAAGAGCAGCCAGGGGCAGTGGTATTTGCATCCAAAGCAGATTTCTCAATTTTAGTTGGTTTGGTTTTTCTTTTGATTATGCTCATTCAAAAATTTTCAAGATCTTCCTGCCTCAAGAAATGCACTCATATTCACTTATATCATTGGTTGATTGATTTTGTGACATTCAATCTTTCATCATTCTCTACTCTAAATAAGTTTTAAATTTGTTAGCCTAATCTGGCCATTTGGTTTTTTCTGTTGCTTTTGGTGTTCAGTTGATTCCTTCCCCCCTTTGGCCTCCCAGGAATTGTTGGCAACAACCTTTTGCTTGTTGCTGAAACCGCAATTTTTATTGTAGTTGAGAGCTTGGTTTTATTTCCTATTAGCCTGCTCCCTAATTCTCACATTTTTGCTACCCTTTCTAAGGATCCAGCCAATAAAATCCTCCTGCAACATTGTCCTTTTGCTGTCCCAAACCCCAGGTGTATTGCTCACCCAAATTGCCATTCCTGATCTTATGATAAATTACCTGTAGTAGATGTAAAGTCTAGCAACAGGGTAATATATAAACCCATGGACCCTGTGCTAGACTTTATTTTCATTTTTAAATAAAGGTTATGAGATATTGGTTCTTCTAAATATTTCCATATTTTATCTTAGTTATCTTCCAATTCAACTCTAATCTCTCCAGCTTGCTGCCCCACCACCTGCAACTTATTGTCCTCTAGGTGTTCATTTTGGTCCTGTTAACTTCACAGAGTATTATTTGAAGCCTGAATATAGATATTACCTCTCTGAATGTATAATAGCGCAAAATTTCTTGGCCCAAACTAAAAAGTTGACCAGATATAACAGAAAGGGCCCTTGGTTTATTACTGAACCCCAACTGTTTAAATATAAGTACAACTTTCTACCCCCCCAACCAGACATTAAGCTGTCTCTCACCCCCAAACTTATGTATGTTTCTACACCCAAACTCTCCTTAGACCACACTAACAAGCTGTTTTGGAATAGTGTATATCACTCTTACTGGGGTGATTAACACTATTGTCCTGTCCTCTGGCCCGTGCTCTTGGGTGGAAAAATCAATTTTGTACCTCTTTAAGTTAGCACCAATATTATGATAGGCTCTTCTCACTAATTATCCAGCCTGCCTGATCCTGGAAAAGGATGTGTTGGCCACTCAAGATTGGTTTCCTGACACTGGTGCTCATTTTTATCCATGACTGAGTTTACTTAAAACAATTCTTCATACATTTCAATCCAGGTTTGCCATTTTTTGTTAATGTGGGTTACAATTCATTATCTAACATGAGTCTAAGGTTGAGAAGCAATGTAGAGGCTGCAACTGACCAAGCTGCTACATTAAAACAGGCTCATCAAGAGCTTCAAGTGACTCTCCCTGCTGTTGTGAAAACTTACAAAGAATATTCAGACCAAAAATTCCATGAAGGTTATATCTATCATCTCAGATACTTAGTTATGATAAATTTATGGAATATGAAGCTGAAGGTTCTTTGCTGCAAACTGGAACTCAAAAATATGGGTCTTTTCAAAGTGAAACAACAGATTGGACCTTCTGCTTATGGATTATAATTGTCTTCTTCCTTAAAGATATTTCACACTTTTTCATTAATGTTTTCTCACTTCTTTTATTGAATCTGCTGAGGTCACTTCCCAGCTATTATGGTAGAAGAAAACCCCAAATACTAATTATAATAAATTATATTATCCCAAGATTAATTGCTGTCATTTAGGATATCTGGTCTCTTATAAAGGGTTCCCGGATTTTAAGAATTCCTGGGGTTCACATTATGATTTTTCCAGCTCCTCAGATCTTATCTGTGAATTTATTTATGTTGCAAAAGAACCAATGTGAGTTCAGTATTTGAATTGGGGAAGACAACAGTCCAATAGAAAGGACAAGAATGAATAAAATAAGGTATTTTTTATTGTAGAATATTGTGATTAATATACCATATGGGGAAAGCCACAAGGCCACAAGGGGGTGGCATAGTGGGATGTTCCATGTAAGGTTTGAAGCCAAGGAATAACTTGTGCGGGGATCAGTAGGTCAAATTGGTAGCGCTCCTAATTAGGATGAAGTGCCCGCCATTTGATATTGCCATCAGATTGGTTCATGTTGTTAGATACGTCAAATGGCAACTCATTGAGCGCCCCCTGTGTATCATAAGATACGTTAGCAGGCAAGTCTGAAAACTTGGTTGCAACACCCCCCTTGCCCCCTGCTTATTGTCAGACACCAGGATTGGAGTCTGTGAAAGATCTGGGAAGGTCTGCACAAACAACCTTTGTGTGGGGATGGCGCGGCAGGGGCGCAAGAAATTGTGGTGGAGCTTCTTGGTGTTCCCTTGGGCATCTTTAAGTTGATAGGTATGATTGTCATAGACCGCGGCTATCTTGAAGAGCCCCAGGTTATTGGGCTCTAATTTGGCTGAATTGGGGTTGGGGGTGTAGACGGGGTTACCTACAGTGTATCTTGCCTCTAGGTGCTTTGTCCCCCCTTCAATTTATCTGTGTTTGCTTTCTCAGGCTTTGGCACGCCATTGATTTAGGGATGAAGTTGTCAAAAGGGGGGCTTTCTGGGAACTGTAGACCGTAAATTTCCCTGTTCAACTCCCGTCAGACTTTCTGGCGTTCCAAAGGCCAAGGCGCTGGGGCTGAACCCAATGCCTCTGTTTATTCTTGCTTGTAAAATAAGTAGAGCAGTAGGCAGGTGTTTAGTCCACACAATATTGGGGTGCTCCTGTGAGAGCTTGGCAATCAGTTGAACCAGTGAGCCATTTAACCACTCCACATGTCCATTGGCTTGTGGATGGTATGGGGTTGTGACTACCCGGTGAAGTGCATTCTTGGTGCAGTACGCCTTCATGACATGCCCAACAAGTTTGGGGCCACCATCTATGATGAGGCATTTGGGCCGCCCAAAGCAGGCCACAATTTCCTTGCCAATGAAGCGGGTGATGGTGGTGGCAGTGTGGTTAGTAGACGCCCATGCTACTGGCCAACAGGTGAAGTGATTGATGGCTGTTATGATGTACTTCTTCCCCAGTCTGTCTTCAGGGAGGGGTCCAATAACATCAAGGGCCCACTGTCTGAAGGGTTCCATGGCTTTGATGGGCAGGACAGACTTTGGGGGTGCAGGTTTGGACGTATTCTTTTTGCACAGCACACATGTTTCAAGGAGATACAATATCTCTTGACACATACGCAGCCACAACCCTTATGTTTTATGATATCAAAGAGGTTACATCCTCTGATGTGACCCAGGGTTTGGTGATAATGCAATATTGTGTCACCTTGTTGTGTGGTGGAAATGTAGGGCGTCTTCTCACCTGTCTCTGCCCGGCAGCAGACGTTGCCAGCATTGGTGGTGAACTGACTTTTGTTGTCCTTCAGCTTGGAGATGGTTACTGAGTTAAGGCCTTTGTAGCAAGTTGCTTCAGGACGGAGGTACAACATTGGCCAATCTGGATCCAAGCCGTCATCCCCGGTGATGAACGCTAAGTAGAGGCGGGAGAGGGTGTCAGCTGTGATAAGTTCCTTCCCAGGCTTGTAATCAATGTGCAACTGGTAGGGGGATAGACACTCAACCCAGCCTGCTTGGTGGTGTGTTAAATGGGACTGTGTGTTGAAGTATTGGAATGACTTGTGATCCGTCAGGAAGCAGGGTGAAAAGGTAGCCCCTTCCAGGTAGCAGTGCCACTTCTCAACGCAGTGCACAATTGCCGCTAATTCTTTATCATGAATGGTATAATGTTGTTCTGAGTTGGTAAGCTTCCTGGACTCATATGCCACAGGGAGGAAGACGCTGTTGCCAGCTTCTACCTGTAGCACACCCCCTATGTCCCTGTCAGAGGCGTCAGTCTCAAGTTTGTACTGGAGGTTTTAATTGGGGAACTGCAGTACAGGGGCAGTTGTAAGTCTCTGCTCCAACATCTTGAAGGCCTGATCTCTGGCAGGGGTTCAATGGTTGTGCTGTTTGGTGTTGAGGAGCTTGGTGAGAGGTGCAATTAGCTCCCTGCAATTGGGAATGAATTTGCGCACACAGGCAACCATGCCTAAGAAGGTACGCATCTGATCCACATTGGTGGGGGGCAGCATGCTGATGATTGCCTTAATTTTGGCAGGGTCGGGCTTTATCCCTTGGGCAGAGATTATGTGCCCAAGGAACAGTATCTCTGACTTGAGAAACTTGCATTTGTAGGGTTTAGCTTTCAGCTGATGTTTCCAAAGAGTGTTGAGGACAGCACAGAGGTGTTGGAGGTGCGTGGTTTGATCTTGACTGAAGACAATAATGTTGTCAAGGTACACAATGATGCATTTCCCAATCAAATCCTCAAATGCTTTGTTCATCAACATGGCAAAGATGAAAGGAGTGTTGGTCATCCTGAAGTTCATTACCCAACACTCAAACAACCTGTAGCATGTGTGAAAGGCAGTTTTTTCTTCATCCCCTGGTGAAATGCGGACCTGGTTGTACCCCACAGTGAGATTGATCTTGCTAAAGACCTTTGCACCCACAAGCGTGTCAAACAGGTTGTCAATCAACAGCAGGGGGTACTTATTCTTAACAGTAACCTCATTTAAGGTGTGGTAATCTGTGACCAGGCAAAGGGACCTGTCCTTCTTGGCTACAAAAAAGACAGCTTCCCCATATGGTGAGACTGAGGGGCAAATGAAGCCCTTGTTGAGTGCGTTTATGAGGTGCTGGCAGAGGGTCTCATCTTTTTTTGCTGTAAGACAATATAAGGGACGTGCTTTAGGTAGAAACCCTTGGAGTTGTACAGGATGCTGGATCTCTAAGGAAGGGGTTAGTTGGTCCAGTGTTTCACTGAAGCTGTCCTTATACTTCTTGTGGAGTGTGGCAAGTGCTGGTGGAGGCAAAGTGGTCAAGGGAGGGGCCGCAGATAGTTCAGTGCGGATAACTTCAACTGAGCATTGATTAAAGTCTAGTTTTCCTCCCTTGAAATTGTACAATCCTGTCTCTGTTATTATGACAAACACAGTATTGTGGAGTAACTTGCTCATTTCAACAGAGTAGATCTGAAAGCCCACCCCATTTCTATTGATGGTGATAACAGATATATCCCAGTCAATGTAGAGACAATTGTGACAAAGCCAGTCAAGGCCAGCAATTATGTTGTGGCTGAGCCCTGCCATGATTGACCCAAAGAGCTTAACCTGGATGTTCCCCATTCTCACAGAAAAGGGTACTGTCCCATGGGTAATTACCACTCTACGGGAATCAGCTACTTGTACTGCCTTGAATCTGTTAGGCACTTGGTCTAGTTGTTGGGAGTCAGCAAACGTCTGGTCAACCATAGTGTGGTTGGCCCCAGTATCTACCAATAGTTTGTGGGTATTCCCACAAAAACAGAAGGGATAAGCCAAGCGGGTTACTTTATTGGGAGATTGGCTCGCTTGAAGCACAGGGTTATCACTATGAACCTGAAAGACGTCAAGAGTTTCAATTTTGTGTATACTGTAGTTGCAGGGATTTTTTGCAAGCAGGGATTGAGAGGAAGGGTCAGGTGGGGTTGTAGAACCTCTTGTAGCTACAACCCCCAGGCTTTTCCTTGGGTCCTCAATTTGTGCTAGCTGGAGTTCCCCCTTGCAGGGGTGTTTGATCCCATTTTCCTGTTAGCAGGGCTGGCGGCAGCCTACTTGGTTGTGGCCACTGCCAGGTGTTGCATGAGGTTGAGGTGGAGTGTCATTTGTACAGAAGAAGCCCATCAAAGCCTGATTGTTGGCCTTCACATTGCCTTGTAACAGTCATTAATGGAGGTACAACAACCTAGAGAGACCCACTTACAGATATGAGGCTTGAGCCCATTGATTATCAGGGTCAGAAGCATGGTGTTTCCGTCAGTTACGGCTTCAGAGACGGCGGCAAGAGCTTGTTGCCAGGCAGCAAGGTACTTGGAAACGGATCCAGTCTGTTTAATAGCTAGAAGAAGAGTACTCACCACAATAGGCGAGGAGGTTTTTCTATAGTAGGACTTTGCGGCGTTCTGGAATGCTGCCCAGGTAACCTCAATTTCTTGGCTGTCCCAGTTGGTAAACCACACAGTGGCAGGCCCTGTGAGACGCCCAGACTCAGTGGCACCCACATGGGCTCAGGAACCTGGCAGATACAGAGGCAGGTTTTGGTAGATTGAAGCCAACTGACAATGTCCGCCCCTTCAACCCCACCCACAAAGGATTCCAGCTGAAGATTGAGCATGTGCTGTGAAAGGTCTGACTGAGGAGGGGGTGATGCTGGCGTCACGCTGTCCAAGGCAGAGCCAATTATACACACTTGTAAGAACTAGCTGGTCTTGGTAAATAACATACCCGTTGGAGATGTCCCCCTTGGGGATTGGCAGGAAGGTCTCTTGATGGGGAGTAGCCATACAGTCTGTACTCTGTCCTTTTTTAGGGGGATTTTTTTGTTTCAGGTAGTTTGTGAACCTACCGCTGCTATCACTGTTGCAACTGAACCAATGAAAGTTCAGTATTTGAATTGGGAAAGAAAACAGTTCAATAAAAAGGACAAGAATGAATAGAATAAGGTATTGTTTATTGTAGAGTATTGTGATTAATATACTATATGGGGAAAGCCACAAGGCCACAAAGGGGTGGCATAGTGAGATGTTCCATGTAAGGTTCAAAGCTGAGGAATAACTTGTGCGGGGATCAGCAGGTCAAATTGGTAGCGCTCCTAATTAGATCAAAGTGCTTGCCATTTGATATTGCCATCAGATTGGTTCATGTTGTTAGATATGTCAAAGGGCAACTCATTGAGCGCCCCCTGTGTATTGTAAGATACGTTAGCAGGCAAGTCTGGAAACTCGGTTGCGACATTAACATAACCCAAGCGCTGTTGATCATCTGAAACTCTTCTTAACGGCTATGAAACTCTCACCTGCCCACAAAATTTTCCTTTTCTTATCTTTCTGATAAAGGTTTTGTCCCTCAGTCTAAAGCAGAGAGTAATTTTATGTTAGTTCTCATAATTCTGGAAATAAATTTTCTCAGTTGAAAGACAAGAAAATCCAGGAAATCATTGACAGAATTAAAAAACTTGAATCAAAATGTTAATTAAAAGTGGGTTACAGCAGCCCCAGTTAATCAGCAGGATCTAAAAACCCAAAACAAATTAATTTTGATAATTTGATGTAATATTAGGGTCACTTGATATGCCCTTGCTCATCAGAAAGGTTATCAGAAGTTAAACATGCAAGATTTTATGCACTAGACTTACTATATGTTGAAATGATGAAACAGTCTAGAAGTCAAAGATTAAGATAAAATTGCTGAGTCATTAATTTTGATACATATTAGAATTTATCTATTGTTCAACTCCTAATAGAGATTTCTCCTAAATTCTCAAATAAACAAAAAAAACTATCAGCTCACTTTAACTTATTTTACAATGCATCCAGTAATTCACTTACTCTGCTACATCTCTTACAATTTGATTCTCAGCTGTATTGTATCTGGAAGATAAGATGCTGTCCTGAGTACTTTGCCTCCTGGTCCTCCCAATGTAACCACAATGTCTCTTAATGCTGGAGTTTTCCCAGTTGAAATTAAAACTGAGACTATTGTCAGCTCTCAATGTCTATAATTTTATTCTGAAGACTCTATGATTTTGTTGCAGGATATTTATCTGGGACTACTCTGACTAGCTTTAATATTTTTATTAAACCCTAGTGCCATTTTTGAAATTTTCACAAATAAATATGTGAAGCCTTGTTGGTGGTTATTCATCACCTTTATGTGGATTTGGGTTTTTTTCATTGTTTAGAGACTTTTTTATTATTCTTCTATTTTTTCACACTAATAGTGTGAGAGCTTTTCTTGAGCTTTTTTTATAACTTTTTTGGAGAAATATCAAGGCACAACTTGATAAAGATCCCTAGGCATTTGGTGAGAATTGAAGTGAAGGCCCAAGAAAAAGGTGTAAATTTACATTAATTTTTCATTTATCTCTTTTACTATACTTTAAAGAAGTATAAACTTGATATTATCTTGAAAATTTTGCTGAAGTTAAGAAAAAAATTGTTTATCATTTGAGTTCTAGGCCACTGGCTGCTTGGTGTTATCATTTTCAGTGGCCACACAAGTTTCTTAAAAAATATTAATTATATGTAGATATCTTTCTCAGGCTTAGTAATTTTCAAACTGTTTTCTGACTTGCTTATCCTTTTTGTTTCAGTATTTAAACAGCTTAGGCTGGTTGTCAAAGGCTGATTAGCAGTTGCATCAATGTGAAAGGTTTGGCCTCTGAGTTTGGTCAAGCTATGCAAATTATTATCATTGTAATTAATTGCCCAGTTGGTTAGTACTTTTCTTATTAGGTAACATATTAATCTCACTTGATGATTTTAAATTAACAGTCATTCAGGGTCTTTAGTCTTGAAATTTACTTTCTTTTGGGGACCATCATTGAGGTTTAGTCAGGCATTTTAAGGCTCCCTAATCATGTATGACAATAGGTTATCAAGCTTTTTCTGGGCCCTGACACTTAAACATGCAGCTACATACACTATTTAACTCAATTTTAAAACAATATATTTAAATATTTTTTGAAATACCCAGAAAGTAATTAATACCAGCCTATAAATTAATAAAATACATTGAATTGGTATGTTAAATTAAACTTTCTATCTATTCTTAGACAGGCCAATCATCTAGTTTTATACTAGATATTATATATAGTATGGCGTAAGTCTTTTTAAATTACTTTTATATCAATATTAAGAATATACTATATATTAACATTATTCACTAGTAAAAAGATAATATAATTAGCTTCATTTTGTTTGGCTATTTATTCAGTTTTTAAAGTAAGTTATCAATGTTTAAAGAAATAAAATTTGGGATAAATTATTAATGAAAATTGAATCAGGTTTTGCTACGAATTGTATAGTATGTCTATTAGTAAATGGCTTTAATTGAAATTTGGTAGCGGTGGCCTCATTTTTGATTTTTTTGATCGAATTTTATCCAATTCAACTTATAATATTAAATTCTTAAACTGGATTGAACTGATTCTGTAATGGTTTGCATCCAATTCTTCTATGAGTTCAGATGAAAATCAAGCTCTTTTGGAATGGCTGTACTATACAGATCATCAGAGCTAGGTGATTCCTTCTTTTACCTTTGAAGAACCATCAAAAATGAGTACTTTCGAAAAGGTATTTATTATATAAAACAAAGAACTAAAAAATAGGTTGTAGTTATCGATGGAAAGGGTCATCTTATGGGACGTTTGGCTTCAATTGTTGCCAAACAGGCCCTTGACGGCCAGCGTGTCGTTGTTGTCCGCTGCGAAGAGATCAACATCAGTGGATCTCTTTTCCGCAACAAATGTAAGAATTAAACTCATCATCATCTAACTCAAAAAAAGTAAAGTACAACACATACCTCAACAAGCGTTGTCTTGTTAACCCTAAGAGAGGACCTTTCCATTTCCGTGCACCCTCTCGCATGCTTTACCGTGTGATTCGCGGTATGGTACCCCACAAAATCACCCGTGGAGCCCTCGCCCTTGACCGTATAAAGCTCTTCGAAGGTATTCCCGCACCTTACGATAAAATGAAGCGCATGGTCATCCCCTCTGCTCTTCGTGTTCTTCGGCTTAAGCCCGTACGTAAGTACACCACTCTTAACCGTCTTGCTTCAGAAGTTGGCTGGAAATATCAGGATGTTGTTGAGAAACTTGAAGAAAAGAGAAAGATCAAAGCTCAAGCTTACTACGAGCGTGTCAAGTCTGTCAAAGCTACCAAAGCCCAAATCGTCAAGAACGACAAGATCGAAAAGATCAGTGCCGAGCTCAAGCATTTTGGTTATTAAAAAGTTACGAGGTACTAGAGTACGCCCCAGTATTTGAGTAAAATCTTTACAATTTGTATAAAAACTATTTTATACTTTTTATAAGCGCAGAACCTATCTCAGGGTCATGTATTTATTTTTTATTGTCGTTTGGAACATGGTATGCTTTGATAATCTCATTTTTACTTTTTATTCTCTAAACAGCATTAAGATCTAAGTGTTCAAAAATATTTGAAAGTTTGTTAAAAATTATCAAAAATATTTTTTTAAAAAACATCACCTGCTCTAGTTATTAGATAAGCTGTCTAATCCACTTATACGTTATACTATTGACTTTGGCTTTAAAATTGATATATTAGTTGGGAAAAAGTAAAAAATTATCTTAAATTTAGACTGTTTTAATTAGCAGTATTTAGTATTTTCTATGATGTATGTTTACTTGAAGACTAAAATAATTAAAAAAATAAAGATATAGTTTAATATTTATTAGCTAAAAAATTAAGTGCTAAAAGTGAAATTTTGTAAAAATAGTGTTATTAATATATAAAGTTAATAACAACTAGATGATTTGGGTAGAAGTGTTTTATGATATAAACCTATAAGTTAAAAAACCAGTTTAAGCTTGTCAGGTTAAGAAAGCAGGTAAATTCTGGTCTCAGCTTCACTATAAAGAAGACTATCTGTTTGAGAGAAGCCTGACTACCAGATGTGGTAATGTAAACTCAGCCAAGCAAGTAAAGTGATGTTATATTTTGGTATTATATTTAGTGTATCTTTATTGGTAAAGTTTAGTGTATTTTCTTTGTAGATTGGAAATATTAGTAGTGCAGTTATTTTTCAGACATAATTTAGGTTTTAATATATAAATAGCAGTAAGCAATGTATCAGGGATCTAACACTGGGCAGCTGGCCCGTCAGAATTAAGGATAGGACAGACCACAGGCCAGGCGGGCATAGGTTTGAAAATAAGGGAATTATATGCTTAGTTAATAGGCAGGATGATAGCTATACTTGTTTTTGAACAAGTGGGGTTCAGTAATGATCCAAGAGCCATTTTTGTTGAATCTGGTCAATTTCTTAGTGTGGGCCAGATGGTTACTCACTAATATATACTCAGTGGTGTATCTGTCAGGATACCAATTGTTGGTGAGAATACTGTTTGATGCAGGCAGGGGACTGCCGGCCAGAGGGTAAAGCCCACCATAGGATGGGTGCTAACTTGATAACATGATAAGGATTGACCAAGCAAGGACCAAGTGCCAGAATTTGGCACCATGAAATCCACCAAGCCTGTAAGAGTAATATAGAGTACTCCAAACATCTGGGTGAAAGTGGTGTCAGCAAGTGTAACAATTTCTTGCAGGCAGTTAGACTGCAGGATAGGAGGTGGAATCATTGGTACCAGGTATGTGGGCAGATAAGTATACTTATTGTGAAATAGTCTGGGGGGACAGCAAACCCCTTTTATCATGGCCTGATTATTTCAGTGACTTCAGTTCTTGCCAAAAGGTCAGAAAGAAGTATGTTTTTCAGGCAAACTCAGAATAGACTGGGTTTGGAGGGTACTTGGTAAAATGTACTGATCTAAAGGTGTCACAGTGGGTTTCATAATGCCAGGTATTGTCTGTCCAAGCAAGAAGGCTCAGAAGGCTCAGAAAGCTGGAAAACCTGTATCAAAATTGACCAAGTTCACGGATTTGAATCAAACGGTCGATCAGAAATGGGTCACGGCTACTCCAGTCTGTCAGCTGAAACCAGCTCCTCCTTTCAAACTGATGTTGATAAATTGATGTAATTTGAGGGTCACCCAATATGAGCTTGTTAATCAGCATGGTTGTCAGAAACTGGTCACACAAGGGTTCTTTGCAACCTGGACCAGATACTTACTTGACAATGTGAAAGGAATAGGAGATCAAGATTCAGGTGGTATTGCTTAGTCAATTTTTGATATATATTGAATAATTTTCACTGTTTTAACTCTAAGAGTTGAGTCCTTGCAAAAAATTCACTCAATAAAAATCATTTACCCTAGTTCTAATTTACTTTTCAAAATGCATCCTGTGGTTGGGTTGTTACAATATAATTCTCACCCAAATCATTTCTGGAAGATGGGGCTCTGCAGTTGAAACTTTGTTGTTGGTGCTGCCCAATGTTAATTTCATGCCAGCCGATCTTGGAGCTTTCCCCCATTCTGAAAACTGAAAATTGTGTTACTTCCCAATGCCCAGAATTTTATGCTGAAGATGCATTGATGCTTTCTCAGGCCATTTACCTTGGACTATTATGGTTAGGATTAATTGTTCTACTTAATCCTGGTGTTACAATTGGAAATTTCACAAAAAGATATCTGAAGTTGCATTGGTGGTTAACCATTAATTATATGTGGATTTGGGTGGTAATTTTCCATCACTTAGAAACAGCTTCATACTATTCTGCAATTTCTGTCACATTACTCAACTCTTCTACGTCTGAGTTTTTGAAAGCAGTTTGTCATGAATTCATGTGTCTTTTCTCCTGCTCCGTTGAGATTTCCGCGTTTACCATGTTTATTTGTATCAGTTCTTTTCTGAGTTTTCAGTTTAGGCTTTTCTTTAATTTGTGGGTTCCATCTCCGGTTGCAGTTGTTGAGACTGGATCCTCTGTTTCCTATTTCTGTCGCATCATTTCATTTTGGCGCCCAGATTATTTTCCTGCTCCACCCACTGATGAAATTTTGCGTGAAGTTTTTTCAGCATTATCATTCTATTCCGGTTCAAGCCTTAGTCACAAATCCCAAGTTTATCATGTGATGACAAAGGTTTCTGAGGATGCTTGTAAATGGTTGTTGTCCGCAGTGGAGCGCAATCCATGTGTTTTAACTGAAAGTGCATCTCTATACCCTTTGTTAAAAAAATTGTGTGAATCTATTGAGAAGCTCAAAGTATATTGTAAGCTGTACACCTTCCATCAGGGTACAACTCCGCTTTTGGTGTTCCTTTCTCAGTTTCTTGCCTATTGCCGTATGATTGATGTTCCCAAGGTGAATAAACTCTCAGCATTGTGGTTAGCAGTTGACCAGACTTCCCAGGATTTGGCGGTTTGGAATTCCCTGTTAACCACAACTGAGGCCCTGGTAAGCCAAATTCTTTCTCTGGTCTCAAATCCGTCTACTTTCAAGCAAGGTACATTGGTAATTGAGGACAAACCTGCTGTGTGCTCCTGGTTTTCTGGTCTTAGATCTGCGGCAGTTACCTCCAGCCAAAGTCAGGATTATTTTTTCCGTAGCTCTTCTCAGTTGCAATTGGCAGTGGTGAACAAACCTGTCAATGTGAATGAGGCACCAGTGGTGTCCAGTCCTGATAGTTCTTTGGCAATGCTTCAGCATGTCATACTTGCAAAGCCTTCTGCGGTTATGTCCAAAGAGTTGCCTCTTGTTCCCATTGATTGTAATCATCCCGTTCTTTCTGCCGCTGTCCAAAAAATGATTGAGCAATACTTCCAGGAGCACCCTGCCTCCTTAGCCGCCGTCTGTACTACAAAGGAGGAGCAGACTTCTGCCAAGATTGCAACCTTTGCTGCAAATAAATCCACTTCTGGTTACTTCTTGTTTTATGATAGCATTGATAATGGTCACACTATCTATTGGCCAGCCATTTTGTTGGATACTGGTGCTTCCAAGAACTTCATGAGTGTGGAGTGTCAGGGACCCACTTGGCAGCAAACAAGTTTCCTAGCTGATGAGCCAAAGCCCCTACATTCAAACCTGCTATTACCAAGCCAATAGAAACCGTGACCATTGCAAGATGTCCTAGATGACCTAGGTAAGCAAATCTTTTGAACATAGAACTGAAACAAACAAGTAGATAGTAACCCACCAAATACGCCAAGAGGTAAAAGGAGGTATAAGGTCTAACCAGAGTAGGTTCAGTAGGCGGTGTAGTAAACAAGTAACCATAGTGGAATTTACGTCCCCAATGTCCAGAAGAGTATTTGAACCATCCATGGGCAAGAGATTCCTTTTGGTGGGCATCATCTGGCGAGGAGTTTTACCAGTCAGTTGTAGGTGTTAGGTTTTTCAAGGCCAATACCACTGGCAAGAAGTAAGCTAGAAACCAGGATAGGAATAGAATTCCTCTCATGGCTTCAAAAATGTGTTTATCAGAAAGTGAAAGAGTAGCAAGGTGTAGGATAAATCTTTATTGTTGGAAAATTTGAATTGAAGGAAAGTTTGGAGCTTATATAGCTTGAAAATAAGGCTAAGTATTTGAGAGAAGTTTGGGAAATGAGATGATTTACCTAGGTCAATCATTTTACAATCACCTGTTTTAAGTGCAACTTAAATAATTGGTTAATCATTTCCAAACTAACATGGTGTAAATAAAGGAACCAAAAAGATCTCACAATGGCCAGGCTAATTAAGCAGTATATACGCAGAAGATCAAGTATCAAAGGGTACGGAGCTTGGCCTAAAGGCAGAGAGAGCGGGTCACCAATCAACTGGAAGGCTCACAGCAGCCAATCAGACGCAAGGTAGTAAGTGACATTTACAGTCTTATTATTAACACTTTCAAATTTGAAGGGCAGTTTGAAAGCAAAACCTGATTGAATTAAAAGGTAATAAAAAGGTAAATTAAAGGTTTGTGAAGATCCTGTATTAACAATACATTCATTAGCAGCGTCCTGGGTTCAAATCTTGTTCCAAAAGGTTTTCAAAAACCCAATATAATTGTTAAGTCTGTAGTGTTGTGTCTTTGACTGGGTGTCCTCCAAATATTTGTTGTTGTGTTGGTTTGAGAGTATGTTTTTGTCAAAGTTATCAATAATATTCAGGTAGTCAGGGAAAAAATCACTGACACTATCCTTCCCAGGAAGGTCCTTCTCTTTCTGAGTCTCTTTGTAGCGTGAGAAGACTTCTGGTGTGTTTGCTAGGTTCTCTTCTGGTTCCCAGGAGTTGGATTCTACCTTGTAACCCTTCCATTTTACCAAGTATTGATGTTTACCTCGCAAGGTGTGGTGACTGAGGATGTCTTCTACTTCCCATTCCAGAGTATGGTTCAAGATGATAGGAGGAGGGTCCTTGTGGTCCATGTCAGATGGTAACCCTTTGAACTTAGACAGAAGGATAATGTGAAAGACATCATGGGCAGAGGAGCCGGCAGGGAGTTTGAGTCGGAAGTTAACATCAGAACATTGTTCAATGACCAGCAGGGGACCAATCTTCTTTGGCCCTAGTTTCCAACCCAGAATATCCAGTTTAAGATTCTTTGCACTAAGGAACAAATAGTCTCCCACTTGGATGTCTTCTGGGGTTCTTTGATGTTTATCAGCTTGGGTCTTATACTATAGGACGGGTTTTCCAGTTGTGTCTTGAGTTGTTGATGATTCTTGAGTAAGGATGTTGCCCATTGGTATGCCAACAAAATAGTGTCTTCAGTTGTTGGATCAGGAATGTCTTCAGGGTTATATACATAGTTGGCAAAGAAGGGAGATACTCCAATAGAGTCATGATGATTGGTGTTATAGCATAGTTGGGCCAGTGGAAGTAAGGATACCCAATCATCCTGTTGAAAGTTCACATAGTTTCTGAGAAAGCCTTCCAGTACTTGGTTAACCCTTTCTGTCTGTCTGTCAGTCTGAGGGTGAAATGATGTAGACATGAGAGTTTTAACACATAATGCCTTCATTAGGAACTGCCAGAACTTGGATGTGAATTGAGTACCTCAATCCGAGATGATGTTGTTGGGAATTTTGTGGTTGGCAATTACATGAGTGAAAAGCATGTTGGCAGTGTCTTCTGCCGTTGCGCGCTTGAAGGGGGTAAATATTGCATATTTAGTTAGCCAATCTACTACCATAAAGATGCCAGTCATGTTGTCACTCTCTGGAAGGTCCATAATAAAGTCCATGGAGATGGAATGCCAAGGGCATGGAGGAATGAATAATGGTTTGAGTAGTCCTTGGGGCTTCATGGTGGAGGGTTTGTTGCAGCCACACAGCACACATGTGGTAATGTATTTGGCAACTGTTTTCTTCAGATTAAGCCACCAGTATCTTTGTTAGATTCTCTTGACCGTTTTGCAAATACCTCCATGTCCTGTGAGAGAGAAGTTGTGTAAGCTTTCCAGGATTGTTTGTCGGTGTTCATTGTTTGGTACATAAAGGCTTCTATTCTTTGACCAAGATCTGTTGTTTAGTATAAGTCCATTGGGAGCGTTCTACTTATCCAGGAGTTGGGATGCTATTATGTCCTGGTCCAAGGTGAATAGATAAGATAAGGTCATAATGTGAGAGAGGAACTGATCTTCAGAGAGTATAGCACGTTCATTGTGTTTAATATAGGACTGGCTTGGGTCATCCAAGTCCTCTTGTCTACTGATGGCGTCTGGTACTATATTCTGGTGTCCTGGAGTGTAACTAATCTTGAAGTCAAAGGCAAGAAGATCTATAGCCTATCGTGCCAGACGTGGGCTAACCTTTCTCTTCTCAGTGAAGTAGAGGAGGTTCTTATGGTCAGTTCTGATTTTCACAGGGAATTTACTTCCTTCCAAGTAGTGACGCCAGTGGTCCAAGGATTTGACAATGGCAAATAGTTCCTTCTTGTACACATGGTAATTTCTCTCTCAGTCAAGCAGCTTATAGGAGTAGAACGCCACAGGGTGGAATTCACTATCCTCCCCAAGCTGCAGCAACACCCCTCCTAGGGCAAAGTTGGAGGCGTCTGTGTCCAAAAAAATTGACGTTCAGGATCTGGGCGGAGAAGGACAGGGGCCAAAGTGAAACGTCTTCTGGGGGTCTCAAAAGCCTGGTCAGCTTCCGGCAACCAGACAAAGGGAACTTTTTCAGAGGTAAGGTGAGTGTGAGAGAGAGCGGTAGAAGAGAAATCCTTGATAAACTTGCAGCAAAAATTTGCTAGGCCTAAGAAGCCGCAAAGTTTGGTATGTGTTGTAGGTCTAGGTCAGTCCAGGACTGCCTGTATCTTGGAGGGAGCAACTGCAAACCCTCCTAGGTTGATCTTGTACCCAAGGAACTCAATCTAAGTGACAAAAACTTTCATTTTTCAAGCTTACAGAACAAGCAGTTGTCAATAAGTAGTTGAAGGACCTCTTGTAGGTGTTTTGTATGGGCCTCCTTGTTCTGTGAGTATACCAGAATATTGTCAAGATAGACAACAACACAGACGTCAAGTAGCAGGAAGAGAACCTCACTCATTAGGCCTTGAAAGGCTGCAGGGGCGTTACTAAAAACCAAAGGGCATTGTCAGGTATTTGTAGAGCCCAAAGGGGGTGCAAACTGCCGTCTTCCATTCATGACCTTCAGCAATGTATATCTGGTTATAAGCACTGCAGAGGTCTAGTTTAGAAAAAACCCTGGCGTGAGTAAGCTGGTTGGTCAGGGACTCTGCAGATGGTAAGGGGTTTTGGTTCTTAATGGTTATGGCATTTAGTTTGGTGAAGTCCACGACTGGTCTTAACGTCCCATCCACTTTTCCTATGAAGAACATGGGTGATGAACATGGAGAGTGGGATTGACGCATAAACCCTTTTGCTAAGTTTTTGTCAAGGTAGCCTTCATTGCAATTCCCTGTGCTTGGTTCATGGGATAAAGTTTTCCCCAGGTGGGGGGAGGAGCTGGGTACCAAGTCAATTCTGAGATCAGAAGGTCTTCTTTCAAGAAGGACAGAGCAGAGCTCCTTGCTAAAAGCCGTTTTTAAATCTTGAATTTCCTCCAGAATAGAGTCAGGTGCTGGACTTCCCACAAGAAGTAGAGAGTTTAAGTACGCTGTGAAGTTCTTTGATACTTGATGATACAGTTTTTTGAGCGGCACCATGGTTGGTTGTCTGTGTGAGTGAAGCGTAACTGAGTTGGTGTCCCAATTGAACTGTAACCTGGCTTTCTGACACCAGGGAAATCCCAAGACTAACAGGAAAGCCAAGTTGGAGAGCGTAGAGGTGGGTAGGTGGTATGAGTTGTTCCCCATCTGAGCGTGGAGGGGTTTGACTAGACGTCCTACTTGGGCAGGGGTACCTTCAGCAATTCTTACAGAAGCTAGTCCTGAGGTCTCAAACCCTAACAAAGTCAAAAGATCTTGATCAATGAAGTTTCCCATTGCTCCTGTGTCAATCAGTGCGTAGCTAGCTGTAGTGCCAAATTTGTGGTCTAGAAAAACAGGCAAAAGAGCGTAAGACTGAGTGGAAGATTTATTGGCATCTGTGGTTGAAAGGAGATGACCTGAAGCGGATTGTACCTTGGAGAGTGCCTGGCACTCTTTGACGGAATGACCTGATTGCCAACAGTAGAGACACAGTCCTTTGCAGACTCAACATTGTTTCTCTTTGAGGGCCAACTGGTAACCTCCCCCGGGTTTAGGAACTAATCTCTTTGGAACCTCGGCAGGGGATGGTAAGTTTTGGGCAGGTGGAGTCTTAGTATTGTTCCAAGAAGGAAGATGTTTTCCTTGGAGGACCATTTCAAAACTTCTTTGGTGAGATCAGAAAACTTGTCAGGTAGTACATGATGGGCCAGGAAGTTCTTGAGTTCAGGGGAGAGTTTCTTCTGGAAGAGGTAGCAAGCCTCGGCATCAGTCATCCCAATTGCTTCCTTGAGGCAAGAAAATTCTTCAATATAGTACTTGGTGGCCATTCTGCCCTGATATAGGGCCATTATGTGATCTCTGAGTTCTTCCGTGGTTTGTGCCAGCACTACACTGGATAACAAGGAGTCACCAAAGGCAGGATAGTTGTTTAATAGCTTCTCTCCTTGAAGGGTGGCTTTTGCGTACCAAACACAAGCCTTGCCTGTGAGCTTTTTGGCCACGTGGTGCACCTTCTGTGTGTCAGTCTGGAATTGTGCAGGAGAAGTTTCAAACAGTGATTGTGAGAAAGCAAGGAGCATAAGAATCTTGTTACCTTCATGGTTGTTGGGGGATACTGCTGAAATCTGGTTTAGTACCACGGTTTGGTTTTGGACCTGTTGAGGAACAGTTGTGCTGGAGGCAACAGTGGTCTGGGTCTGCCGGAAGAGGTGAACCAGACAATAAGTGGTAAGGCTAATGATGGCAGTAATCAATGTGACCGCCAAACTCTTGATGAGTGCGGTATAGAGCAGGTAGCTTGCAGGGGTTGGTTCTGAACTTCTAAGTAAGAAGCTCAAGATGGGTTCCAACAAACTGTCAAGGACCCACTTGGCAGGAAACAAGATCCCTAGCTGATGAGCCAAAGCCCCTACATTCAAACCTGCTATTACCAAGCCAATAGAAACCGTGACCATTCCAAGATGTCCTAGATGACCTAGGTAAGCAAATCTTCTGAATATAGAACTGAAACAAACAAGTAGATAGTAACCCACCAAATACGCCAAGAGGTAAAAGGAGGTATAAGGTCTAACCAGAGTAGGTTCAGTAGGCGGTGTAGTAAACAAGTAACCATAGTGGAATTTACGTCCCCAATGTCCAGAAGAGTATTTGAACCATCCATGGGCAAGAGATTCCTTTTGGTGGGCATCATCTGGCGAGGAGTTTTACCAGTCAGTTGTAGGTGTTAGGTTTTTCAAGGCCAATACCACTGGCAAGAAGTAAGCTAGAAACCAGGATAGGAATAGAATTCCTCTCATGGCTTCAAAAATGTGTTTATCAGAAAGTGAAAGAGTAGCAAGGTGTAGGATAAATCTTTATTGTTGGAAAATTTGAATTGAAGGAAATTTTGGAGCTTATATAGCTTGAAAATAAGGCTAAGTATTTGAGAGAAGTTTGGGAAATGAGATGATTTACCTAGGTCAATCATTTTACAATCACCTGTTTTAAGTGCAACTTAAATAATTGGTTAATCATTTCCAAACTAACATGGTGTAAATAAAGGGACCAAAAAGATCTCACAATGGCCAGGCTAATTAAGCAGTATATACACAGAAGATCAAGTATCAAAGGGTACGGAGCTTGGCCTAAAGGCAGAGAGAGCAGGTCACCAATCAACTGGAAGGCTCATAGCAGCCAATCAGACGCAAGGCAGTAAGTGACGTTTACAGTCTTATTATTAACAATTTCAAATTTGAAAGGCAGTTTGAAAGCAAAACCTGATTGAATTAAAAGGTAATAAAAAGGTAAATTAAAGGTTTGTGAAGATCCTGTACTAACAATACATTTATTAGCAGCATCTTGGGTTCAAATCTTGTTCCAAAAGGTTTTCAAAAACACAATATAATTGTTAAGTCTGTAGTGTTGTCTTTGACTGGGTGTCCTCCAAATATTTGTTGTTGTGTTGGTTTGAGAGTATGTTTTTGTCAAAGTTGTCAATAATATTCAGGTAGTCAGGGAAAGAATTCCTGACATGAAGACTGCAGACTTTCTACAACTTAAGTATCACCTGGCATGCTTGTTAGGGGAGGGGAACTGTCAAACATTTCCCTTTTTCCAGTTGAAGAAGCCGGTGACATTTGTACTTGAGGGTCAGTCTTTTACTACAAGGTTTTCCGTTTGCTCTACCCTGATGTATCCTATCATTTTGGGGGTGAGTTGGTGGAGAGATTATAATGTATCAACCTTACTGAAGAAAAATGAGCTGTAGGTGGAACACTCTTTGGGTATAACTATTCATATTCTGCTGTTAGATATGTCTGAATTGGAGCAATCTTTGCAGACCATACAATTAGTTCCTGTCCCTGTCCCCGCAAGTTTGGATTTACTGGCATGCTTGCAACCCTGGTCTACAGCATTTGAAGCCACCAGATGCAAGGTCCTTCCTAAGCACACTCAGTTTGATTTTGACTTTAAAGTTACTGTTGATCTGATTCAAATTGCGTCTCCTATTTACCCTTTAACCTTGAAGGAAGACACATGTTTGGAAGAGTGGACTAATGACCTGTTGGCAAAGGGCTACATTTTTAAGAAGGCTTCATCAATCTGCTCCCTGTTATTGTTTGTTCAAAAGGCTGATGGGTCTCTTTGTCCTTGTTTTGACTACAGGAATTTAAATAACATTACAATTCCTGATCCTTACCCTTTACCTCTTGAAGCACAGATCTCTAGGTGTGTTGAGAAGGCTAAGGTATTCTCAAAGCTGGATATGTTGAATGCTTTCAATCAAATAAGGATTGTAGAAGGTATTTAATGGTTAATGGCATTCAGAACCAAGAAGGGCATCTTCCAGTTCCACGTAATGCCTTTTGGATTGAAGAATGCCCCGGCTTGCTTTCAGCAGTTAATTGATTTGGGCTTTTGGGATCTCCTAGGTGTTTAAGCCATTGCATATATGGATGATATCTTGGTGTTCTCTCCAGATGAGGAGTCAAATAAGGCCCACCTGTTGGCAGTTGTAGAGCACATTCTCCATGCAAACTTGATCATCAAAAGGAGTAAGTGTGAATTCTTTAAACGTAAGGTTACCTTTCTGGATAATATTACCTTTGAGGATGGCCACACCATTGCCCCCAACAAGGAAGCTGCGGTTCAAGAGTATGCTACGCCAGTGACAGTATCCCAACTTTGTAGTTTCTTGAGTACCTGTACGTTCTTGAAGAAATTTACCCCTCACTTGTCTGAAGTGGCCGCCCCTTTATATTTGGCTAGTGGAAAGACAACTTTGGTTTGGACGCCAGAGTGCACAAGTGCGTTCTCAGCAGTCAAGGCTCTTTTGTTATCCTCCCCACTGTTAAGACATGTGGATCCTGAGCTTCCTTTTGTGGTTTCCACTGATGCATCTAAATACGCTGTGGCTGGTGTGTTGTTGCAAATGGCTAGCAACGGGATTGAGAGACCTGTAGGGTATTTCTCCCAGAAGATGGAGGCTCGTAAACACAATTACATGATTTACAACAAGGAATTGTTGGCTTTTGTGGAATTTTTAAAGCACTGGCATCACCATCTCATGTTGGCACGTCATCCATTTGTAGTAAGAACAGATCACAAAGCTCTTCTGTATTATTGACAACACAGAGTTTTGTCAGGTCATCAATCCAGATGGCATGGTGATCTGACAAGATACAAGTTCTGCTACAAGTTTATTAAGGGATCTGACAATCACTTGGTCAATGCGCTGAGCAGGAACCCTTCCCATCTCCCAGATGCTAGTATGGACGCTGAGTTTAACACACATACTATGATTTCAGACAAGGCGGTGGTGCCTTTTGTATTGCCTCTGCCGGCTAAGCTGGCCACCATGTCCTTGGCTGAGGGTGCAGACCTGGACTTGTGTTCAAAAGTTAAGTTTCTGCAACCTCTGTCCAAAGGCTATTGGTTTCAGGCACCCACCGCTAGGGAGTAAACTCCCTAGGTGGTGAATGATTGCAGAGGGATTTAATCCTGTCACTAGGGATCCCACAGGCAAAGAGACCATTCCCAGATGGAATAGCTCTCCAAGGATCCAGTACCTGCCTAGCAGGGGATTAAAACGCCCCAAGAAGAAGTATGTGCCTAGATAATTCAATAAAAAGGCCAAAGCCAATGGACAGAACACTTGAGGCTTGTTCACCTGGGTGGAGGAACCATAAACCTTGGTTTTTTCCTGGACAGGTGGATTGTTGGAGAGAGAAGTTGCAATATACCAGACACCCAGAATCACACAGCACCAGGAGCTGTCAAGAAACTGAGACTCTGGCGTTGTACCCAAATCAGCACGTGAACCTATAGAAACGCTGGCAAACATCTTTGTAGTCAGGACTATCCAGAGTAACCATTTATACCCAAGCCACTCCCTAAGAGGAGTCTTGGGTAATTTCATGGTTTTGGAAATTCAGAGGCTTAAGTCAAAATAAAAGATTAAAAAACAATCACTTGGGTGAATGTAGACTTTATTGATTGAACAAGTAATAGATCATAACTTACCAGCCTTATATAGCATGGTAGCAAAATGATAAACTGGAGGAAAAATAAAGGAGATCAAACTCATGGAGATGAAGTTGGAGATATTTGGAGGAATTTGGAGATCCTGGGGAGTTTGGTATTAAAACTAGAATTATTTGCCTTATTGGAGCCATTATACTGACCTCAGAGTGGTTTAAAACAATATTTGATTTAAATTACTCAACCAAAGGAACAGGCAAAAGCAGGAGATGACTAGCTATTACCCAGTCAAAACTGAGGAAGGAGAGCAGGGACTAGCAGCAGAAACAGCAGCCAATGGGCAAGTTGTAATCAAATCAAATTCAAAACTGTTGTCAACGTCATTGGCATGCTTAAAAGCATCTATCAAAAGGATTGTTGCAACAACTGATTGACTGAAATTGTTAATTGAAGGTAAAAATTTGTTTTTAACTAAACTAACAGTTTCTTTAAATCAAAAGTCAACACAGACAGGGGAAGACCTGGGTTCAAATCCTGTTGTTGAATTTCCTTTGTCCAGAGCTATATTGGACCCATAAAATTCAGGTAAAAAAGAACAGTTGCTACTAACTAACCTAACAATTTTAGGAGACCCAATTAAACCCAAAGAAGGGGGTATTTCTGCTAATGTACCAAGAGATAAATTGTTGTCAGTAGGGTCTGGAAGAGCATTCCTGACAATTGGAGTTAGCATGTGAGAACCCAGTAGGCCAGCCTCAGGGTTATCATAAAATAGGTCCAGTCCTATATCATCAAGGTTGCTTGTGGATTCCTGAGGGCACTATTTGGGACAAAATCATGGAGGCTAATCATACCTTCCCAATGTCTGGCCATCCAGGGAAAAACAAAACAGTGGAACTAATCCGCTGGCAGTTCTCCTGGAAAGGTTTGACAGTGCAGGTGGCAGCTTTTGTTTGCAATTGTCTGGTATGTGTTTGATCTAAGGCAAGCCGGAACAAGACTAGTGGTTTACTGGTTCCACTGCAGCCTGCTGCAGGACCCTGGACGTCTGTGTTGGTGGATTTTATAGGTGAACTTCCCAATTCCAATGGGTTTAACGCAATCATGGTGGTGGTAGATTGCTTCAAAAAAATGGCGCATTTTGTACCTTGCTCAACCACAATTACTTCAGTGGAAACAGCTAGGTTGTTCATGAATAGAATATTTTCCTTACATGGCATCCCAATGGAGATTGTGAGTGACCGTGGGCCTCAATTCATTGCTCAGTTCTGGGAAGCCTTTACTGGAATTCTTGGTATCAAATTATGCCATTCCACAGCCTTTCACCCCCAATCTGATGGAAAAACAGAGAGGGTAAACCAAAGTTTGGAGGTCTACCTACATTGCTACACCAATGCGCAGCAAGATGACTGGTGTGATAATTTACCTATGGCGGAGTTCACATATAATAACACCCCTCACATGTCAACTCAAGTATCGCTCTTCTATGCCAATGTGGGTTACAACCCTTCTTCTAATATGGGGCCTTGTTTGGTTAGCAATGTGGAAGCTGCAAATGATCAGGCTGCTGCATTGAAGCAGGTTCATCAGGAGCTCCAGGTTACCCTTGCTGCTGCTGTGACAACTTACAAGGAATATGCAGATTGCAAGCGCCAGGAAGGTCCAACTTACAGGCCAGGTGATCTAGTCATGGTTGATGCTTGCAATATGAAACTGAAGGTTCCCTGTTGTAAGTTAGGGCCTAAACAAGTTGGTCCCTTTAAAGTTGAACGTCAAATTGGTCCCTCTGCCTATCAGCTGGATCTACCTCCTGCTTTCAAGATTTTTCACACCTTTCATGAATGTCTTCTTACTCCCTTTAAGGGTACAGAGACTCCCTCTTCCTAACCCATTCTTGTGGAAGGAGAGCCTGAGCATGAGTTAATTTGTATTCTGGCTTCTTGCAGGAATTGAGTTGTTTGGAATACTTGGTGTCTTGGAAGGGTTATCCTGATTCTGAAAACTCCTGGGTTCCCCAATATGATTGTTCCAATTCCCCAGATCTGATCCATGAGTTCTACAAGCGCAATCCCACTGCTATTGGCCACCTGGAACTTACCTTAGCTGCAATGAAACTCCCACCTGCCCACAAGAATTTCTCCTTATCCCATCTCCCAGATGGTGGCATTGTGCCCAGGGATAAAGCAGAGGGTAATATCATGGTAGGTTCCATAATGCCAGGTATTGTCTGTCCAAGAAAGAAGGCTAGGAAAGCCAGGAAACCTGTATCAAAATTGACCAAGTTCACGGATTTGAATCAAACGGTCAATTGAAAATGGGTCACAGCTGCTCCAGTCTGTCAGCTGAAACCAGCTCCTCCTTTCAAACTGATGTTGATAAATTGACGTAATTTGAGGGTCACCCAATATGAGCTTGTTAATCAGCATGGTTGTTAGAAACTGGTCACACAAGGGCTCTTTGCAACCTGGACCAGATACTTACTTGAAAATGTGGAAGGAATAGGAGATCAAGATTCAGGTGGTATTGCTTAGTCAATTTTTGATATATATTGAATAATTTTCACTGTTTCAACTCTAAGAGTTGAGTCCTTGCAAAAATTTCACTCAATAAAAATCATTTACCCTAGTTCTAATTTACTTTTAAAAATGCATCCTGTGGTTGGGTTGTTACAATATATCCCATACAATCTAATTCTCACCCAAATCATTTCTGAAAGATGGGGCCCTGAAGTTAGAACTTTGTCGTTGGTGCCGCCTAATGTTAATTTCATGCCAGCCAATCTTGGAGCTCCCCCATTCTGGAAACTGAAAATTGTGTTACTTCCCAATGCCCAGAATTTTATGCTGAAGATGCATTGATGCTTTCTTAGGCCTTTTACCTTGGACTATTATGGTTAGGATTAATTGTTCTACTTAATCCTGGTGTTACAATTGGAAATTTCACAAAAAAATATCTGAAGCGGCGTTGATGGTTAATCATTAATTCTATGTGGATTTGGGTGGTAATTCCCCATCACTTAGAAACAGCTTCATACTATCCTGCAATTTCTGTCACAAAAGGGTGCTCCAGGTGGATGTAATAACATGGGCAAAGGGGCTGCAGGTTTGTTGGTAGGAGTGGCAGGGGCCTGTGAGCCTGTGAGACTGGAGTTGTGAGAATTGGGGAGCAGGTTAGTAGGAAATAAAACCAAGCTCTCAACCACAACAAAATTTGTAGTTTCAGCAGCAACCAAAAGGTTGTTGCCAACAATTCCTGGGAGGCCAAAGGGGGAAAGGAATCAACTGAACACCAAAAGCAACAGAAAAAACCAAATGGCCAGATTAGACTAACAAATTTCAAACTTATTTAGAGTAGAGAATGATGAAAGATTGAATGTCACAAAATCAATCAACCAATGATATAAGTGAATATGAGTGCATTTCTTGAGGCAGGAAGATCTTGAAAATTTTTGAATGAGCATAATCAAAAGAAAAACCAAACCAACTAAAATTGAGAAATCTGCTTTGGATGTAAATACCACTGCCCCTGGCTGCTCTTGCACATGATATTTAACCAGGGGTGTTTCTTGGGTGGATAGGTGGGGGCATCTTTAGAATAATTCCAAAATATTAAAGCTGGGGCTTTTCTTGGGCTTTTTCAGTAACCTTTTAGATAAATATTCAAACATGATTTGGTAGAAATTCCCAAGTATTTGGCAGGAATTGAAGTAGAGGCCTAAGGGGGAGGCGTAACTTTACAGGAGTGTAGATGATAAAATACTAAAACTAGATAAGATAAAATTTGTGTGAACCAAAGATTCATTTAAACTTTATTATCAGAATGAAAATACTGCCATTCTCAACATAGCAGGGGTTTCATACTATTGAAATTTGTATCTCCAAAATTCTCAGGCTTTAAGTTGACAGGCATTCTTCTAATGGGACTTTGACACTTGGGAGAGGCTACACAGGCTACACAGGCGGCTAATTCTGGGTTGGCTGGCGTTAAAGAATAGAAGTGGCAATGCTCTACTTCTCTGCTTTTATTCTTTGCATCACATGGCACAGTCAAATACACCATTGATTTGGCGCTGGGAGTTGATATTAACTGAAGCTTATCAGAGGGTTTATTTTTAAGTTTAGACTTAACCTTCTTTAGGCAAGCGGCTACTTCTGTGTAGGTCTGGATCTTTAGAGATGGCATTTGACTGTGGCCAATGCTCTGTTTGGGAAATTTTCTTGGCTTTGCAAGCAGGTCATCAAACAGCCTTCATATTTGAGCCCAAAAAACACAAGTGATAGGCTCCTTGGCCATCTTGGCTTGCAGGCCACATTTTCTGGGTACTGGGGTTTGATTCTTGGTTTTGACTTGTGCTAAATAATAGAATCAAAATGTAATTCATGACAGTATTTTTTATACTCTGGTTTTAATAGATACTCAAAGAAGTGGTTGATTTTGTAAGAATCTACTTGTGGACAAAAAACTGTGGGCAGTGAGGCAGGGAGGCTGGAAGAATTAGTGTCAAACTGACAGTTTAATAAGATCAAATATGATAATAATTGAGAAAACCAATATCTCATAATCTTTATTTCAAAATGGCAATAAAGTCTGGTGCAGAGTCTAGGAGTTCATATAGTATTTTACTATCAGACTTTAATTATAATGATCAGAAAATAGAAGATTGAATGGGAAGGACACCCAGATTTAAGAGCCGTAAAATGGCACAGGTGCAGGGCGGGCATTCATTAGCTAAGCTCTCAAATGATTGTATGATCTTTCTGTTCCTGAGCGGTATTATTAGGGCAGCTTGCTGGTCAGTGTGACAAAAATTGCAGGATAGTATGAAGTTGTGTCTAAGTAGTGAGAGATAAACACCCAAATCCACATAGAGTTGATAATTAACCACCAATATGGCTTGAGATAAATTTTGGTGAAATTTTCAAATAAAACAGTAGAATTTAATAAAACTATTAAATCTTGCAAGAGTAAACCCAAATATATTGCCTGGGAAAAGATCAAGAAGTATTTAAAATAAAACTCTGGACATTGAGAGCTAACAATAGTCTAAGTTTCTATTTTCACAGTAAAAATGCCAACATTAGAAAGTATATGAGTAACATTGGGTAGACTGAAAGAAGTAAAACTTTGGACAGAACACCATCTTCCAGTTATAATACAATTTAAAATCAAATTTTAATGAATATATTGGAGCAGGCCAACTATTGGAAGTATTGGTATTTGTTAAAATCAAATAGATAAGTTTTTAGATTTATGGAGAATTTTAGAAAGACTCAACTCTTAGGAGTTAAGCAATGGGAAAATTTCAAAATGTACCAAAATGATCAACTCAGCAATACCACCTGTATCCATGACTCCTAACCTGTCTCATCATTGCAACACATAGATAGTCCAGCAAGCAAAAAACCCTCAAATAATTAATTTTTGATGAACTTTCTGATAAACAAGGTTGTATTGGGTGACCCTTGGTATCAGGACCATCATTTATGATGATTCTACCACAGAGAATGTTATTTTTGTTAACTGGGCACAAATGGTTCCTTCAACTATCACTGTAATACAGGATTGAAAAATTAATGATATTGACGTCAATCCCAGCCAGACAAGGACAAAATTCAAACCTGAAACCTTCCTTGTGGCCTCAGAGTGCTCAAAATCAAGTTCAAGAGCAATTAAGAGATTGATAAGCAAGCAAAAAGACTTAAAAAATGAGAAAAACAGCTAATCAGAGCCTGCCAAACTGCCCACTGATGTTGCCAACCTCCTAGTGAAGACAGAAAGCTCCACAAACTACCAAATTTCAGTTTAACAATACTGTTAAGTTAAAACACATAGTAACAGTGTGTTAACTGAAAGAGACAAACATTTCAAACTGATAAGAGTAAGCTGCTTCCTAGGAGTTAAAAGAGTTGTTTCAATTGTTTGAGAAATATTTAAAACTTGCTTCAACTACTGTGAAATTTTAACTCCCACTTCTTTTCCCAACTTCTCCATCCATCCACTATATAAGTTTCTGTGCATTACCTATTGCAAATGCTCAATCAATAAAGAGTTTAAACCTATTTTATATTTATTGTTTGTAAGACCTTTGGAAATCCTCATGAGACCGCCTAACCCTTCCCCTTATTGGGAAATCAGGCTTAAATGGGTTATTCTAATCTTGGTTTTTACCTTAGTAAATTTGACTGTTCAGATGAAACACACCTGGATCAGGAACCAGCACTGAGTATTGTGAAAATGAGAAGTGGGCGCCAGTGGTCCCAGGTAGATGGTATACTGCCTCCTTGTTTTCTTCCAATATTCCTTTCAAGCAAAAACCTCAATCTGTGTCTCCTAATCCAGTTCAAACTAATCTTTTCTGTCTGTTTGCTTCTGTTTCTTTGCTTGCCTACCTGGGTGCATATGCCTTTATCAGTTGGTTCAATCCCTTATTGGGAAGATATCAAATCCTTGGGGAGTTATTACACCTAGGTATGGTTTCTGTGCCAATCAGCTCTATTATCACTGGTTTGAACTCTTATGCACTAATCCACCATGTTGGGCAGCTTTTCCCCGTAGGGTGGGTTCCTGACACTTGGATTACATCTATTTAGCAATGTCAGTTTGATACAGATAATTGAATATTGCTGATTAAGTGGGGCTGCTGTAACCAACTTTCAACTGACAGTTTGATCCAAGTCCTTTAATTATATCAATGGTTTCCTGTATTTTCTCATCTTATGACTGGGAAAATTTATTACCAGCATTATTAAAACTACTGTGACAGTCAGCAACTTGTTTATTAACAGGGTTCTAATTGGTTACCAAGGTAGACATCAGGTTTATCAGGCCAATAATAAGGGTCTTTTTGCCTCCATTAGACAAGTGTTTGTAATGCACAGAACATGCCAATGCTGGTGCTTTCAGGCTAAGTTATTTTCTTTCAAGGGCATCTGTGAGTTGAATCTTGGGTGATTTGATCCCAAAAAATGTGGGTGGGCCCCTGTTCTCAAGGCTGACATCCTGCAGTCCAGTTTAGCCAGGGCTTAAGACCTGTTCCAAACCTTGAGTTTTAGAAGAAGAAAATGTCATTTCTGACACAATGAGTTTGCTACACAGATTATAAATATATATTATGATTTAAACATTATTTTATGCACTTTAAATTCAGAACTAAACATAAAAATGTGGGATTGTCAAATCCTTGGTCCAAATTTTGAATCACTTTTGCGGGATGGCCTTTTTTTAATTAAATTGATTATTTTGTATTTTTATTTGAATTTTTAAAAATTCGGGAACTCATAGACACTTTGCAAATTTCAAGTCAAACTGCATATTTCAAATGGACAAAATGAATTGACTGGAATCAGATTTGAAGTGTTCAAATCCATAGACCAGTTTCATTAAATTTACTATGTTTTTTGGAATTGCAGGATTGTCAAATCCACAAACCAAATTTCAAATCACTTTTGAATGCCATTAGTAAACTCAAATATTAATTCCAGGAACTGGAATCCAAATTTAATGTACAGTAAGCATGCTAGGAAACACCAACCCAAATAAAGAAGCTCCACTATGACTAAAACCAAATGAAAAATTCAATCTCAATAACCATGTTTAGATATAAAAAGTGATTAAATTTCACAATCATCCAAAGCTGGAAAGGATACAAGATTATACACTTCAAATCACAGATATAGAAATTCTGTTACTATTCAAGGCTAAATTAAGAGAAAATAACTATCCACAACTAAATCAAAAATCAAAAACAAATACATATTTAATCTAAAATATATTTTTTATTTTATTTTCATGGACCAACAATTGCATTCCCAACCGGCTCCTGCACCAGCCTGTGAGGCAGCCTGTCCATGAGAGCATCCCAGAGGGTCCAAGAATAGACCCAGAACACAACTCAAGAGGAGTAATGCTGACATACAGGCCTCCCAAGGCGTCAGTGTCAGTCAATCACCTCCTGCATCCCAAGCAAGATCAACCAGCCTGAATCCCAGACAGAAGCTGCTCTCAAGGCCTGCCACCAAAGTCTCCTATACCAAGGTCACCAGGAACAATGATGTTACTTACACCTCCACCTTATACCCAGTTGTCACCTGGCCCCACACTCTGGATTCAAGAGTTGCTATTGCATGCCCCTGCATTTTTGACATCTCCTATGAGCCACTGGCCACAACTGAGGAGCCATCTGTGTCTATTGTGTATTCAACTATTGACAGCGCCACTGCAAGCAAGCGTGATCCCACCTTCTACATGAAGGTCCCCATCTCCTGTGTTGAGCCTTGTAGCCAGGATGCCACGGTACCTGCAAAGGGCCAGCGTTGGTTGAAAGATAGTGGACGCAAAGCTCTCCTCAACTGCTTGAACAAGGGAATGACAGTTTGGGATATTGCATCCCAATTTGGTGTCACAGCCAGATATATTGGCAACATCAACAAAAAATACGGCAACACTGGGCAAATTGCCAAATCCACCAAGGCAAAAAGACAGCCCAAACTCTTGCAGCCTGTGCATTTTGAGGCAATAAAACAGTGGGTAGCCAAGGATTGCCACCTAGACATGCTTGCTGTCCAATTAATACTGGCCACAGAGTTTGGGATTTCTGTTTCCAAAACTCTTGTCCAAAAAGCAATGGTCAATTTGGGATTCTTGTGGAAAGTCCTGGGGGTTTCTCTGTACAGTAGGAACAGCAAGAAGACCATCAAGAATCAACACATTTATGCCAAGACCTATCTGGCTCTTAAGCAGACCAGTAATGTTCAGTTCTTTTATATTGATGAATCATAATTTTCTTCCTCACTCAGGTCTAGGCATGGGTGGGTCAAGAAGGGATCCAAGGATGGTGTAGCACATTGTGCAGCTGTCTGTTCCCAGACCTATTCCATGGTAGCGCTTCTTGAGCCTCGCAGGTTGGAACAGTATAAGATGATCAAGGGTTCCCATAATAGCAGGACATTACTTGATTTTCTCCAAATTGTCAAACAGTATCTTCAGATTAATTACCAGGGCACAACTAACATTGTTGTGCTTAATAATGTTGGGCTCCACAAAGTGGATCTGGTTGTTTCCAAGTTCCCGCCCATTAATAAAAATAGCCATTCTGCCAGCCACTGCCTTGCAGACTTCCTAATGAGACTCCTCTTCCTCCCACCATATTCTTCATTCCTTAACCCAATTGAGGAGGTCTTTTGGTGGATCAAGAATAAGGTTGAAGCAGGGCTCCCACAGGACACCAAAGATCTCTTCAATATCCTTGAGGTCAGTCAATTTGCAATGCCACCTGATGTGGTGACAGCTTTTTACAAGCACTCTGAATCATTTCTCCCCAAAGCCCTTGCCTCCAAGCCATCAGATAAATGGATGCTCTGGGTTATATATATATATTATTAGGACTCAAAAATTATTATTTATATATAACTTTTGATGTTGAATTGTATTATAGACATATAAGAATTTGTACAAAAGTTAAATAAAATTAATTATACTAGATATAGAGACACATATTTTTATTATAATGCACCAAATATTGTATTGACTGTAGAGCTAACAAATAAATAAATTAAATTAGATACAAATAGATTAATTTTATTTAAATAATTGTGAACCCTTTTTAGTACTTTGGCTTTTTTAAGCCACAAATTGAACCTTGTAAGTCATCACCTGATCTTATTGATTTAGTGCCACTATAGCCACACAACACAAAAACCAATGATTTTCATGTATCTCTTACTAATTAGTACTTATGACGCAGATCAAGCATATCAAATATATTTATCAAATCATATTACAAGGAAAAGGAAATTTGAGTTCTAAACAATCACTTGTTTAGAACATAAGTGGAGCAGGCAGCTTGATGCAGATAAATAGAGCTCTTGTTGTTTAACTACGTAATATATGAACCCGTACTTGACAAGCAACTAAATAAACAAATTTATAAATCATATTTTACTATCACACATGTTTGCTTTATTAAACTGTCTCTTTATTATTATCAACCTAATTATATATTAATATTATAATTTAAAAATTAAAATCAAAATTAAAAATAAAAATAAAAATTAAATTGCAAGAGAATATTTTTATTAGGGAGATGAAAATTGCAAAGGAGAATGCAATTATTCTGGGGTACTATACCCCAAAACTAAAATTTCTGCTATTGTGTCCAATTGGGACCACATACTCTTTTGTACGTGGTGGACAACTCTGGATGCAATTGCAAGAGGGTGGCGCTCAGCACCCCAGTGGTTGCTGAGCGCTTAATAAAAGGCAATTGTGTAAGCAAACTGATTAGTAAGTTCTTTTTGGGAGGCACATAATAGCCAAAAAGCAATGTCAGTGCAAAGGAGTTGTACAGGACGTGCTTGACTGTCCTGTACCCCTGCAGTGTTGTCTGTTATTATATTACTAATTGGCATATATCTATTTGGATTGGTATGTCCTCTATATTAAAAACAAATGTTAAAAAGTTAAAGTGTAATAGTATTCCTAGGTATGTTGCAATGTGAATCCTTTGAGAGATATATTTTTTGGAAAACATGCATGATTTTTTATATATTTAAACTAATCTGTTGATGTAGGACATGTTGTGAACTTGAAGATGGTTCTGGGGGTGCCTGGCTTGTATCTGCCCCATGCCTTGGCAAAGGAAATAAATAAATGCTTGAACTTATTCATGAGGACTGTGTCCCTGACTTTATTTAATAATGCTTTAAACACTTTGTTGAAAATTTCAGTTTTGAGATATTCTGGTCCTATTTGAAAGTATGTTTTTTTAGATTTTTTTCATATTCATTTATATTTGCAAATGTAAATTATTCACATCATTTGTAAATATCTTCATCAAAATTCATCTTGATATCCCCTTGAATTTCATTCATTTCCTTAAAGTTGATTATTCTGCCTAGATCATAGGCTTCCCTAACTCACGGTAAGCACCCTGCAGGTGCCACATATTCCTTTTTTGCTTCCTTATTTGCAAACTCATTGATTTTCATTTGAATTATTTTATTAATTTCATTTTGATTTATTTGTTTTACAGGGGCTACCAATGATTGGTAACCCCTGTAAAGCCAACTGGGCGTAAAGGCGGCCACTTCAGCAACCTTGTCCCCATTTCTTGTTATAACTAAAGTAAATTTAAGTAAAACATAAATAAACTTACTAATTGTTTTCCCCACAGCCCCCTCAGCCACAGGCGCCCCTTCAGCAAACTTCATGAGCGTTGGCTGCTCTTCATTTGATTTC
The DNA here is from genome assembly GCA_014839935.2 of Entomophthora muscae. Classification (NCBI taxonomy): domain Eukaryota; kingdom Fungi; phylum Entomophthoromycota; class Entomophthoromycetes; order Entomophthorales; family Entomophthoraceae; genus Entomophthora; species Entomophthora muscae. The sequence continues at coordinate 280,091 of QTSX02002207.1, forward strand.
CTGGGCTTAATTTTTATAATTTTCCATGCTACTTGTGTTTCCTCTTGGTTTTCATTTGATAAATTTTCATTGTTTATTGTAGCCCTTCTGCTTCTTGATTGTGCTTCATTTTCATCTGTCATCATTTGACTAGTTTTCTCTTCATTTGTGTTAATTGCCTTTATAATTTCAGTTCCTTCAATCAATTTGAAATTCTGAGTATTCTTTCTGTTGTTTTTTGCAAACTCCCACAAGTTGTAACTTTCATTGTTGAATTTAAACGTTTTAGTATTTCCATTTGTATATTTAAAACTATTTCATTGTGTTCTTCTTTGACTATTGTTCACAGGCTAATTTTTGCGGTTTCATTTTGCTGGACCAAAGCCCTTACCTCATTTCCCAGCTGATTTAATACAATTTCCCTTATGTTATGTTTGATCTCAACAAAGTTTTGGAGGGCTGATTCTAACTTGTTGATTAGACTGTAGATATTTGACATGTTGTTTGAATTACATCAAAAAACTGGTTTTATAGTACTACCATCAACACATGAATATTTTTCATTATCAGTAAAAAACTAATGTCCACAAATGTAAATGTTATATTAAAATATTGCAGGCATGTGTTAAACCCTGATATTTAGATATTATGTGCATAACTCAATGCATTCTTTACAATAAAATTCATTGTAATTGTGGTTTTTTTATTATAATTTATATAAATGGACAGTGTATATATTAGGGAGCCATTAACCTTAGTACAAATATTGATTCATTATATCTTTATTACCTCACAAATTCTGACTAGAAAGTTTACAGAATTATTACCAATAGGTAAATATACAGACTGTAAAATGCACTATGTATCAATATTTGTACTAAGCGTTAATGGCCCTAATATAAACACAGTCAATTTATTTTAAATTGTAATGAAAAAGACCTAGTTTACAGTGGATTTTATTAAACAAAATACATTGAGTTATGCACATAATATCAAAATATCAAGAGTTAACGCCTAATTGCAATATTCTAATCCAATATTTACGTTTATTGTCTTTAATTTATTAATGACGATGAAAATATTAATGCAAATAATCATATATTACCACATCAAGTGTACAACATTTTATTAATTATGGGGAATGTCAATAATAAAAAGTATATTATTAATTGTGAATTGTTAGAAATAATATCAATTTTAATAATTTGTAACAAAGAAAGGTTTTATTTTACTCATCAAAGGACAAGTAGGGGAGGGAATGGGCAGAATGTACGTTGCCATCATCTGCGCCTGTGAAAGGGATGACATCAGAGGTAGTGGGAAGGAAATGGGTGGCGGTTTGGGAGTCAGGGTTGGAAGGAAGGTGGCTTGGTCTTAATGGGGGAGTTGGGGAGGCTTGGTTTGTTGACTGAGAAGAGACAGAAAGAGCTGATTGCTTCAGTTGCTCAAATTCTTCTTCTGTCATGTATGTGGGCTTGACAAACCAAGTGGATGATTGTGGGGGGAGGCAGGAGTCCTTTCTGGACCTATCACTATCAATTTCATGGAATAAAACAAGATCTGATAGGTCCTGGACAAATATGAAAGGGAAAAGCTCATATCCCTTCTCAATTTGGGTGCACAGTTCATTGTATGTAGCAGGCTTTAAGCGCCTGAGAGCCAAACCAAAATTGTAAAGGCATACATATGCAAGTGCATGTCAGCGTGGTTGGTGGGATAGGACCAACAGGTATGCCCCACAGCCCTAATTTCCTTAGATGCCCACTCACGCTGCTCCATCTCTGCACTCAGTACAACTGTGTACACTTTTTGCTGTGTGGCCCACTCCTCCAGCATGGCCTTGAGCTCCGTCTGGTAGGCATACTCATCTGCAGTGTTTGATATTGCTGAGTAGTAATTGACACCCAATGGGGAAACTACCAATAAACCCTCAGCAAATTGATACAAGATTAGGCCGCACTTGTAGATGTCAGATTGGATATGCTTTTCTCCATAATCTTGGATACTTTCAGAAATCTTGACATACAACAAGAAGATGACATCATTGTGCATCCTTATTGCCCTCCCTTTAATAAAATTAATAATGAATGAATGGTAGGGGTTGGTATCCACCAAACTGGGGCCAATGAGAACTTGATTGGACAAGATTTTAGCAGCAAGCACAACTCTGTGCATCCGCAAATTGACTGTTCTTTTATTTGTGAAAATGCCATGGAGTCCCAGTTGGAGACAAACCTGAACCAGGGGCATCCAGGGGTCATGTTCCATGATGGCCATCATAAGGGGATGGGCTTTTTTACTATCAGTTGATGTACAGACTCCAGTTGGGGTCTTCTTGGGAGGGAGGCCACAGTTGGTGTGGGCTCGCAGGGTTGCAGCCACAGTGGACTTTGAAAAACCCATCACAGCCGCAATTCCCCCAAGAGACATAAGCATTCCTTGCTTTGCAACCATTTAGAGAGCAATTTATGGGGTAATTATCTTTCTTCTGAGTCTTGCAGGATGGTTGGCTGGAGGTGGGATGTGTCTGTCTTGGGAACCAGACATTGCCATCTGATTGGCTGTTTCTGGATTTTGGCTTACTTGGGTGGTGCCTTGGCTCAATTGGCTGATTCCAGATGCTAGTGTTGATACATGATTTGAGTTAGCAGCTGCCTGTGTGTGATGGGCAAACAGGGTCATTCTTGAGGACATGAGAGAAAGAACACACTCCTGGGTAGTGCTTGGGGAGGGGCCTGAGGCTTGAGAATGACCATAGACAGAGGCTTCACTATTGAAGACCCAGCATAGCCCTGCATGATTTTGTCAAGGCTGGAGAACATCTTGTTTATTTGGCTGTTATTAAAAGAAGGCATAATAAATTTTAATTAAAAAATTAAGCTCAAAAAGAGAAGTGTATATTTTAATCAATTTTATTGTTAATTATGTTAAGTTGGTGAATACTGTAAATTAAGAACCTGAACGTAAAAATGCGGGATTGTCAAATCCTTGGTCCAAATTTTGAATCAATTTTGTGGGAACCATTTTTTAATTAAATTGAATTCTTTGTATTTTTATTTGGATTTTTAAAAATATGGGAACTCATAGACACTTTGCAAAGTTCAAGTTGAACTGCATATTTCCAATGGACGGAATGAATTAACTGGAATCAGATTTGAAGTGTTCAAATCCATCAACCATTTCATTAAGTTTACTATGTTTTTTGGAATTTCAGGATTGTTAAATCCAAGAACCAAATTTTGAATTACTTTTGAATGCCACCCCTAAACTCAGATATTAATTGCAGGAACTGGAATCCTAATTGAATGTATAGTAAGAAACTAGGACAAATCAACCCAAATCAAAAAGCTCCACTCTGGATAAAATCAAATGAAAAATCCAATCTCAACAACCATGTTTAGACATGAAATTAAGTGTGTTGCAACCAAGTTTCCAGACTTGCCTGCCAACATATCTTACAATACACAGGGGGCGCTTGATGAGTTGCCCCTTGACATATCTAATGACATGAACCAATCTGATGGCAATTTCAAACTGCGGGCACTTTCTCCTAATTAGGAGCGCTACCAATTATACCTGCTGATCCCCACAAAAGTTATTCCTTGGCTTTGAACCCTACATGGAACATGCCACCATGCCACCCCTTGCAACCTTGTGTCTTTCCCCATATAGTATATTAATCACAATATTCTACAATAAAACAACACCTTATTCTATTCATTCTTGTCCTTTTTATTGGACTGTTGTCTTCCCTGTCTGAGATCCAGCCTGTGGGTTTTTTTTCAGAAGTTGCAGGCAGATGGCCTGCGGGCCCAGCAGGAAGGGCCCATCACAATATTGTTGCTAACTTTACAATATAATATAAAAATTTGCCCAAGAGGGCCCAGGGTCTGCTTGCAGGTACCATTGAATCAATTAAGCCAGTGAGAGTGATATACATCACTCCAAATATATGAGTGGAAGTGGATTTATTGGCTGCAACAGATTATTGTGGGCTGTTGGGATGCAGGGTGAGAGGTGGTATCATGGGAACCAAATATGCAGGCAGGTAGTTGTACTTGTTGTGGAATAGCAGAGGAGGTCTGGTGATTTTGGTGCCCTCTCTGTAAATAGTCTCTGTCCCTCTAGTTCTAGCCTCTGGGCCGTAGATTAGGATTTCCTCTAGGGTGAACTCTGAATATGCCGGGTTGAGTGGGTATTCAGTGAAATGTACCAGGCCAAAGGGAGCTCCTGGTGGATAATATAGTTCAGGTGGCTGGTCCACGGTTTCTTGGGGTTGGTGGGTGTGAGGTACAGAACATAGGAGGTAGACTGCAAGTGAAATAGAACTAAAATCAAATATGGAATAACCTGGTTGAACCAAAGGTTCATGTTAATTTATTGCAAGAATGGAAATGGGCAATTTCCTGGCGGTCCAGGGTATAAGTATGCCCATCTGCCATGGGTAAACTTTTACAAATTTCTTTGGACCGGGTGCTACTGTATACCAGGTTTTTCCAGTCCTTGGTGACATTCCTTGCGGGAGTTAATTCATTGGCTGGTTTAAAATAAGAATACTTGAATTTCCTTGTCAGGTTGTAGGGTTGGTCATCTCTGGGCGGCCTGTGTTCTACAGGAAGTTTATTTGTTTCCTCTTCTGTGGTGGCTTAAGTTATTCTGGGATCTTTAGCTTGGCCTGCCCTCTGATTGGTTGGGTTAACAGGAACCTTTAGCGTGGGGAGTGTCAATATAGGTGATTTTGGTTCATCAAGCTTTAGGGGATACCCTGAAGTCAAATCCTGTTTTGGTTTGAGCCCAAAAATCTGCAGGTGGCTGGTCCTGCAGGCTGGCAGCCTGCAGGGTATCATGGTTTGAATCCTGTAGTTGAGGTTTTCCTATGAGCATGGTCAACAGGAGTTTGTCAATTGTGATATTCCCCAATCAAATACTGAACTCTAATTGGTTCAGCTGCAACAGTGGTAGGGGCAGTAGGTTCACAACCTACCTAAAAGAAAAATCCCCCCAAGAAAGGACGGAGTACAGGCCGTGTGGCTACTCCCCATCAAGAGAATTTCCTGCCAATCCCCAAGGGGGACATAACCAACAGGTATGTCATCTACCAAGATCAACTGATACTTACAAGTGTGTATAACTGACTCTGTCTAGGGCAGTGCAATGCAAGCATCACTCTCCCCTTTGGGCCTTTCTCAATGCATGCTCAACCTCCAGCTTGAATCTTTTGCGGGTGGTGTCAAAGGGGCTGACATTGTCAGTTGACTCCACTCTACCAAAACCTGCCTCCGTATCTGACAAGTACCTGAGCCCATGTGAGTTGCTACTGTGTCTGGGCGCCTCATGGGGCCTGCCACTGTGTGGTTCACCAACTGGGACACACAATAGATAGATATCACTTGGGTGTTGTTCAGGGACACTGCAAATTCCCACTACAGTGAAACCTTTTCACCCATTGTGGTTGGAACTCCCCTCCTAGCCATTAAACAGACTGGGTCTGTCCCTGAATATCTTGTTGCCTGGCAAAAAGCTCTTGCCACTGCCCCAGAAGCCGTAACCAATGGGAATTCCATGCTTCTTACCTTGATGGTTAATGGGATCAAACCCCATATCTTCAAGTGGGTTCCTGTAGGTTGCTGCACCTCCATTTACAACTTCTACAAGGCCATTGTGGAGGCCAATAACCAGGCTTCAATGGGATTCTGAAGATCCAATGATGCACTACCCCAACCTTGTCCCGCACCTGGCAGTGCCCACAACCAAGTAGGTCACTGCCAGTCTTGCCAACAAGAAAATGGGGTTAAGTGTCTCTGCAAGGGGGAACTCTAACTAGTGCAAATTGAGGACCATGAAAAATCCTGGGGGTTATAATTACAAGAGGTTCTACAACCCTGTTGAAAATTGCGTCATTAATGCTATTTTGATATGGCCTTCAAATAATGATGTATGCAAAGATTTGAATGGTTTTGCTTTTGAGTTTGGAAATTCCTTGCCTTTAGTAAATGGCTCTATGCCAATATCCACCCATTACAGAATACCATACCTTTCCTTTTCTGATCCTGGTATGACCTCATCTCATTGTGGCCCCCTCTGCTGCTCTGTCTACCTATTGAGTGATCACTGTCCATTGTCTACTATTAAAGTAGAATTATTACTCCTAACAAAGACAAGTTTATGCACATTTGCGTTGGCTTTAATATTCTTCAAGCCTTTTCCTTTCCTTTTGCCAAAAGGAAGTCCTCATCTTGTATTCCAGGAAATTAAGGTACATGTCCTTAATTTTTCCCTGAAGGATAACCCAAGGATAGCTTTGAACCTCAAATCTTTTGTTATAATGATTTCCTGCTGGGTCCTCCTGTATGTTGTCCCCAGGTACCAAACACAACAAAATGGTGCTCACTACAGGGGCTGCAAGCCCCTTGGTTACCCTGTTCTTGAATGCATTATCTGGTCCTCCCCCCCTTTGTTTCTGAAGTACCCAAGCAACCTAAAGTTTCTAATCCCCCTCTAGAAGAGGATATCACCAATGCCCCCTCCACTCCTATGGTAATGGTACTATCCCCCGGGCCCTCTTGGGCCCCCCTTCCAGCTTTCTCACTCAACTACAAGCAAGCTTGTGCCGCTGACCACTCTCTCCTTTACACAGGCGCTGTGGCAATGTACACTATCCCTGGTCTCTGTCATGAGTATGCTTCTGAAGACCTATACTCTTTCCTCTTAGATTTTGGTCTTCCCCCTGCGCTGATGGAATCAATGGAAACTATTGGCGTGTTAGTTAACCAATTTATCCAACCTTCACTGGTCCATCATCAACTAGTGTTGGGCTCTCAAAACCAGCTCTTGAATGCTGTGGCCACTGCTGCTTCTAACAACCACGCTCAGAATATGGCCTATCAAGAATGGTCCCATAGTCTGTTTGCTTGAATTTCAGATAACCAGTGTGACTTGCTAGCTTCACAAAAATGTCTGACCTTATCTTTAAACTCCCTCTGCTCCTTGCTCCCTGGGTATATTAAGGACCAACTTTGTGAACTGGATGATCACCAAGCTATGTGGCACAGCCAGATAGAGTCAACCCTCCTTAAATACCGTCAAGATTTTGAGACTCTAGTTGCTGAACGTAACCAGTTTTGAGAGCATGTTAATTCCCAGCTCAAGCTGGTTGGAGCCAAATCAATACTTGGGGCCAACATCTTCATTTAAAGTATGGCTTGGATAAGGCCGCTTTGGGAAACACTCTGATCCAGGTTCAGAATTATGTTGACAATAGGGTGGCCTCCATTGAAGTGGCTCCGCCAACTTCTTTGGTTGAGACCCCATCTGCCTCTGAGGCTAGAGTATGGGAAGCCATAACTGAACTCAAACCTGCTCACTTGACGTCAAGCCTCTGCTCTGCATCCCCTACTGGTTGAACCTACACCTGATTCCCACATTGTCATACTAACTGACCAAATGGCTACTTTGCGGGGGGAGATTGAGTATTTGAGACACCATCTCTCTGACCCTGATGACTTGTCCTCTGAGTCTGATGGCAAAATGGAGGCTGAAGCCCCTGGTACTCCTACCCTCCATGACCATGGGTGTTGCCCAGGACTAGAAGAACAACCCTGTTTCAACTGTGTTCTTGCCTCGGACCACTTAGCGGCAGTAACTAATGATATGGCTGATTGGCAAGATGCTTTAGAACGCGAGGTACAAACCCTCTTTTGGTTCACAGATACAATAAATGGACAAGTTACCCTTCTGGTTGCTCAAACAACTTCCCTGGCTACTTGTGTCAATGGGGTTGCTAGCACGTTGGCAGTACAACAAATCAAGATCAATGAATTTGGAGCTGCCACTGCCACCGCCCAAGATATCAGTGGGCAGAATAGTTCTACACTGGATACCCTGGAGGAGAGCCTTTGTCTACTCTGGGCTAGAAAACTTGCTGCTGAATCTGAGTTTGAGGGCAATCCTCACATCAATGTTCTCAACCCTGGTGACAACAGTCAATCCACTTCCTTGTCCATTGACCTGAACTACAAGCCAACCTTCAAACAGATATTTGACCCTAAAACCTCTACCATTGCTGCCTTTTTAACAATCTACAAGACAGCAATGCTTAGGGCTACTGACAAGCTCAAAAAGAGCACATATCCTTACCTGTCTTCACCCCACATGTCAAGAAGTAGTGGTCCCCAAACTCCCCTCCATTGTTAATTGGGAGGACATGAAGCGCCTCCTTATTGAGGAGTTTGGAGGAGACCTCAGCTTGGAAGTCAAGAAAGATGCATTTATGCACATTGCCTTTAAGCCCAAGGAAACTTTGGCTGAGTTTGCGGATTGCTTCTATATTGAAGGTCAAAATTAATCACCAGCCAACAGTTAACCCTCCAAGAAGCATACATGGCTTTCTTGAATGCTTTGAAGGTGAACCAGCTTTTATCCCTATACTTTAAGGTGCACAAAGCTTCACTCACTTCCATGAAGAGTATTAAGACACTCTTACAAGACATGCATTTGACCCATGGGGGTACTGTGGTGCGCAAGAATAAAGCTAATAATGCTGGAACCACCTCTTGTACACCACACATTATAACTCTGGGTTCAGGTGACAGACTAAGAGGTAAGGCTGTCATAACTGCGGTCAAATAGGGCATCATTCTTGTACCTGCACTAACCCGTGGGTAGAAGGTTGCAATCCCAAGGAACAGGCAGAAAAAAAGAGGTCAGCTTAGAGGCAGGGACTCTCTCTGCTGACCAATCTCCCCTGTCTCCTCCTGATCCTCCTTCTGACAAGGAAGCTCCTTCTTGCTCTGGCCCAACTATTCTTCACCTATTACACAATCTCTCTAGTGATTCTGAGCCTGAAGATTCTGATATTGAAGAATCTGATAGTTATGGCTATTCTGTTCTGGCTGTTCCAGAAACTGTGTCTGTCCCATACAAGCTTCACTCTGGGAAGACCTCCATCACTTCTCAAGCACTTTCAAGTGAAGCCAAAGACACAGTGGCTTACCCTTACCTAGCCCTGGCCCATCAACCTCCCATCTTGGTTGACTCCTCCTCTGAAGCCGCCAAGCTAGCTGAAGCTCTCTTCCAAAATGTGACTGTATCTCTCCTGCTGCAGAATGTGTATAAGGAGATTCCTTCCTTAAGATGCATGTTAGCTAAATGGGAAAAAGAGCTAGAAGCTGCACAGGATGTGTTGGCTGTCCTGCCCCCCTTTGGGAAAGATACAACTTGTGTGGAAGTATCAATCCAGAAGGTTAAAATCAAAGCCATCTTAGACACAAGTTCTCCAGTTAACGTGGTGTCTTCAAAACATGGAGAAGCTTAAGCTTAAGCTGGCCCCTGACCTCAACTACACTCAATTATATGGCACAGCTGGCATGGTCCAAACTTGAGCTATTGGTACCTACTCTGCTCTACTCATGAGGTTTTGGAAACTCCTCATTGCGTCTCCCACTGTTTTCCTTGAGAACAAAAGCTAAGACCTCTTGGTTGGTACACAATTCCTCTGTGAGTATAAAGGAATTGTAAACTTGCAAGATGGATACCTTTCTCTCTTAGGATATGAGGTCCCTTTGATTTTTTGAGGAACCCCCATGGCTCCCAGGAAAACGTTTCAAAGCTTGTGTGCTTGAAGACCCCACAGGTATCTCTCCCTCAAGTATAGGACTCATTCCTCCAATATGTGCACCCCTCCTCCTTCCTGTTCTGCAGAGGAAGGTGTACCTCTTCTTGCCCCAGTGGCTATCACCATTTCTCCAGGCTCCCAAGTGGTGATTGACTCTCAGATTTCCTATGAACTAGCTGAAAAATTGTTCCTGGAACTCTACTCTCCTGAATCCCTAAGCCGTAGAGAGCCCCAACTGTGTCCAGGAATCCTAGATCAAACTCAAAAAGAGCCTATACAACTGCTGCTTGCCAACCTGAAAGCCTAACCATGCAGGTGACTTGGGGCCAGGTTGTAGGGCATGGTTGTATCTTGGGAGAAGAACAAGTGGCATCCCTCTACCCTTTCAGAACTTTCAGTGACTTCAATATACCTGAAGACAATCCCCAAGTTCACTCCTTATTCAGCACTGCCAACTTCCCTTAATTATCACCCATCCAACAAAAGGATGTGTTGGACCTGCTTGATCAATTTAGTGACATCTTTGCCTCTGGACCTACAGACTATGGCCTTGCTAAAGGGGTCATCCATCAGATTGATACTGGTGATGCACCTCCCTTTTGTGCCAAACCATACTATCACAGTAGGGTAGAGGATGCTCAGGTATCTAAAGAGTTCAAGCAACTCCTAGATTTGGGACTCTTGGCTCCCTCCCAAAGTCCTTGGGCCTCACCTTTACTGATACTCAAGAAAAAGAACAGAGGACATCACATTGTGATGGACTATCACCGCCTGAACTTTCTCACTAAGAAAGACTCATACCCCTTGCCCAGAATTGACAATGCTCTAAGATGGCTGGGTGGTTCCAAGTTTTTCTTGGCCATGGATCTAGCCTCTAGATAATGGCAAGTTGAATTATTGACAGAAGACCAAGAGAAGGATGCTCTCATTACCTCTGAAGCACTCTATGAACCTACTTGGATGCCCCAAGGACTCTGCAATGCCTGGCTACATTTCAAAGGGCTATGGATTCCATCCTACAATATCTAAAGCTCTCTTGTATCCTTGTGTACCTTGATGACATCACTGTATTCAGTGTTACCTTTACCAACCACTTGGAACTTTTTAGGCTGTCTTCATTAAATCTGTGAAGCTGGCTTGAAGCTCAAACCCTCCAAGTGCTCCTTCTTTAAAGAGCAACTCAAATTCTTAGGTCATGAGGTCACCCAAACTGGAATCCACCCCATAAATAATAAGGTGGAAGCCATCAACAAGATGCTACCTCCCACAAATCTTTGAGAGTTCTAAGTATTCCTTGGTATGATAAGCTACTACCAACAGTTCATACCTGATTTTGGGGAACTGAGTGAACCCCTTGTCCAACTGCTTTGCAACGTCCCCTTTGAGTGAACTGACAGCCAGCAACAAGCATTTAAAGTGTTGAAGGCCAAACTCAAAGAGGCTCCTATCCTAGTATACCCTGATTATGATAAAGAGTTCATTTTGTATACTGATGCAAGCAGAGTTGCTGTGGGTGCCATCCTAGCGCAGCTCAACAACAAAGGTGTTGATTGACCTGTAGCCTACTCCTCTTGGATCCACAATAAACACAAGAAGAACTACAGAGTCACTGAAAAGGAATGTCTGGCAGTGCTGCATAATGTAAAGCAATTCAGGCACTACATTTATGGACCTCCTTCACTGTGGTCACAGATCACTCCTCCCTTAAATGGCTCCAACAACTAAAGGAACCAGAAGGTCAACTAGTTTGTTGGGCTCTGCGCCTGCAAAGATACAATTTCACTGTGGTACATTGTCCTGGTGCCCAACATCAGAACACTGATGACTTGTCATGGATGCCAATCCTAGCTATTCACCTGCTGACGCTGATTGACTATACAAATTAATAAGGGTACCCTGACTCCTGTACCACTGAGCCAAAAGACATTTGACTGGCGCTACAAATCCTATCCAAGGACACTGTAATTTGAGATAGACAGCTCTTCAAAAAAGTCAACAACACCTATCTACCCTATGTTTTCCCTAGCATGAGAATAGCCATTATTCTCCAAGCTCACATTGATATTGGACATGAAGGTATAGCCAAAACCCATGACTGGCTATGTAAGAACTTCTACTGGGAAAACATGTGCCTCCTGCTCCCTGACGTTCTTGCCTCCTGCCATTTGTGCCAACTCTAACACCCTCGCCCATCCCAACACCAATTCAAACTCATTCCCCCTAAACATGTCTTCTACACTGGGATTATTGATGCTGTTGGGCCTCTTCCCTTGGTCTAGATCTGGGTGTTGCTTTATCTTAGTCACCATAGACCATTTTAGAAAATGGTTCAAAGCCAGAGCTACAAAAGATATAACTGCCAAGACCACTGCTAGTTTATTGCTGCAAGACATCTTCTACCGGCATGGCTGCCCTCAAGTCCTGCTATCTGACAAGACACCAACTTTAATGCTCGCTTATCACGTCTATTGTAGAAGCTATGGGCACCCACCAATCTTTCTCTGCGCTGTATAACCCATCAACTAATGGAACTGTTGAATGAGCCAATTCCTCCCTGGTATCCATAATGAGGAAACTCACGCTCTCTGATGCTTCTAACTGGTATATGTTCCTCCCTGTTGACCTTTTTGCTTATCAACTCAGTAGGCACCAAGTGACTGGTTGTTGTAAATTAGGTGCATATTAGAATGGTCAAGGCTATCAGTGGAATTAATCCTGATAATCAAGGCTAATTGATTTGCACCCAAATCTGTCAGATATGACAGATTTGCAATTCCAATCATATATTGGATGTTACAATGATTTGGCTGACCTGTTACATTCAGTTGGATTGAGTTTGGGAACTGAAAGCAGCTTCTGTAATGAGTAGCTGCAAGCTACAGCCACTCTGGGGTAATGCACATCAACTCCTCTCTGTCAGATTGTCTGGATCATCCCAAGATGAAAAAGAACATGGATGCAAGATCCTGGTGGACACCAGAAGATCCTGTAATGTTCCTGACAATGGTGCAGGTGTTAATAACACTCCTGCATCCATTGTGCAGCCAGTATGGTATATAAACTTCCCTTCTTTCTAAATAAAAATATAGTTTTATACTTTCACACATTATTTATTTGCTTTTACATTCTACTTAGTTGTTACCTTAGATTTAAGGGTAAAGACTTCAGAGTCTTTAAGACTTGTATTAATTTATGTATAGGCCTGAAACCATACTCTCCAAAGCTAGCACTATAGATGTTTGCCTCCAAGACGTCCAAGGCCAAATTCACAACATTGGTGCTCATTCCAATATGTATCCTACCAGATACGCCAAACCTATAGGACACCCCTGCTGTAGTCTTGTTTCAGCCCTGGGAGGGAATAGCTTTCTTCCTGACTTCTACTTTGGGGAAGATGTACTTGCCTTCTTGGATAAAGTGAAAACCTTTACTGTTGGTTATACTGAAGAGCAGAAGGTCAAATATCTGCTCAACAGCTTGTGTCAAAATTTCTTTGATACTGTTATGTCTTACCTTGGCTTTAGTTACTCCTATCAGTACCTCCAAAGAGTGATAAAGAAAAAAATCTACCACCCACAAGGTTGTACCAAAGCCAGCCCCCTCAATGGTTTGAGAATCACTAGCACACCTCAGGACTGCCACTTGGATGCTTCTGAAAGCTCTAATGATTCCAGAAATAGCCCTGAGTCACCCAATTCTCCTATTGCTGGATAATTGAACAAGGTTAAACATTCTGATTCTTTGGCTTGTGAAGTCAATCAAGTTAGTGAGGCTCAATACCTTGAAGAAGAAGATAAAGTGGAAATTGTAGAGAATATCTTTGAACCTAAAGAATCTCTTAATGAAGTGGAGCCCACCAAATAACCAATCATTCATGAGGAGTACTGTGAAAAGCAACAGGATTTAGTCCATGAAGTAAACTCCATGGAGTTGCTAATCAGCAATTATAAAGATACATCCTTGGCTGCACCTATAGCATTACTTTATCTGGATCTGTTGGAACCCTCTCCTGTTGATTGCAATATCAGAGATGAAGATTCAGCTAAGGATGATGATGTTGTCCTCCATGAAGTTGAGATAGTTGGACTTCATACCTTCCAAAAGCCTCCTCTCTCTCTGCCTGAACCTTTGCCTCCTGAAGATCCTGGAACTGCCAAGCCCTTCCCTATTAGAGCTGGAGATTGCTTCAAAGATGACAAAATCTCTGAAGATGACAAGGCTTCACAAGAAGAGAAAGTAGTAAAACTGCTAATCAGCCAAGTTGAGTACAGATCCTTGGCTGAAAATGTAACAGTAACTCTCCTTTCTCTACCAAAATCCTTGCCTCCTGAAGAACCAAGCTTCATCCTACCGCCTCACAACAAATCCTGTTCAAGAAAAGGAATTGAAGATAAATGGCTTTCTAAAGAGTATCACTTGGAATCTTTTGGAAGCCTTGCCCTGACTGAATTCAACCCTGGACAATTCTCTTCCCCTGGTACACAGATGGATATATCCAACCTGGACACTTTCCTTGTGAATATAATCAATCCTGTGCTAAAGTTGATATGAATAGAGCAAAAAGTCTATTCCAATGACATGGGAGACTTTAAGGATGATGAATTACCTTCTCTAACAGAGCCGGAAGAGATAAGATGTAGCCAAAATAAGGATCAATCATTGATTCTCTTGTCCTCTGAGTGTTTTAGCAAAGATGAAGAGACTGAGAAAGATCTTCAAGAAGCGGAATCAGTGGTATTTCCAATCAGCCAAGTTGAGAAAGAATCATTGGTTGAAAATATAGTAGTGTCTCCCTTTTCTCTGCCTGAATATTTGCCTCCTGAAGATCCTGGAACCAACCCACATGGATCTTCTTTCATCCCTCTTCTTGCTCTACCCCATTGCAAAAAAGACCCCAAGGCTGAACTTCTCCACTCTGATGAGATACAAGAGCCCCAGGACTTACCTCTGCCTACCGTAGCCCTTGTGTCCTCTATTGCTGATGAGCTTTATGACAAAATACTTGTTGACCAATCTTTGTGGGAGGAAGAGCCCACTGAAATACAAAGTGTCCTTAAGAAGCTTTCTGTGGACACCAAAGTTAAAGATGGTCAAATCTTTAAGCTCTACAAGGATAACTGGTTGTCATATGAATGCCTCTAATCAGAACAGACTCTGTAGTTGCCTCACAAAAAGCTAAAGGACATGGAGGAATACAAAAGACCATTGCTCAGTCACAGAAGCATTGCTACTGGAAACCATGCTTGTCTTCTGAGGTTCAGGAGAAGTACATCATCCACATTTAAGAAGAGGTGATACAGTTCACCAGTATGAAGCTTGGATTGATCATTACTTCTGCTGCCTTCCAAGTTGCCCTTGATGAACTGAAGAGAAAAATGATGTGTGCCTCTTTATTATATCTTATCCTCCTCAAGCCCTCTTTTGAACATAAAATTCTAATCATCAAAGACATGGATTATGTACTGTCTCAACAAGAAGAGAGTAGCTATGAACTCTCCATTAGTTATTGCTTTGAAGTTCCAAACTTCTATCAAAGAAGCTATCCTATGGTTGCAAGAGAACAACTCCCTACTGAAGCAGATCCAGATGAGAAGATTGCCCTGTACTATTCTGGTAATGCAACACAAGGAAGACTGCCTCTCAAGACTGCCAGTCATTGCCCTTGTTGCTTTTGTACATGATGAGATGCACTTTAACCCACTGACTGGCCTGTCTTTGTGGAGGGAGGAGATCATCACAGCACATTCTGCTTTAGAGAACTATTGGGTGGGTGCAAATGTAAAAGATGATTGTCTATTCATGGAATACAAGTACCTATAGATAGCTAATATATGCACCTCTTTGCAACTGGACTCAGTGATTGTTGATCAAGCACCCACAGGACGTGTTTCCATACAGAGAGTGCTATCCAAACAGGATCACTATCAGGAATTGATGACCTCCCACAACAACAAGACCACAAATGCATGTAATGTATTGCTCTATCATCCTGCCATGGTACTTAACATTAAGTACTGCTGACAAGCCACTCCTTTAATTCTCCCATGGACGGCCACCTGACTTGCCTTACTGCCTGCTCTCCCTGATGAAGCCTAGACCGTCTGTCAACCCAGAAGCCTAATTCAGATGTTGCCCCAGGTCTTGATCAATGCAGAGGCTGAAGCCTATCATGCCAAGTTGAACATCAAGAAGAAGGATGTAGACCACACTGCCAATAGCCATCCTACCCTCTCCTTGTACAAGGTGGGTGATGCTGTATACTTCTATAGTAATAGAGAGTATGGATGTGAGAACACACTTGTCATTCTATGGCAAGGGCCTATTAAGGCCAACCAGAAAATGGATCCTGTGAACTACACTAAGGATCCAATTACTGGCCACTTGATTAATAGAGCTCACACTCAATACATGTGTGCTGCTCCTAGTACTCATGAGTAAACCCCCTTTAGGTCAACAATCTGGAAAAAGAAAACCTAATAAAAAATGCCATGGGCTGTTGTCCAGATTACAGAGAAAGAAAGGAATAAGGCAATATACAGTGAAAAAGGCTTTATTGGAATAATTACCTGACATATGCAGCCCTTGAGTCTAGTACCCTCTATTTATAACCTTTGCCCATTCTATTGGTGGGAAATGTTGTAAATTAGGTGCATATTAGAATGCTCAAGGCTATCAGTGGAATTAATCCTGATAGTCAAGGATAATTGATTTGCACCCAAATCTGTCAGATCTGACAGATTTGCAATTAAAATTATAAATGGATGTTACAATGATTTGGCTGACCTGTTACATTCAGTTGGATAGAGTTTGGGAACTGAAAGCAGCTTCTGTAATGAGTAGCTGCAAGCTACAGACACTCTGGGGTAATGCACATCAACTCCTCTCTGTCAGATTGTCTGGATCATCCCAAGATGAAAAAGAACATGGATGCAAGATCCTGGTGGACACCAGAAGATCCTGTAATGTTCCTGACAATGGTGCAGGTGTTAATAACACTCCTGCATCCATTGTGCAGCCAGTATGGTATATAAACTTCCCTTCTTTCTAAATAAAAATATAATTTTATACTTTCACACATTATTTATTTGCTTTTACATTCTACTTAGTTGTTACCTTAGATTTAAGGGTAAAGACTTCAGAGTCTTTAAGACTTGTATTGATTTATGTATAGGCCTGAAACCATACTCTCCAAAGCTAGCACTATAGATGTTTGCCTCCAAGACATAAAAGGCCAAATTCACACTGGTCAATCCCCTTTTGCCATGCTGTATGGGCGTGAAGCCTAAACCCCCTCAATCTTGGGGCCCCCTTTGATCAAAGTTGATGCGTCTACCAATCCTGAGACCCATGTTAAAGACTTAACTAATTGTATCATTGACATCTAAGAGACAGAATATTTTAATTCTTACAAGGTCAAGGCTCTAGAGCTCTCCCTGTCCAACACTGCTAGAGCTCCCCTCCCTGAGTATCAAATTGGTGACTTGGTTTTCTACTATCAGAATTTTAAAGAAGGTAGAGCCCATAAGCTAGACTCCCTCTGGGTTGGGCCTTATGAGGTCACCTTTAAGAAAGGCATCAAGTATACTGCAAAACTGCTGTCCTCTGGACATATTTTTTCCTGAATTCATTCCAAATTCCTTTGCAAATATCAACTCCCTGTGTCTAATCTTGAGGGGGGAGATGATGGAAATTGCGCCATTAATGCTATTTTGATATGGCCTTCAAATAATGATATATGCAAAGATTTGAATGGTTTCTTTTTTGAGTTTGTAAATTCCTTGCCTTCTGTAAATGGGTCTGTGTCAATATCCACCCATTCCAAAATACCATACCTTCCCTTGTCTGATCCTAGTATGACCTCATTCAATGTGACCCCCTTGGCCACTCTGTCTACATATTGAGTGATCTCTGTTCCTTGTCTACTATTTAAGTAGAGTTATTACTTCTAATAAAGACAAGTTTATCCACATTTGCGTTGGCTTTAATATTCTTCAATATTTTTCCTTTCCATTTGCCAAAAGGAATTCCTCATCTTATATTCCAGGAGATTAAGGTACATGCCCTTAATTTTGCCCTGAAGGCTAACCCAAGGCTAGCTTCAAACCTTGCATCTTTTGTTATAAAGATTTCCTGCTATGTCCTCCTGGATGTTGTCCCCAGGAGCCAAACACAACAAACCCCTCTTAACCCTCACTCTAAATCCCTCCTTACAAAGAACCCCTGTGATTACAATGTGCATGAAGTTAAAACCTTTGATGTATTCCAGGTCCGCAGTGACAACCCCATTCTCCAAGCAAGCCATTCTTCAAATAAAGTAACCCACTTGGCCTATTTCTTCTGTTTTTGTGGGAACACCTGCAATCTATTGGTAGATACCAGGGCCAATCACACTATGGTTGACCAGGCGTTTGCTGACTCTCAACAATTAGCCCAGGTGCTAAGCAGATTCAAGGCAGTACAAGTAGCTGATTCATGTAGAGTGACTATTATCCATGAGACGGTACCCTTCTCTATGAGAATGGGGAGCATCCAGGTTAAGCTCTCTGGGCTAATCATGGCAGGGCTCAGCCACAATTTCATTGCTGGCTTTGACTGGCTTTGTCAAAACCATCCCTAAATTGACTGGGATACATCAGTAATTACCCTCAATAGAAATGGGGTAGGGTTTCAGATATATCCTGTTGAAATGAGCAAGTTGCTTCACAATACTGTGTTTTTCAGAATAACAGAAACATGCTTGTATGATTTCAAGGGGGGGATTAGACTTTAACCAATGATCAGTCAAATTTATCTGCACTGAACCACATGCGGCCCTCCTCTTGACCACTCCACCTCCACCAGCACTTGCCACACTCCTTGAGGAGTATAAGGATGTTTTCAGTGAAACACTAGTACAACTACCCCCTCCCCATGAGATCCAGCATGCTGTACAACTACAAGGGTCACTACCCAAAGCACGTCCCATCTATTTCCTGAAACCAAAAGAAGATGAGACCCTCTACCAGCACCTCATAGGCACACTCAACAAGGGCTTTATCTGCCCCTTGCTCTTGTCATACAAGGCTGCGGTCTTCTTTGTAGCCAAGAAGGACGGGTCCCTTTGCTTGGTCATAGACTACCGCGCCTTAAATGAGGTAAATGTTAAGAATAAATACCCCCTGCCATTGATTGACAACCTGTTTGACACCCTTTTAGGTGGAAAGGTCTTTAGCAAGATTGATCTCACCACAGGGTACAACCAGGTCTGCATTGCACCAGGGGATGAGACAAAGACTGCCTTCTGCAGACGCTACGGGTTTTTTGAGTGCCAGGTCATGAACTTTGGAATGGCCAACACTTCTTCTACCTTTGCCATGTTGATGAACAAAGCATTTGAGGAATTGATTGGGAAATGTGTTGTTGTGTAACTTGATGACATTATTGTCTTCAGTTAAGATCAAACCACACATCTTCAACACCTCTGTGCTGTCCTTGACACCCTTTGGAAAAACCAGTTAAAGGCTAAGCCTTCCAAATGCAAATTTCTCAAGTTAGAGCTTCTATTCCTTGGGTACATAATCTCTTCCCAAGGGATAAAGCCCAACTCCGCCAAAATCAAGACAATCAACAGCATGCCACTGTCAAAACAGCAGGCTCAACCCTTCAGCAAGGTTCCAAGTAAGCGGGTTTGTGACCTGCAACCTGATTATCCATTCACCCAAAGTCAAGTTAGGAAGACAACTTGAATTACCAAATACAATAACATGAACAAAAGCTGATCACTCTCAGTGGGTGACTTGTTTTGGTGCTTGACTCATTATAAGGATCAAGCCACCCCCTTCATCATCCAACTGTGTGATTAACACAATCATGTTCCTGTTATCCTCAATTCATAATAGCTATATAATCTCAATCTCTCAATAAAGAATATTATCTAGTTTCTAAATATTTCCCCTTTGTAACTCTTCTAAAACAGCAAAGTTACGACATTGGTAGCACAGGTAGGTTCTCCATCCTACCTTATCTTTCAAAATTCCACCTGTTGTCTGTACCTGCCACAGTCAACAAACTTTTGATAGAATCATGTCTGTCCTCCTGCTAGACTGGACTCCATACACACCTGGTACGGAAATAACCAATGAATTTGTCCTGTACCAGAGCACAGTGATCCTGCTCTCTGCCTTCAACACCATGTCTGCACAAGGGTTCTTCCAGACTACCCCCTCTATGCCTTGTTCAACTGCTGAGTATACCATGCCAACCTAAGTAGCCCAAAGACATCAGAGTGCTGCCCTGTAACCCTTTGCAGGAGCCAACAACAATAGCACTGCAGCATGGATCCAATCTGCCCAAAGCAAGCTAGCTCAGATAGAATGCCCACAAAGATTCTGGATTGCAGAAATTTCTATTTGATTGACTCACAACGCTGGCACCTGGTGCAAAAAGTGGTATGAAGAACATACCAAGAAGAACTGGGACACCTTCAAGCAAGACTTCTTGGCAAGATTTGTGCTGAAAAACACCACACTTATGATTATCTGCTGTCAGGGAATTCTTTCCTGACAACAATAACAATGATTCTTTACTTGGAAATTGCTTATTCTCATCAGTTACACTCCAATCAGAAAACAACAAAGAATTGTATATTCCAATCAATAGGTTTAACAAGCTCTGGAACAGGGATCGAACCCGGAACCCTAAGGTTAATTCAATGGTTAGTTTAATGAAGATAGTCAAGTTAAATTACTTATTTATAATGAATGGATTCATTCAATAATGATTTCTGACTTTAGTTTTGCTTCCAGAAACGTTAATAAGTCACCTAGAGACGTCACTTACCACTCAAACAATGATTGGCTGCAGCTATCCTGGTTTACGCTCTTAGAACTGCTCTTAACACTTCAGTGTCAAGCGCCGTACTTAATCTACCCTCTTATTTCCCTGATTCACCGCTTAATTGCACTTCAACTTATGGCTGTTCCTACATTTTACTTGTTCAACTATATAATTCTATATAGTATCCTGCCATTTATTAATGCACATTTAAAACAGATATATATTCAGTCATGAAATCAATGAAATTTCCTGGTAAATCCCCTCATTGCCAATGATCCCCTTATTTTGTTCCAGCATCAACTTTGAAGGTATTTAAGTGATCAAATCTTACTATTATTACATGTTCCAACAATAAGTCCTTTTGTATTACCTTTGATTAAATTTGACTCTAAATCTCTTCTTGAAGCCATACAGGGAAGCCTTTTCCTGTTCTGGTTTCTAGAATCTTTTCTATCTGTGGTGTGGAACTTGGAGAATCCTACTCCAACTACAGATTGGTACAACTCATCTCCTGACAAATCTCATCAAAAGGAATCCCTCACTCATGGTTGGTTCAAGTATCCCTCAGATCACTGGGGCAGAAAGTTTAACTATGTCCGTTCCTCTCCTTTCCCTCTTCAGGCTGAACCTTCTCTGGTCAGACCATACACCTCCTTCTACTTGTTATCTTACGTAGTAGGTTATTATCTGTTGGGGCGCTTTAGCTCCCTGATTGGAAGATTTGCCTACCTGGGACACTTAGGTAATCTTGGCATGATCACAGTGCCCATTGGGTTGGTAATAGCAGGGCTAAACTTAGGGGCCTTGGCTCACCAAATAGGGAACTGGTTCCCTGCCAAGTGGGTCCCTGACATCTGGCAAGTGAAAAACCTGACCCAGACTGGCACTGTAAAGGAGCTCACCCGCGCTTATGAGGAACTTCAACTACGCGCCCCATCTGATATGGCTTTTGACACTCCAGCTACCCACCTCATGTACTACAACGTGCTCAAGTTGCACTTAATGAGACACGTGAACCTGGATCAAGTAACCAACTTGCAAAGTCTATACTGCGAGGCCAAGAAAGCAGAACAAACGTCCAACACCCTCCACAAAGCACAAAAAGGAAAAAAGATAACAACCCAAGGACTCTCATCCAGCTGAGCGCTCTGCTCAACTACCTCCTAGAGGCAACAGGAACAACACCAACCACAAGCCCACAAGTTCAAATGGACAGGGAAATGGAAACAATGGCCAGTCAAACCGTACTCATTTCCGTGTTACTGCCAAACAAGACAACCAAGACAAGGGAAAAGCCTGGGGAGAGCATTAAGCAAGCCAAGCTCTCCCCAGACTATTTTAACTTGCCCAACAATGAGTACCAACCTGAGGACGTGGATCAACGCCCAATGATTCAAGTACCCTTGGAAGACCCAGTACTGTACTACATTGCCAGATACCCAAATAAACTGATATCCTATCCTTTCTGTTTTTGCAGTTACTGGCTCAGCTCTCCTGGACTCAGGCAGAGATCAAACCCTGGTCAACAGCAGCTTTGTAGATAAGTTCAAGTTAGCCACTAATCCTTTGCAGATTAAAAATGTGGCTTTAGCTGATGAATATCACATTGTTGTGACACGGGAAACCACCCTCTTCTCCGTTATGCTAGAGAATCTACACTCCACCATCCAAGGCCCCGTCATTGACTTTCCCAAGTTTGAAATTGTACTGGGACTTGACTGGCTGCAAAAGAACAACCCCCATGTAGACTGGGCAACCTTGGTACTGACCATCAAATGTGAAGGTGTCAACCACCAAATTTACCCTGGCTCAGTAGATCAAATCCTGCACAACCATATCTTTGTACGTATCAGAGACCTTGGACAAACAGGAAAACCTCAAGACAATTGACCGGGACTTTTGACAGTACAAGATTATCCATTTCAAAGATCACCAGGACACCACCACCCCTCAGGATTGCAAAATTGTAGCTCAACACCCAGAAATCTTCAAGGAGGCTCTACCCAGGTTGCCACCAGAGAAACACATCCAACACTCCATCCAACTCAAAGGAGCAGTACCTAAGGTGCAACCCATTTATTGCCTCACGCCAAACAAGGACAATACCCTGCGCGCTTACCTCAAAGAGGCACTGGAGAAAGGACTTATCTGTCCCTCAAAGTCCCCTTTTGATGCTGCTGTATTTTTTGTAGCCAAGAAAGATGGCACCCTACGTTTGGTCACAGACTACCAAGCCCTAAACAAAGGTACTGTCAAGAATTATTACCCACTATCACTCATCAATGACCTCTTTGATGCCATGGGTGGCGCCACAGTCTTCTCCAAGATTGATCTGACAGCAGGCTATAACCAGATCTGTATCAAAGAGAAAGACATCCTTAAAACAGCCTTCTGTACTAAATACAGCTTGTACAAGTGTGTGGTACTCAACTTTGGTATGACAAACGCCCTATCAACCTTTGTGACCTTCATGAACAAGGTGTTTGCCCCCACATTGGCAAGCATGCCCTGGTATACCTGGACAACATCATTGTCTACAGCCTCTCAGTGGAACAGCATCACAAGGATCTGGAGGCTGTCTTTGCCACCCTAGCGCAACATAAGCTGCTAGCCAAGCCCTCCAAGTGCCAGCTCTTCCACAAACAACTACCCTTCTTGGGACATGTAGTTTCAAAAGATGGCATCAAACCCAACAGTCAAAAGATACAGGACATCTGCAAAATGCTACCGCCCAAAGACAAGTCAGAACTCCACACTTTCCTGGGAATGGTTTCCTATGTGCAACAATTCATACCCAACTGCAGGGTCCTGACTGCACCTCTATCTGCCATAAAAGGCACCAAATCCAAGTTTGTATGAACCCCCAATGTGACCTCTGCTTCAGACGTCTTAAGGAGAAACTCACAACGGCACCCATCCTTCAATACCCAAAACGCAATGGGGAATATCAAATGGAGACAGACGCCTGTGACACATCCATTAGAGAAATACTGCAAATCAAAAA
Organism: Entomophthora muscae; assembly: GCA_014839935.2. NCBI lineage: Eukaryota > Fungi > Entomophthoromycota > Entomophthoromycetes > Entomophthorales > Entomophthoraceae > Entomophthora > Entomophthora muscae. The sequence continues at coordinate 303,502 of QTSX02002207.1, forward strand.
CAATGATGGTGATTTCCTACCCGTGGCCTATGAAGCATGAAAACTGACAGACATCAAGTGCTGATACCCTATACACAACAAAGATTTGTTGGCAATTGTACACTGCCTGGTCAAATGGTGTTGTTATCTGGAACAACAGGAGGAATTCACAGCATTGACTGATCACAAGTCACTTATATACTTCAAAACCCAAGCAAACCTATCCCACTGTCAAGCTGTCTAGATGGAACTCCTGGAACAGTTCAACATGCTCATAGAGTATAAGCCAGGCCCAGAGTTGGTCATGGCTGATACGTTGTCATAACTATACATCTTAGCCACAAGGGGCAAGAATGGGATTGACCCAGACTGGTTTCTCCTGGTGTTACAAACAAAAGATGAAGGATTCCCCCCTGGTACTAAAGATATCACAAAGGAAACTTTCATCAAAAACATGTACCTATTGCCAACATCTATGGAGCCCTACATCAAAAAATGTCTGACAAGACAACCATCTCATACATTCCCGCACACCAGCAAGTTGATACCATCTTAAGCTACCACAGAGACCTGGGCCACACAAAGAGTTGCAACCTTTACAAGGGCAACTTCCAGAATTAACTCATACAGAATGGAACATCCTCCATGTTGGCAATTTCAAAAATTGTTTTTGCTTTATCTTTTATAATTTCAATTAAAAGCTCAAAATAAAATCCAAACATTGCTTCTATTATCAGTGTCAATTATTTAATCAAGAAAAAAATAATCTTTAATATTGAAAATAAGAAAAATATTTTTGAGAATTGGTGACATGGAGGATGTTCCATTCTGTATGAGTTAATTCTGAAGGTTGCCTTTACAAGTCCCTAAAACACAAGGCCTGGTGGCCAGCCTTGTACCAGGACGTTCAAGAAGTCTTGGACCAGTGCAAGGTGTGTGAAAAATTTGCAAAGAGTGAGACCCTGCCTAAATTGGTAATACACATCCACACACAGCTACCATTTAAAGTGTGGGCCCTGGATATTGTGGGGCCTATGCCTGGGAAACATAATGATGAAAAGTACATTATTACCACCATCAACTTTGCCATGCGCTGTCCAGTAGCCCAAGCAGTTAAAACACTACCGGCAATGCCGTACAATGCTTAATAGGAAAAGAAATCATCAGCAAGTTTGGAAAGCTAGAACTTCTGATAACCAATGGAGGCAAAGAATTGACCTCTGAAGAAACCAACATATACCTCACCAAGAATGGGGTCCAGCACACGGTGACAACAACTTACCATCCTCAGGCCAATGGACATATGGAGCGGCTGAATGGCAGCCTTATACAAGCCTTGGCCAAACTCACTGCTGGGAGATCTGAGGACTGGTACAAGCAGCTACCAACTGCATTACTTGTATGCTGGACCCGTGTGAACAGATCCACCAGCAAAAGCCCCTTTGAGCTAGTTTATGGAACACAACCCAATATCATCCAGGCGCTATCAGGACCTAAGCTGGAGATGCCAGATAAGTTTCCTTCCCACTCAGATCCCCAGGTTGTACAGGCCAATAGCAACCAATTGGAAAAGGAAGAAAAGTGCCTAAAAAACCCTTCACTCCCATCAAAGACAGACACCAGGTAGGCAAAAAAGTCTAGTTTATGAATCCCAACAAGAGTAAACTAAAATCAGAAAAAGTTGGCCCTGCCATCATCCTAAAGGTAAACAAAAACAACACTTACCTTGTGCAAGGGCTCAGAAAACATAAACAGGACAAGGTCCTCCACCATGATTGCCTCAGGCCCTGCAAGGCAAGACAAAAGCAACGAGAGACCATGTTACTTGCCACCAAACAGCAGCCGGTCCAATATGGCGCCCAGGCTCCTGACAACCTCCGTGATGACCTGCCCCCAGAGGAGGCCAACCTTCAGCTGGAAGGGTGTCAAAAAATCAGGCTCAATCTGCCAGCAAGGTGCTGAGTAAGCAGGTTTGTGACCTGCAATCTGATTATTCATTTACCTGAAGCCAAGTTAGGAAGACAACTCAGATTTCCAAATACAATAACATGAACAGAAGCTGATCCATCCTGGGGGTAACTTGTTTTGGCGCTTGACTCATTACCAGGATCAGGCCACCCCCTTCAACATCCTGCCGTGTGATCAACACAATCATGTTCCTGTTATCCTCAATTCACAATAGCTATATAATCCCAATCTCTCAATAAAGATTGTTATCTAGTTTCTAAATATTTCCCCCTTGTAACTCTGCTAAAACATCACAGTTACAACACTACCTCTCACCAATGTGGGCCAGGTGAGCACATTCTTAGGCATGGTTGCCTGCATGCACAAATTTATTCCCAATTGCAGGGAGCTAATTGCATCCCTCGCTGAGCTCCTAAACACTAAGCAGTGCTTCCATTGGACCCCTTCCAGGGATCAAGCCTTTGAGACGCTAAAGCAAAGACTTACAACTGCGCCTGTTTGCAGTTCCCCAATTGGAATCACCAGTAAAAACTCAAAACTGATGCCTCTGACAGAGCCATAGGGGGCGTGTTACAGGTAGAAACTGACAAGGGCGTCTTCCTCTCCATGGCATACAAATCCAGAAAGCTCACTGACTCAGAACAATGTTATCCCATAAATGATAAAGAATTAGCGGCAATCATGCACTGTGCCAAGAAATGGTGCTGTTACCTGGAAGGGGCCCCCTTTTCACCCTGATTCCTGACAGATCACAAGTCACTCTAGTACTTCAACACACAGTCTACTTGAAACGTTGCCAAGCAGGCTGTGTCAATCACCTATCCCCCTACCAGTTGTACATTGAGTACAAGCCTGGGAAGGAACTTGTCACAGCAGACACTGTCTCAAGGCTTTACATAGTGTCCATCACCAGGGACAATGGCTTAGATCCAGACTGGCCAATGCTGTACCTCTGTCCTGAAGCAACCTGTTACAAAGGCCTCAATTTGGTAATCATCTCCAAGCTAAAGGACAATGAAAGTCAGTTCACCACCAATGCTGGCAACGTCTGCTGCCAGGCAGAGACAGGTGGGAAGACGCTCTACATTCCCACCACACAACAAGGTGACACCATACTGCATTACCACCACAACCTGGGTCACATCAGAGGATGTAACCTCTTTGAGATCATAAAACGTAAGGGTTTTTGGCAGTGTATGCGCCAAGACATCTTGGACCTCCTCAAAACATGTGTGCTGTGTGAAAAGAACACGTCTACACCTGCACCCCCAAGTCTTTCCTGCCCATTAAAGCCATGGAACTATTTAAGCATTGGGCCCTCAATATTGTTGGGCCCTTCCCCAAAGACAGACTGGGGAAGAAGTACATCATAACAGCCATCAATTACTTCACCTGTTGGCCAGTAGCATGGGCGTCCACTAACCATACTGCCACCACCATCACCTGCTTCATTGTCAAGGAAATTGTGGCCCAATTTGGGAGACCCAAGCATCTCATCACAGATGGTGGCCCCAAGCTTGTTGGACATGTCATGAAGGCTTACTGCGCCAAAAATGCCCTCTAACAAATAGTTGCAACTACCTATCATCTGCAAGCCAATGGACGTGTAGAGCAATTTAATAACCCACTGGTCCAACTGATTGCCAAGCTCTCACAGGAGCACCCCAACACCGCGTGGACTAAACATCTGCCAACCACTCTACTCATCTTACAAGCAAGAATCAACAGGGGCACTGGGTTCAGCCCCAGCGCCTTGGCCTTTGGAACACCTGATAGCTTGACAGGAGTAGAACAAGGGAAATTACAATCCACAGTTCCTGGGAAACCCCCCTTGTTGACTACCCCTTCCCTGATTCAATGGCATATCAAAGCCTGTGATATTGAACACAAGCAAATTGAGGGAGGGACAAAACACCTTGAGGCCAGATACTCTGTAGGTGAACCCTTCTATGCTCTCAACCCCAATTCAGCCAAATTAGAGCCCAATCATCCAGGGGCCTTCAAGATAGCTGCAGTCTATGACAACCATACCTACCAACTTGAAGATGCCCAAGGAAACACCAAGAATCTTCCCCACAATTACTTGTGCCCCTGCTGTGCCATCCCCACACAAAGGTTGTTTGTGCAGACCTTCCCAGATCTTCTGCAGACTCTGATCCTGGTGTCTGACAACAAGCAGGGGGCAAGGGGGGTGTTGCAACCAAGATTTCAGACTTGCCTGCTAACTTATCTTATAATACACAGGGGGCGCTCAATGAGTTGCCCTTTGACGTATCTAACAACATGAACCAATCTGATGACAATATCAAATGACAGGCACTTCATCCAAATTAGGAGTGCTACCAATTTGACCTGCTGATCTCCGCATGATTTATTTCTTGACTTCAAACTCTAAATGGAACATGCCACTATGCCATCTCCTTGTGGCCTTGTGGCTTTCCCCATATAGTATATTAATCACAATATTCTACAATAAAACAGCACCTTATTGTAGTAACTGTGCTGTTTTAGCAGAGTTACACGGGGAAAAATATTTAGAAGATAGATTATAATCTTTATTGTGAGATAGTGATTATATAGTTCATGTGAATCAAGGATAACAGGAACATGATTGGTGATCACACGGCTGAATGGAAGAAGGGGGTGACTTGATCCTGGTAAGGAGTCAAGCGCCAAAACAAGGTATCCACCATAAGGGATCATCATCTGTTCATGTTGTTGGATTTGGTAATTCAAGTTGACTTCCTAGTCTGGCTTCAAGTGACCAGATAATCAGATTGTGGGTCGCAAACCTGCTTGGTTGGAACCTTGCTGGCAGGTCAAGCCTGCGGTTTCAACACCCCCCCCCAACTGAAGGTTGGCCTCCTCTGGGGGCAGGTTGTCAGGGAGGTTTTCAGGAGCCCGGGCGCCGTATTGAACTAGTTGCTGTTCTGTGGCGGGCAGGGCGGTTTCTCGTTGTTTCTGTCTTGCTTTGCAGGGTTGTAGGCAATCATGGTGTAGGGTCTTGTTTTGCTTATGTTTGCCAAGTCCTTGCACAAGGTAATTTTTATTGTTTTTTACCTTCAGAATGATTGCTGGCCCCACTTTTTCAGGTTGTAGCTTGCTTTTGTCAACATTCATGACCCATACTTTGTCCCCAACTTCATGTCTATTGTGGATGGGAACAAATGTCTTTTGTAGATGTTCATTCTCCTTGGCTGTTTGCTTGCTGTTAGCCTCTATTACTTGAGGGTCTGAGCGCAGATGAACTTCACTGGGAATTTCCAGTTTAGGTCCTGTCAATGCTTGAATGATATTTAACTGTGTGCCGTATACCAGTTTAAACAGGCTTTTCCGGGTGGATCTGTTCATTTGGGTTTGACACACAAGTAGTGCAGTTGGCAGCTGCTTATACCAGTCTTCAGGTCTCCCGGCAGTAAGTTTGGCTAAGGCTTGCACAAGGCTACCATTGAGCTGCTCTACACGTCCATTGGCCTGTGGGTGGTAAGGTGTTGTCACAGTGTGTTTGACCCTATTCTTGGTGAGGTATACATTGGTGTTTTTGGAGGTCAACTCTTTGCCTCCATCAGTTATCAGGAGTTCTGGCTTTTCAAACTTGCTGATTATTTCTTTAAAAATAAATTGTTGAACGTCATTGCCTGTGTGTGCCTTCACTGCTTGTGCTACTGGCCATCTTATCGGAAAATCAATGGCAGTGATGATGTATTTCTTGTCATTGTGTTTTCCTGGCATGGGACCAATAATGTCAAGAGCCCATACTTTGAAAAGTAATTGTGTGTGGATGGGGAGTACTGACTTTGGCGGGGTTTCACTTTTGGAAAACTTTTTGCACACCTCACATTGGTCTAGAACTTCCTGGACATTGCAGTATAAGATTGGCCACCAGGCTTTATGTTTTAGAAACTCGTATAGATTGCTGCTCTTGGTATGTCCAAGATCTCTGTGATAGCAAAGGATAGTGTTGACCTGCTGATGTGTGGGGATGTAGGGAATGGTGTTCTGTTGGTCATCTTTCTGTGAAGAGTCCTGTATACATTAGCAAAGAGATGTTCATTCTTGATGACTGTCTCTTTGGTTATGTCAGTTGTGCCAGGGGGGAATTCCTTTGTCCTTTGTTTGTAGCACTAAGAGCGGCCAGTCTGGGTCAAGCCCATTCTCTCCTCTTGAAGCACAGCCATACAGGAAAAACAGGGTGTCTGCTATGGCAAGCTTGGCCCCAGGCTTGTACTGGATGAGCATGTTATATCTCTCCAATAATTACATCCACCACGCTTGGCGGCGCAACAGATTTGCTTGAGTCTTGAAATAGATGAGTGACTTGTGATTGGTTCATGCTGTGAATTCTTCCTGGCGTTCCAGGTAACAACGCCATTTGACTAGGCAGTGCACAATAGCCAGCAGTTCTTTGTCATGGATAGGGTATCAACACTTGCCATCTGTCAATTTTTGCAATTTGTAGGCTACAGGCAGGAAGTCACTGTCACTATTTTTGATTTGTAGTACTCCCCCAATGGATGCATCTGAGGCGTGGGTTTCCATTTGGTATTCCCCATCACGTTTGGGGTATTGCAGGATGGGAGCTGTTGTGAGCTTCTCTTTGAGGCGTCTAAAACAGGTCACGTTGGGGGGTCCACACAAACTTAGACTTGGCGCCGGTTATGGCGGATAAGGGGGCAGTCAAGACGCCACAGTCAGGTATGAAACATTGTACATAGGCCACCATTCCCAAAAAGGTGCAGAGTTCCAACTTATCCTTGGGTGGTGACATCTTGCAGATGGCTTGTATCTTTTGACTGTTGGTTTTGATGCCGTCTTTTGAGACTATGTGTCCCAAGAAGGGTAGTTGCTCACAGAAAAACTGGCACTTGGAGGGCTTTGCCAACAGTTTGTGTTGTGCTAAGGTTGCAAAAACTGCCTCCAGGTCTTTGTGGTGTTGTTCCACTGAGGGGCTGTAAACAATAATGTCATCCAGGTACACTAGGGCATGCTTGCCTATGTGGGGTGCAAACACTTTTTTCATGAAGGTTACCAAGATGAACGGGGCATTGGTCATTCCAAAGTTGAGTACCACACATTTGTAGGAGCTGTATTTAGTTGGAAGGCTTTTTTGGGGATGTCTTCCTCCTTTATACAAATCTGATTGTAGCCTGCAGTTAGATCAATCTTGGAGAAGACTGTGGCTCCTTCCAAGGCATTGAAGGGGCCGTCAATCAGTGGCAGTGGGTAATGGTTCTTAATGATAACTTTTTTTAGGGCGCAGTAGTCTGTGACCAGGCGTAAGGTACCATCCTTTTTGGCCATAAAGAATACAACGGCCCCAAAAGGAGACTGTGAGGGGCAGATAAGTCATTTTTTTAATGCTTCCTTGAGGTAGGCGTGTAAGGCGTCATCCTCATTTGGGATCAGCCTGTAGATGGGGAGTGCCTTGGGTACAGCCCCCTTGAGTTGGATGGAGTGCTGAATATGCTTCTTAGGGGGAAGCCCAGGTAACGCTTCTTTAAAGATTTCTGGATGGCGGGCCACAATATTGCGTTCCTGAGGCGTGAAGGTATCCTGGTGGTCTTTGAAGTGTATGATTTTGTACTGACAGGAGTCCAAGGCAATTGGTTTCAGGTCTTTTTTTTTGTCCTGGGTCTCTGTGATACGTACAAAGACGTGGTTGCGTAGAAGTTGGTCCACAGAGTCAGGGTAGATCTGGTGGTTGACGCCTTCACGCTTGATGGTCAATACTGAGGTCACCCAGTCTATGTGAGGGTTGTTCTTCCGTAAACAGTCCATTCCCAGTACAATGTTAAACTTAGGAAAGTCAATGACTGGACCTTGGATGGTGGAGTAGAGGTTCCCAAGCATGACAGAGAAGGGAGCAGTCTCCTTTGTCACAGAAATGTGGTGTTCATCAGCCAAGACCACATTTTTATCTGCAAAGGATTAGTGGTCAGCTTGAACTCATCCACAAAGCTGCTGTTGACTAAGGTTTGGTCTGCGCCCAAGTCCAGGAGTGCTGAGCCTGTGTAACTTCAAAAGCAGAAAGGATAGGACATCAATTTATTGGGATGTCTGGCAATGATGTACAGTACTGGGTCCTCCGAGGAAACCTGGATCATTGGGCATTGGTCCACGTCCTTGGGTTGTTATTCATTGTTGGGTGAGTTGGGAGTTGCACAGGGAGAGCTTGGCTTGCTTAATGCTCTCCCCAGGCTTTTCCCTTGTCTTGGTTGCCTTGCATGACAGTAACACGGAAATGAGTACGGTTTGACTGGCCATTGTTTCCATTTCCCTGTATATTTGAACTCATGGGCTTGTGGTTGGCGTTATTCCTGTTGCCTCTGGGAGGCAGTTGATCAGAGCGCCAGCTTGGATGGGAATCCTTGGGTCTTTCTTGTTCCCAGTTTGTGCCTTGTGCAGAGCTTTGGATGTCTGTTCCGCTTTTTCTGCTTCACAGTACAGGCTTTACAGGCTGGTCACTTGATCCAGGTTCACATGTTTCATCACGTGTGACTTGAGAGCGTTGTAGTACATGAGGTGTGTGGCTGGGGTGTCAAAGGCCATGTCAGATGGTCACAAAGACAGAGTTCCTTATAGGCACTGGTGAGTTCCTTCATGGTGCCTATCTGGGTCAGGTTCTTCACTTGGCAGATGATCATGAGTGCTGTATCTCTAAGCACAAATCTTGCCAGGAAGTCTTGCTTAAAGGTATCCCAGTTCTTGTTGGTGCGCTCCTCATGCCACTTGTTGCACCAGATGCCAGCGTCATGGGTCAGGCAAATGGAGATTTCTGCAATCCAAAATTGCTGTGGGCATTCCATCTGAGCTAGCTTGCTCTGGGCGGACTGGATCCATGCGGCAGTGTTGTCATTGTTGGCCCTGGCAAAAGGTTCCAAGACAGCGCTTTGTAGTCTTTGAGCTACATAGTCAGGCATGGTGGTTTTGTTGGCTGGTTGCAGCATCAATGAGGGAGCCTGAAAGAAACCTTGTGCAGACATGATGTTGAAGACAGGTAGCGGGATTACTGTTTTTTGGTATAGGACAAAACCATCAGGCATGGCAGTACCAGGAGTGTACGGAGTCCAGTCAGGCGGGAGGCCAGACATATTTCTGTCAAGGATTTGTTGGCTGCGGCGTGTGCGGGCAACAGGTGGAATTTTTCAAGATAAGGTAGGATGGAGAACCTACCTGTGCTATCAATGTTGTAACTGTGCTGTTTTAGCAGAGTTACACGGGGAAAATATTTAGAAGATAGATAATAATCTTTATTGTGAGATAGTGATTATATAGTTCATGTGAATCAAGGATAACAGGAACATGATTGGTGATCACACAGCTGGATGAAAGAAGGGGTGGCTTGATATTGGTAATGAGTCAAGCGCCAAAACAAGGTATTCACCATAAGGGATCATCATCTGTTCATGTTGCCAGATTTGGTAATTCAAGTTGACTTCCTAGTCTGGCTTCAAGTGACCAGATAATCAGATTGTGGGTCGCAAACCTGCTTGGTTGGAACCTTGCTGGCGGGTCAAGCCTGTGGTTTTGACATTATTCTATTCATTATTGCCCTTTCTATTGGAGTGTTGTCTTCCTCAATCAAATAATGAACTCTAATTGCTTCAGTTGCAACAAGTGAAATGTAAAATTGTCTAAACTGGAAATGATGTAATATTATGTACTCTAGATCACTAATATAGCAACCACAAAACCATATAATGATATATGAGTTACCCTCCTGAGGACGCAGAATTTTTTTAAAGGTTTTTTGGCCTCCAGGGTAGCCAGGGGACAAAAAAACTTATTTTCAAGGAAGAAAGGAGGGGGAAAGATAAACCATCAGTTTACTACACTATGTATTCATGTATTGCTATTAAGGATACTTGATTACAGTAGATTTTAAAAAATGCTAATAATAAAATAGAATTATATATTATAATCTATTTTTATCACATTGTCTTTTTCTTTGGTGTGTTGATAGTTCATTTGCTGTTGATAATGTGCTTACATTTAATTGGATAGTTTCATCTCCAGTTGCCTTTGCAACAGGAAATTAAGTTGCCTCCCCAACCACAGCTGGTCTTGGAGAGGCAACTTGATTTCTTATTGCCAAGGCAACTGGAGGTGAAACTATCCAATTAAATATAATCACATTATCAATAGCAAATGAAATATCAACACACCAAGGAAAAAGCAACATGATAAAAATAGATTGTAATATATAATTCTATTATATTATTAGCGTTTTTTCAATCTACTGTAATCAAGCATCTAAATTTTTGCTGTCCTAAAATGGAATAGGGTGATTTTTGAGAATGCCTATGATTCCTAAAAGAATTAGCAAAAACCCACCTAGATCATTCGACATCCTTTTTGAGACACCCATAGATTATATTTATCTTGAATTCACCTCATTTTTTATTTGAAATTTGGTTCTTGGATTTGACAATCCCACAATTTCATATTTATTAATTTTTACATGTTGTCTATGACTTGTTAGACATACAGGAAATCTCAAATCATACATTAGAATCCCGCATTTATGATTAATGTATCCCACATTTGCTTGTTATGGTTTGTCTTTTTTATTGAGTTATCTGCTCAAGAGATTCAAAATTTGCCAATTTAAATAAACCAAAAAAGCCAAATTAAATGGTTGATTTTATTAAATATTTTAATTTTCACTCAGCTGAGTTTCCTGCAAAAGTGATTCAAAATTTGGACTAAGGATTTGACAATCCCACATTTTTACGTTGAGGTTCTGAATTTACAGTATTTAAAAAGTTGTATATATAGATTTAAAGTCCACTATCATGGCCAAGACTAGTAGAGCACAATTTATCTTCAGCAGACAGATAAGAATTTTTTAATTATCATAAAATATTGTTAACATCAGTATCAGAAACTAACATACAAGAAAAATAGTCTCTTAGGATTGAACAGGGACTTAGCCACCAATCAGAAGTAAAAAGTGTGATAGATGATGTCAGGGAGCCAGCCTGCAACGGGTTCAGGGAAACTTGCGGGCAGACGGCCGCGGGCCCAGAGGAAAGGGCCCACCTGTTACGGTAGAAAGAAAAATGAAAGGAATCACATGCCCTTGCCAAACTCAAAACCAGTGATAGAAAGCTGCTGTTGGAAATTGCGTCATTAATGCTATTTTGATATGGCCTTCAAATAATGATATATGCAAAGATTTGACTGGTTTTGCTTTCAAGCTTGGGAATTCCTTGCCTTCTGTAAATGGGTCTGTGCCAATATCCACCCATTCCAGAATACCATACCTTCCCTTGTCTGATCCTGGTATGCCCTCATCCCAATATGGCCCTCTCTGCCACTCTGTCTACCTATTGAGTGATCACCATCCCTTGTCTACTATTTAAGTAGAATTATTTCTCCTAATAAAGACAAGTTTATCCACATTTGTGTTGGCTTTAATATTCTTCAATATTTTTCCTTTCCTTTTGCCAAAAGCAATTCCTCATCTTGTATTCCAGGAAATTAAGGTATGTGCCCTTAATTTTGCCCTGAAGGCTAACCCAAGGCTAGCTTCAAACCTCAAATCTTTTGTTATAAAGATTTCCTGCAGTGTCCTTCTGGATGTTGTCCCTAGGAGCCAAACACAACAGCTACCAAACCCTTGACTATGTTAGACAATTTAAATGTTTTCCTTGATAAAAATAGTTGAAGGCAGTACAACACAGATCCCCCTCAAAAATCTAGACTTGCCCTACTTTGCGCCAATTAATTATGACATGAAAATTATGTGTTATTCACTATTTGGAGATGGTAGCGCTTGAACGGCTGATTGCCAAGTTTTTTTGAATTATGATGACATTGAATTAAATTCAACAGTAAGTCCCCAAAATGCTGAAAATATTTTCCTCATTCAATCAGATGCTGTTGAAGTCTCCCATCCCCATCCTGAACTGCCCTAAAACTTTTCCCATTCCTCTCTAGAAACTTGTTTCTAGATAGTTTACTTACCATCAAATAAAGAAAAAATTTCAAAAAATTCTTCCTCATATGAAGCTGTTTACCCCTATCCTTGAAAAGCTGGCCTATGTTATGGTCAAGATGGCCCTTGACTCTCTGGCTGCCCCTTGGCCTTCCCTTTACATTCCTGTGCCCCCAATTTTTTCCTCCAATTTTCCACTGCAAATCATTTGCTTAATAACAAATTTTACCTCCACCTTCTGCTACACAACTACTGGTGCCAAGATGATGAAGCCATCCTCCCAATTTGGCCTCCTGCTTCTCAAACACTTGACAATTTGTTTATTATATCCTCATTGTCTATCTTTGGACACTACAGCATGCCATTCTACCTTAACACCACCACAGAATGGGGTCAACTTTACAATATAGGAGAACAATTTTCTGAGCAAAGCCCAAGGCCTATTAGTGGGCACCATAGAATCAACTAATCCAGTGAGTGTTATGTAGAGGATGCCAAATAACTGGGTGGAGGTTGATTCATTGAAAATCACAGTTTATTGTGGGTAGTTGGGCCATGGAGTCACAGGAGGAGTCATAGGCACTAAATAAGCAGGTAGGCAGGTAGTTATATTTTTTCCTGGAATAGTAATGGTTGCTTGATATACCAGGTGCCTTCACATCTAATGAGTTCAGGCTCTCTGATGATAGCTTTAGGGTTGTAGATTAGAATTTCTTCTAAGGTGAATTCTGAATAGGTAGTATTGAGGGGATATTCTGTGAAATGTACTGGGCTGTAAGGTGCTCCTGGGGGACAGATAATTTGAATGGCTTGTCTGTGGTTTCTTGGGGTTGGCTGGTGAAAGGGGAAGAGCCAGAGAAATCAATCTGTAAATGAAAAATTGCTAAAGTTAGGTATGTGATGACTTGAGAGAACCATAGGTTCATAACACTTTATTGCAAAAATGGCAATGTGCAACTTTCTGGCAGCCCGGAGTATAAGTATGCCCATCTACCATAGAAAAACTCTTGTAGAATACTCCAGGCTGGTTAGTAGCGTTTACCAGGATTTGAAAATCTTTGGTGGCATCTGGAATTGTTGACTCATTATTGGCTGGGTTTGGATGAAGAATCTTGGTTTTCCTTTTTGATGCATGGGATTAGTCATCATCTGGAAGCCCTTGTTTTTGGGGTAATTCATGCCATGCTATATTGGTGGGGGCCTGGTTGACCACAGAAATTATATTCAGGCTGGTGCTTCTATTGGCTAGTCTAGAGAGGTTCATAAGTGGGTGTGGTTTGCACCTCATTGGTTGGTTTCATAGGCTTCTCTGAAGTCTAATCTGTTCCTGGTTCAAGATAAAAAATGCAGGCTGGCAGCCTGTGGGGCTACAGAGTTTGAATACTGGGAATTGGGGGTTGCCTTGTGAATTAAATGCAGATGACTGTCACTTGTGACAGATGACGTAAACTTAAATATAAGTTTCAGAATTACTCCTGAAATAAATTTTATCTTCAAAAAGTATTTATCTATTTATAAAGAACAGGTTTCTGTCTTCTGTTAAATAATATTGTCTTTAATCACTTTTTCAATACTCTAGAAACATAGTGACTACTTTTTTATACAGTAGTTTTAAAAGATATGGCAACAACCAAAAATACCTCAGATTTAAATAAAATGATTTCAAATTTAAACAAAATCCAAGTTGTGCAAGATTCAGGATTCAAATAATTTAAATACTTTTGGTTAAAAAATGAACTGTCAAACAATAAATGAAATTTCACTAGCACATTATATAAAATTATATCAAACATCAAGCAGCATAGTTCAAACCACAAATAAAATGAACTGTCACACCAAGTGAACTTTATGGATGCTGTTCCAGAGTATATTATAATACAATCAGGATTCTTTTGAGGCACCAACAGAAGGACTAAAATGCAACAAAATTTGAGCAATCTAGAAGCAAGATTCCACAAACACAAAACAAAATGAAGTCACACATGATGTGCAGTATGAGCAGCCTAAAATAGAAAAATAACAGTATAACAGCCAATCAACAGCTATCTAATTTAGAAACAGAGGCATTTTATTTATTTTCATAGCTCCTGACTTATGTAATATAGTTTTGAGAACTTCCCAAATATAGACTCAAGATTAAAATAAAAATAAATCATAAAATTTTAAACTTCTACTTTTAGTGATTTTATCCTAGGTTTTTACAATGGTTTTTACTAGAAACATTTTTGAGGGCACCAATAACCAAGCCAGCAGCAGCCAATCCAGCTTCAATGAAGGTGAGGCTCAGAATGTAGAATCACCTGTTTACACCCAAGCCTTTGATGCAGGTAACAAGGAAGCTGACCTTTACTTGACCCATGACCCCTATGGCTTTGAATTGTTCAATAGTCACTTAGTTTCTAGCTCTGCACCTGCTCCCTTACCCACCCCTGCACAAGCTGTCAACCAAACTGCCAATTAGAATGACAACCCTGATTTAAAACAACTTCCTGCCACCAGCCAACCTGCCCCCCATCAGCCAATCAGACTTCAGCAACTGAAGTCCAGCACACCAAGCGCCAAATCATCACCACCCAAATTCTTCAGGAAATTGTGGCACTCAACCAGTGTGGCCTGACCTGAGACCAGATTGCCAGCCAATTGAAATTTACCCAAGCTATCATCATGTGGGAATTAAACAACCTGATGAACAGGGGGAATCTGATTGGGAAAGCCAAGAATCCCAAGAAGGCCCCAGAGTCCCAGATCAATGATGCATATCCAATCATGCTTGATCTCTCACAACAGGACCCCAAGCTTCCCCTGACTCAGGTCTAGAAGCAACTTGCACACCATGGCATTTAGGTGTCTGAGCGCATGGTACAGCTTTGGATGCACAGGAAAGTGGTGTCAGTCCGTTTGTTGACATATCTTGGCAGCAACTAATGGGATGGTAATGAGGATTCCCCATACAACCCTGCCATCAAGTCCACCCTGGTCTAATGCTTGACCAGTCTAACAGATGACATTGTGTTTATCTCCTACTACAATCTATCAGTAGCTTTGAATAATTTTGGTGAGCAAGGAAAAACTGCCACCCAAAAAGGAAGGAATAAGGTTAAGAGGGGGACATTCATTGGTGCGTTTCTGGATGTTTTGGCAAAGGATTTTGTCTACTATTAGAGAAACCCTGATTTCATCAATGGCCATAAGTACAGTCACATTATTGGCATATTGCTTGACTCCTGGGATAGCTCAAATTCCACTCACTGGGTTTTCTTGAGCTACCAGATAGAGGGTAGCTCCACTGCCCTTGAGGCAATTTAGGGGCACAGGCATGTGACCGTACAACAGTCACTGTTGAGTATTTAGCCAAATAAATACTCCAAAATATAAATTTGTTTCTGTTCTTGCTGTTCATTGCATGTAGATAGTTTGGATAGGAAGTCTTAAGGTAAAGATTCCTGAAAACTGGATCCATGTTCAATAAAAGAACAGAAGTCAAGATTAGCTGAACCAATCTGGGAGACTGGGAGTCTCAAAAACAATTTAATTAATTGGGAAGATTAATTAATAAATAGGAATATAATTATTGAGGATTTAATTATATTGGTTAATTGCCTTGACTGTGTCAAGAAGTTTGGTTAAGGATAACCATAGGAAAACCCCCGGATTTTGGGTTGGAAGGGCTGTGTTTGCAAATTCAGTAGGTGAAAAGCGCCGTTGCGCTGCCTAAGTGATTTGTAAAGCACCAAGGTGCCTGGTTTAAGTTTCAAAGTATTTTAATGGGTTTTAAGGCAAAAAGCCATTAAATGTGAAGATAACTAAATAAAGGCAAGTATGCCTAGGAATTCAGGTTTGATCAGCTGGTTTCCAGTTAGAACACTGATAGCTGAGCTTTGGGATGTGTAATTCACAGGGTTTTGGTGCTGGGAGCTGGGGAAGCTCCATGCTGAATTGGTACGTTGGGATGAATGGAGTCAGGTGACTTCTTCCCATTGTAGGTTGGTTCTTATAGGTTGAGAATTATTGGTGATCTTTTAGGTGAAGATCTAGGTTTAGATGACTCTAATGTAATAGATCACGTGATACAAATTATAGGTTGATTCATGAACCAGAGGGGTTTTCAGCTGTATATGCCTCAAATAGTATATAAGCAAAAATAGTTAAATTCTAATAAAAATAATCATATTGTTGATTTTGATGCTTTCCCCTCAACTACCTTTTTCAATTGTTATGTCTTCTTTGTTAAACTTAAAAGGGCTAAACTTGGAGTACTTTGTGTGGAAACTGCTGCTGCAAGAAAAGAGGTTCCTACAAGTTTGTTGGAGGAAGCTTGGTTAATCTTGGAGGTCACCAAGACTGTTCCTGAGGAGTCCTTGGTGGAAGTAAAAGCTGCATTCAAAGAGTTATACTCTGATTACTTTGCAAAGGAGGGGACTCCCGCCCAAGGAAACCAAATTTATGCATGGGATGCTTGGAACCTGTTAGTAAGATGGGACAAAATCTTACAACAAGTGAAAGCAATGGAAAATTGTGAGATTGAGGCTTTAAGAGCAAGAGAGGAAAAGAGCGTTGAAATCATGGCTTGTTGGCGGGATGACAACAAAGAGTTTTACCATAAAACGCCTCCCTGGAGTCAAAGCTCCTTGAAGCTTTGTCACAGGAAGGTAATGGCAATAAGAGTCAAGGGCAGGATAATGGTAGGATGGACTGCTTAGGCCTGGATCTGTCACATCAATGTATGCAGTGATGGCTGGCTTTTGGTAGAGGTTGCTAAGCTGGATTGCAAGGCTCTGGAGAGATTCAGCAATGGGGAAGCTTTGATGATTCCTGCACCAAAAAGTTTTGGCTGTTGGCTGAGCTTTGGTTTGAGAGCTTACCTGGGTGGTAGACCAGCTAGCACCTGTCTCAAAGAGACATTTGCTGGTGTCAGGATACCAAGAGTACCGTGGAGCTCCTGCAGGTGAGGGAGGAGTCAAAGCAGATACTGGCATGGCCCACCAGATGATGGGACTTAGCTTTACCAGGTAGGAAAGGGCCTTCCCAGCCCAAGGCCCAGCTGCTAGCAAGGCAGAGTCAATCAATTCTGTGAGCGTCAGGTAAAGCACTCCCATGAATTTACTACTCTGGCCAGCGGCATCAGAAGTGGGTGGGGTTGGGATGATTGATTTGGGAGTTGGGGGTGATTTCACTAGGATCAAGTAGGCAGCAGGATTGTTGTACTTCCTGTTGAAGATCAAAGGGTAGATGGTGATTGCTTTGCCGTCACAGACAATTTGGTAGGGTTCATTGGGTGCTTTTGGGCAGGTGTACCATTACAAGTCTTCCAAGGTCCAGGGTTTGTGATCAGGATTTGGGGGATACTCAGTGAAATGCACAGGGCCAAATGAAGCGTTGGGTGGACGGTAGTAGTCAAAGGCTTTGGTTTTGTCAACTGGAGTCTGGCTATCTATCCCAGTGGATGGGTGCTGACGCTTGGATGTATGCAGATGGAAGAGTATCAAAGATATGTATGGAAACAGATTGGTGAACCAAAGGTTTATAACAACTTTAATTGGTAAGGATGATAATACAGAACTTTTTCAGGTGCTTCTGATTTATATACTTACTCACATGCAGGTGCCTCTGGGCATTCTTCTGGTGCTTTCTGTGTGGCAAGGCATCTCAGGTTCTTCTGCTTGGTTGGCTGCTTGGTTGGCTGCTTCATGGTCATTTTTGGGGTTTTCAGGACCAGTTGTTTGGCTTTTTGGTGGTCCATCTTGGCTTGGCCAGCCATTGATTCTGGCAGGTTTGGCTTCTGGGGTTATGGGGGTTTTTCCAATTTGATCACCTTTTTTGGATTGGCTTGACAGGCTTTTCTGAGGCCAAAGAACTTTATTAAAAAGGGGTCCCCAATTGGGGACCCTGAATTACTTAATGGAGGGTGGGCTTGAACTGGGTTTACTGGACAGCTAAAATTATCCTGCCCAGGACCAGCCAAACCCACCAAGGCTTGTACATAGCTTTTGGGGCCCAGAACAGGCCTCACAGCTACCACCAGGTGCAGGTGAATCTTCCCCACCCGCTAGCCCTGCCTAGTGGCTAGGAGCGGGTTCAATTCCCGCCCAGTGTCAGGAAACATACCCTGATTGGCCAGCTTGCTAGCGTCTGGGAACTGACAGGTTGTAGACTGGGCAGGCAGGGCCCACCAAAGGATTGGTGCTAACTTAATGAGGTAGGACATTGACTTGCCCAGCCATGACCACAGACCAGCGGCGCAGACAATAGTATCTATTACTCCTGGGAGAGTTATATATACAATTCTGAAAAGCTTGTTGGTGTGACAGAAATTGCGTGATAGTATGAAGCTGTTTCTAAGTGGTGGGGAATTACCACCCAAATCCACATAGAATTAATGATTAACCACCAATGTGGCTTCAGATATCTTTTTGTAAAATTTCCAATTGTAATACCAGGATTAAGCAGAGCAAATAATCCTAACCAAAGCAGCCCAAGATAAATGGCCTGAGACAACATCAACTAATCTTCAGAGTAAAATTCTGGACATTGGGAGGCACCACAATTTTCAGTTTCAAGAATGGGGGAGGAGCTTCAAAATTGGTTGGCGCAAAATTAACATTGGGCAGCACCAACAACAAAGTTCCAACTGCAGGACCCCATCTTCCAGAAATGATTCTGTTGAGAATCAGATTGTACAGAATATATTGCAACAACCCAACCACAGGATGCATTTTTTAAAAGTAAATTAGAACTTGGGATAAATGATTTTTATTGAGTAAAATTTTGGGAGGACTCAACTCTTAGAGTTGAAACAGTGAAAATTATTCAATATATATCAGAAAATTGACTAAGCAATACCACCTGAGTCTTGACCTCCTATTCCTTCCACATTGTCAAGTAAGTATCTGGTCCAGGTTGCAAAGAACCCTTGTGTGACTAGTTTCTGACAACCATGCTGATTGACAAGCTCATATTGGGTGACCCTCAAATTACGCCAATCTATCAATGTCAATTTGAAAAGGGGAACCAGTTTCAGCTGACAGACTAGAGCAGCCATAACCCATTTCCAATCAACTGTTTGATTTAAATCTGTTAACTTGGTCAATTTTGATAAAGGTTTCCCGGCTTTTTGAGCCTTCCTTCTTGGGCAGATAATACCCGGCATGATGGAACCTACCGTGACAGTTGGTATGGTCCAGGGGGAGCTCAGCTGCAGAGGCAGGCATTGGTTTGGGGGTGACAGGTGGCTCCATGTCTATTTGGTAGGCAGGAAGGAAGTTGTATTTCTCTCTGAACAGGTGGGGCTTGGTAATGTACCAAGGGCCTTCTCAGTTGTATCTGGTTCTCTCAGTAGTTCTGGCCAAGGGGTCCCAGGCTAGTATGTTGTTGGTGGTGTAGTCCCTGTACTTGGGTGTTAAGGGGTACTCCATGAAGTAGACAGGACCAAAGGGAGCACCTGGCAGACGGCACGTAGCTGGCGGGTTGTCAGGGGGGTCAGATGATCTTTGAGTTAACTGGCAGATGACAAGAATAAAATATGGCAATAATTGGGGAAACCAATATCTCATAACCTTTATTTAAAAATGACAATGGGGGTTGGTCTTGGCCTGGCAGTTATTTATCCCACACTGCCAGGCTTCACTTCCTGGTTGGGTTTTTGGGCTAAGGCAGGTTGGCATCAGGTGTCTCAGATGGCAGTGTGGCGCTTGGCACTGGCGGTTTGCCACTGGCCGCTTTAGGGTGAGAAGACTTTGAATCCTTCTGTTTATCAATTTGGGTATTGGGTGCCACTTTGGGTTCAGTGCCTTCCCTGGGACTTTGGGGGAGTTCAGAATAACTCTCAGGGAGAAATTTGTCTATTTCACTGGGCAAACTGCCGGTGTCAGGCATTGGCACTGATAAGGAGCACCTTTGGGGGAAGCTTTGAATATAAAATTAGGAAGAGAAGAAGTATATTTTATTGGATAATACTTTAGACTTATATAGCTTTAGCTGTGGCGGAGATTTTAGTTGGATCAAACCCAGGGGCTGGTCATGTGCTGGATGGGTTCGAGTTGCTGGATACCTGGACAATCATGTGATATTGGTTTGCTGCCATTTCTGGTATGTCAAATGGTATATTAGAAAGGCACCAAATTGGGCAGTGACTGGATGTTAGGTGTGATGACAATAGTTGGAATACTTGTACATCCAGACCCTCAACACACCCCCTCCCTTAAGGGGTCACTCAGGTACATCAGGAGGGGGCTTTGTCTTGATGGCTGCTGCCTGATGTTCCTGGAGTTGTTTAATAGTGGGCACCAACTGGGTCAAGTGTTCTCCTTTGCTAGGGCAGAGGCAAGATCTGTGATACTTTTTGGTGATGGGCTCTTTGGCACCCTGGAACTTAACCAGGTAGGTGTTCCTGTCTGGTTGGTATCTGATGATTCTTCCTGGTCCTCTGTGTACTGAGTCTAGCTTCTTTCTGTTCCCAGCTAGGACCCAGACAGGGGAGTTGATGGGGAGTGGGTCCTCTATTGAGGTTACCTTTTGGGTTTTGAGTCTCTTTGTTTCTGCCAGTTTGGCTTTGAGGCGTATGTGTTGTAGAGCTGGTTTCTGTTCTACTGTGAGAGGTTTCCCCGGGGGATCTTCACATATGGTTAATTGTTGTGGGTGACTATTTCTGGCTTATACCTGTATTTTAGTTCAAATGGTGAGTAGCATGTCCCTTGATTGGTACAACCTGAGATACTAGTAATGCATGTTTCACATAGAGTGGCCATGTGTCTTTGGCTTTTCCATCCATTATTTTCTCCAGGGTTCTGATAAGGCTGCCGTTCAGGCGTTCAACTCTGCTGTTGGCCTGTGGCCTGTAGGGCGAGGTTGTGGAGTGTTTGATGTTCTTTGTTTTTAGATTGTTGTTTACTATGTGGCCTGTTAGCTCTTTTGCACCATATGTTATGATGTAGTCTGGAGTGCTGTAGTCCGCTATGATTGCTTTATTGATGAATTGATTTATTGTTTCTGCCTTGTGATCTTTTGTTGCCCAGCAGATGGGCCAACGTGTGGCAAAGTCAATGGCTATAATTAGGAAATGTTGATTTGTTTTGATTTCTGGAAAGGGTCCCACTACATCCAGTCCCCAAACCTTGAATGGTTTGGGGTCAGGTACTGGGTTGACTGTTGGCTGTGGCGCCTTGGTGCTGGCATATTTTTCACACACTGTGCACTTCTTTAAAACATCAATTATGTCTTGCTTCAGGTTGGGCCACCATACTATCTCTTTTAATGTGAGATATAGGTTGTTAGCCTTTATATGTCCTAGCAGACAATGGTGTCTTAGTATAGTGTTGACTGTTTGTGAAAATGGGATGTATGGAATGTGTTTATCCTTGATGATTTGGTATACCATGCCATTTGATACATGGAAATGTTTTTCATTCCTTACTAGTGTATCATGGGTTAGTTGATGTGTGGAGGGATCCTTTCCTTTTGTCTTGTACTCAGTGTTGTATAGGTTGGGCCAGTCAGGATCCAGGTGGTCAGGGTGATCCTCTCTTGGCTGGCATAGCCTAGAGAGAGCATTGCCGTGACCAGCCCTGTCCCCTTTTTGTACTGGATGTCCAGGTTAAGCTTTTCCAGAAAAGACATCCATTTGGCTTGGCGCCAGCAAGTGTGTTCTGAATTTTGAAATAGATTAAGGATTTGTGGTCAGTTAGCACTCAGACGTTTAAGTGTCCTTCAAGATAACATCTCCATTTCATGCATGTGTGATATATTGCTAGCAATTCTTTATCATGTATTGGGTACCTTTGCTCAGTGTTTGTTAGTTTTCTGCTTTCGTAACATACTGGCAGGAAATCTTGCTGCCCTGGCTGGCAGATGTGTAGGACTGCGCCAATGGCAGTGTCACTAGTGTCTGACTCAAGCTTGTAGCACCTGTTGTTATTAGGGTATTGCAAGATTGGTGCTTTGATCAAAGCTTGTTTTAATAGCTGGAAATTCTTGTTGCATTCTGAAGTCCAGATGAATTTCTTTTTGGCATTACCCTTGGTTAAGTCATTGATTGATGCAGTGAGCTTTCTGCAGTCTTTGATGTATTTCCTTAGGTAAGCTACCATACTGAGAAAGCATCTTACTTGTTTCACAGAGGTGGGGTGTTGCATGTTATTTATGGCTTTTATTTTATCTGGGTCTGCTTTGATGTCACTGTCAGAGACAATGTGGCCCAAGAACAGGAGTTCCTTTTCCATAAATTGGCACTTACTTGGTTTTGCATAAAGTTTGTGCTTTGCAAGTCAATCAAGTGTCTTGCGGACATGTGTTAGGTGTTTCTCTTTTTTTTGAAAATATTATGATATTGTCAAGGTAACATAATGTGTTTGAGAGTCTGTTTAGCGCCTGGTTCATCATGGTGAAAAATGTTGCTGGGGCGTTTGTCATCCCAAAATTCATTACTTTACATTCAAACAACCCAAATTGCGTGCAGAACACGGTCTTTGGTATGTCTTTCTCTTTAACTCCAACCTGGTTGTAACCAGATGTGAGGTCAATTTTTGAGAAAATTTTTGCTCTGGAGAGCTTTGCAAATAGGTCTTCTATGAGGGGAAGAGGGTATTTATTCTTTACTATACTTGAGTTTAGTGCTCTGTAGTCAGTAACTAAGCAAAGAGATCATTCTTTCTTCTTTACAAAGAAGACTGCTGCCCCCCACGGGGATTCAGACGGATGAATGAATCCTTTGGCTAGATTTTTCTTGATGTGGGCTTTAAGTGTTTGTGTCTCCATGAGAGAGAGTCTGTAGAGGGGTGCAGGTTTGGGCATGGCTTTGCATAAGTTGATGCCATGTTTGATCTCTTGTTCAGGGGTAACTCTGTGAGTTCTTTCTTGAATACATGAGTGTATTCCTTTAGGAGTGCCGCAAGTTCTGGGCATTGGATCTTTTGTGTTTGTATATTATTAAATTCAGAGTACCTCATTATGTGGAGGGTACTGTCTTTGATTAGGTGTTCAGAGTCATCTTGATTTATGACTTGAACAAATATTGTGTCTCTTATAATGAGGTCATTGGGTTCTTTGAGAATGTTGAAATTGACTCCATTGCATTTTATTGTCATGGTTTTTGTTTTCCAACATACACTGGGGTTCACTTGGGTAAACCAGTCCATGCCTGCTACAATGTTGTAGTTTATGTTGTTCATGACAAGTCTTTTTGATAGACATTTGTATGCCTTGGAGGTCAATTCTGAAGGGTGTTGTTTTGTCTTTGAGTAGAACTTTTGACTTGTCTGCCATTCTGGCATATTTGAAGTTGAATTTGACAACTGGTATTTTAAACTTGGTTACAAAAGGTTTGCTAACCATAGTGTGTTGTGTACCAGAGTCAAATAAAATTTTATGTGTATGAGATTTGTAAGTGCATGGATAAACAAGAAGTTGTGAGTGATCTTTAATTTTTACGGTTATAAAAATGGAGGATTGCGGGACACATGGGATGCAAGCAGCAAAGTTTGTGCCTTGGTACAGTTTCTTGTCAAGTTGGGGGGAGACAGGGGCACTTAAGCCTGTTCCCCCTCCTCTTTTCCCTGTTCCTCTGTTTTGAGACCTTCAAGGTCAGAGAATGTGGGGTCAGATTCATAGTGGGTTGCTACTTCAGCATTGTTAACTTTGGTGGTGCCCTCTTTCTTGGGACGGGAGTGGTCTGCGCTTTGGCTACAATTGCCATTGTTACAATTAGAGTTGCTGTTGCTATGATTGGTATCTTGGCGTGTATTACCATTGGAGTTTTCTCTGCCATTGCCATTTGAGGAGCGGTTGCCATTGCATGCAGCATATTCCATATTTACGCGTTTTTCTACGCTCTTGGCTTCAGCAATGAGTGCAGGCATGGAGGTGTTAGCCTCTGGGCGGATGAGGGCAGCAACAGAGGGTTTCATTCTGTTGATGAATGATGCTCTGGTGTGTACATTGTCAACTTGTGCTGGGTTTTGGATCTTGCAATGTATTTCCTCGAATTCATTGGTGTAAGCTGTGATAGTGGTCTTCTGAGGAAGATTGCTGAGCTGTATTGCAATGTCTTGGAGAGATTCAGTGACGCAGAAATTGTGGGTGATGTCGGCTTTGAACTCTTCCCAGTTGTCAAGCTGGTCGTCAGTTTGTGAGCCAACCCAGGTGGCAAACCAGTTAGTTGTGGCCTCATATAGGCGCTTGCTGGCTTCTTGGACCCATTTTTTGTGGGAAATGCGGCTGGCGCGGAGTTTTGCAGCTGAGTGGTCTAGCCAGTTAATGACATTTTCTTTGTTTTTACCAAAGAACTTGTCAATACCAATGTATTTGGTGTTGGTAACTTTGCCTGCAATGGGCGGTTGTGTGTTTGTTTGTGGTTGTAGAGAGCGACCGTATTGAATTATCTTGGAGCATGCTTTGGGCATGACCAGACCTTTGAATATGGTGCATCCACTAGGAATGTCTTCATTGATGTTGTGGGCGTGAAAGTATGTCTTCCAGGTATCCTGAGATGTGGCCTGGTTGAGTACGTGGGTGAAGGTGGGCGGGCTCTGTTCAGTCATTTTCTCTTTTATCAGTGTGGTCAAAAACTGTAGTGCTACCAGTGATAAGGAGCGCCTTTTGGGAAAGCTTTGAATATAGAATTAGAAAGAGAAGAAGTTTATTTTATTGTATAATACTTTAGACTTATATAGCTTTAGCTGTGGCAGGAATTTTAGTTGGATCAAACCCAGGGGCTGGTCATGTGCTGGATGGGTTCGAGTCGCTGAATACCTGGACAGTCATATGATATTGGTTTGTTGCCATTTCTGGTATGTCAAATGGTATATTGGAAAGGCACCAAATTGGGCAATGACTGGATGTTAGGTGTGATGGCAATAGTTGGAATACTTGTACATCCAGACCCTCAACAGCACCTCGGGAAAATTCCTGGCATCTTGCACTGGTGGTTCGCTTGAAGAATCCTGTGGGACAGCTAAGTTTTCGGGTCCTGGCGGGCTGGCAGCAACTTCATTAATTAGTAGTGGGTTGTTGCGTTCCCAGCCTATGAGTCTGGCAGTCTGTGAAGGGTTTTGTCCAGGGTTCGACTCTGGTTCCGTATTTTGAGATTTAGGAGCATCCAAATTGTCATTCCTGACACCTGGGGCTTCGAACATGTTACTTTCATAACAGCTGGCTTCCTGGACCCCACCAAAACCTGTGGGAGATGTGGCTAGCGCAAAGTTTGGCTGCCAGTTATCAGGCCAGTTTAGAACATCTTCTTTGTTTTTGCCAAAGGATCTTTTGGAGCCCGTGTACTTGGTGGAAGCAAGGTCACTTGTAGGGGGTATGCTGGTAGGGTTTAGGGTATGGCAGTGTTGGATGATCCTGGCACATGCCTTGGGCATGGTGTATCCATCAGACATGATGTGCCCTGCGGAAATATTGCCATTGATGTTGTAGGGATAGAGGGGATGTTTTCTTGTGTTTGTGGGCATGGCCTGGTTGAGAACCTGCACAATAGTAAGTGGACCAACTGTGTTTGGTACTCTTATCCAGGACGGGTCAGAAACGAGGTGCTACCAGGAAAACAAGGCAACCTATGGAGGGCAAATGAAAAGAAAATGAGAGAGGAATGGTTTTATTGAAGAATAGATCTGGCTTTCAATGTGAAGCTGCATGTCTTTTTGGCTCAAAGGCGTATGTTTCTGTTCTCAGAGGTTTAAATTCCTGCACTCGGAGTATTTTTCATCGGAAGGCGATTTCAATGCTTTTTTCATAGGTTCCAACTTTCAGAGTTGGGTTTAAAATGCTCCAACTATCCCTCAAAGTTACTAACTTCCCCCTAAAAGCCTACAACTATAAATCAATGACATTCACGTTTCACCTGTAAAAATATCCACCCAACCCCATATTTCTTTCTAGGGGCTACAGCTTTGTGGGAGGTATATCCTGTAACTTGAGTGAATTCAAGGTACAGTAGGGCTGGGGAGGCCGCAGCTTTTTAAATAGGAATAGAATACTTCTAGTGTGAAATGCTAATGTAAAGTGTGACCGTCCCAGCCCTATGTATTGGCCAGCCAATGCGTTTTGTCCCAGCCCCTCAAAAGTACTGCTGGTTCAGCTATTGCTATTTGAAGCCATGTTTCGATCAAACGAGTTTTTTAGAATTGGTTTGAACTATGCTAGGATTATGGGAAGTAGCCTATACTTGATAGCGTCGTTTGTCTACTTGATCCAAGTAAGCGTTTTAAACGCATTGAAATGTTTTAAAGTATCGATCATTGAAGTTAGGCTTTCTGGGGTCAAGCGTGTTTTAAAAAGGTGTCTTTGTGGGTATATCTTCATTGGTATTCAGTTTATGTTAAGATATATCCGTTAAAATGGCTGGGAAACAGTGAGCTTCCTAAGAGAACTATTGTCTTTATATTATGCTACGTTATCAGTTTTAATCTGGCATGATTATCTTGATGGAAGGACGCAGATCCTAGATAAAACTTATCTTCCAATATTTGTGATCACTTGCCGCAAAATAAAAAGTTGGCCTCGAGAATAGAGCGGAGAAGGTACCTTTCCCTTGCAGACTTCAAGGTGCATCTTTGGCTAATGAGATGACTTGTTTAGACCAAGTTACAATCCACTAATACACGACAAGTGCAACCTGGGAACTTTATTAAAATTGAAAGAAGGCCTAACCTCCCCAGTATGGACTTACCTACTTTTAAATATAAAAAGAAAAAGATATAGCGGTGTACTATGTAAAAGTAGTTATCGATTCAAATGACAAGTTACTTGTGAGATGTATTACGTAAACTGGGTACAGAATATGTACTCTGGTATTTCTCAGCTAAGCATCCCTGCCGCGCTTCGACGGCTATGCAAGAGTTTGAGATTGCCTTACAAAGTTTTTTTAGCTGACAATATAATCATCCAAGGATATCTTGTAGCGGGGAAATGGCGAACAAAAGAAATAAATCATCCGTGGCTGAAAGTTAGGCATAAATACTTTAAAGCGAACGATAAATAGGGTTAAACCTGGAAGCCAAGGTTGACTAAACAATTAAAAGGACAGTTTCCATACAACTGCGAGTGCTAGGTTATGAGATACTAAGAGGGTGTATAATATTTTTGCTTTATAGCAGCTTAATGAATACTTTAACTCAAAAAAGGAGCGACATCTGCTCCGCTATATCTGACGACGTTGTGTGAAGATCACTATAAATCAGGGTAGGTTTTAGAGCAGAAAAGTTGGAATATGTGATGGTTTTAAGAACAGAGGGCTGGCCAGTGAAATAAAAGGCGTAAATTGGAACTCTTGCTGAAAACAAGACCACGATAGCAATGTCTACTTGATGGCAAAAATTGGAAAATAATTAGGATACTTTTTGCGTTCAAATTTTAAACCAGTACAAGCTTACTATAGCTCTTGTTTAACATCAGGAAAAGTTGAGGTATAAAAACTTAAGTTTATTAGTTAAGCATAAGTCATTTCTTAAAATATTGAAATTTAACAAATGACTAAGTATATGAGAATATGTCAGAAAGTGTAAGATTTGCAAGGAAGTTTTATTGATGGCTTTTAGGGAGATGATTGGCGACTATCAACAGCTTATTTGTACTCGATGGCGACTACCTTACCCAACATGACGGCGGTGTTACCGTCAAGGAAGGCAATACGGGAGAGACCCTCGCAGTTCTTGAAGGTGTCGACAACCAGGGGCTGGATGGGCTCGAAGACAACCTCAGCAGCTTCGTTAGCCTTGAGGGAATGAGGGTCTTCAAGCTTCTTGCGACCAGTCTCCTTACCGATCTTCCACTTGATGCCAACAATTTTGCAAGCAGAGCGACCGCAGCGGACAAAACCAATGGGGGAGTAACCCTTCTTGACTTCACCTGGGATATCTAGGGTCTGGATCTGGGCAGTGAAAGTCTTGACGGGCTTCAAGGTCTGATCAGACTTGAGGATCATGACATCACCAGCACGAGGCATGTTGACCTTGTCAAGACCCTTGACGTTCATACCAATGTTGTCACCGGTCTGGGCCTTGTCGGCACGCTTGTGGTGCATTTCAATGGTGAAGACCTTGCCAGTACAAGGGTTGGAAGCAGTGTGGGTGGGAAGGAAAACAACTTCAGAGTTGGGAAGAAGTTTACCCTGTTCAACACGGCCAGTAACGACATCTCCGACACCCTTGATCTTGTAGATACCGGAAACGGGGAGACGCATGGGAGCGTCATCGACACGGGAGGGAAGCTCAACAAAGTCGTTAAGAGCAACCTGGAGGGTCTCGATATGGAAATCTTTGCCACTCTGGTTCTTAACGTCAACACCCTTCCACCAGGTCATCTTCTCTGACTTTTTGAGAAGATTGTCCCCCATCCATCCGGAGATGGGGAGGACGGGAACGTTCTGCTCAACGAACTCTTTCTTCCATCCGACCTTGATCAACATGGAGCGCATCTCATCACGAATCTCGTTGTAACGGTCCTCCTTGTATCCAGCGGTGTCACAGTCCATTTTGTTAATACCAATAATGAGCTGCTTAACACCGAGAAGATTGAGAAGACGGGCATGCTGGCGGGTCTGTCCCTGGATATCTCCAGCCTTATGGTCACCCTTTTGGATGGCGGTGGTGAAATTACCGTCGGCGGGGACCATGAGAAGGGCGACATCAGCCTGGGCGGCTCCGGAAATCATGTTCTTGATGAAATCACGATGGCCGGGAGCGTCAATGATGGTATAGTGCCACTTGTCAGTGAAGAACTCCTTGGTAGTGCAAGCAATGGTGACACCACGCTCACGCTCTTCTTTCTGGCGATCCATGTAGAAAGCGAAGGCGAAGGAAGACTTGCCGAGACGCTCAGCCTCCTGCTTCAGCTTCTCCATCTCACGCTCGGGGATACCTCCGAGCTCAAAGAGAAGACGACCAGTGGTGGTGGACTTGCCGGAATCGACGTGGCCACAGATAACAATGGAAAGATGGTCTTTACCGTCAGTAGCGCTCATTCTGATTATTAGAAAAGAGAAACAGTTTGGCTCTCAATATTCCTCCAAACTATTTAACTCTCGACCCTACTCTGACGATAGTCTATAAAATCTTTTTCCAAAAATCGCCCTCACCTGTCAACTTCCCAGCCTCACCAAGCCCGACCTGAGACCCATTCGAATAAAAAATTCTCTCCTCCCAAATCATCCCATTCATCTCTCGTGTCAAAGATATATTTTTATATAGTTATTTATATCTAAAAAACATAGAATTTTAAGAGGATCATCCAAAGACTTGTCTACTGGTTTAAGTCCAATCAGCCTCATGCAATCTGCCAATTACTTTATCCTCAAATCACACCAAATCAAAGCCTCCTCACTCGCTATCGACCAATCAAACACTGCCATATCTCCTTTTATGCAATCATGTCTCACCCTTCCGTCAAAAGCTTTACTCTTATCTTTATCTCTCTAACCAATCATAAATCGCTATTCCGTGGCCAGGCCTCAATCAAGGCCAAAGTTCAAGGATTTCCAAGCATATTCAAACCATGCATCAGCCATTGGCCCCCTGGCCTGGCGACCCAATCAATTAACGATTACCACCCAACCCATCCATCACCCACCCTCCCCCAAGCTTAGACTTTCGTCTCCCTTGCCGATAAACAAATCCGACTCGCCAGTTGATAACTCCCAAGAACGTTGAAAATCTAACCTTTGATCGAAAATAGCTCCATCTAGGGCTGCTTCAGCTGAGCCCTGAGCAGCTGCAGCCAGTTTCCTGCTCTAGGCCACTCAAATCAAAGATACTTTTAATCCGTTGAAACATTAACCATTCCGTTCTGGCTATACCGGCCCAAAGCCGGAACTAGCCGGGGCCAAACCGAAGCATCCCTAGCTCCATCCAACTTCAAGCCATCATCTCACACCTCTAAAACTCTCCATCTAGATCCAGCCCATTTAACCATACCACCCCAAGTTTTTGTCCACCCCCAACCAGCTTAAAATCCCTAAACAACTCCTTGAAACGCATCAATCTACCCAATTAAATAAAGACTTACTAAACACCCCACCAAATCCAAGAGGTAGTAGAATCAACCCCTCTGCCAAGACACTTCTTATCCATACTCTTCAGCACCATATCCCCATCCCAGCCTCGATTTCTCAGGATATAACCAGCCCTACCAACAAGCATTGAGCACTGGCAATGTACCCGCTCAGGGTTAGATCCCAAAAAACTGAACCAGGTGGGAGGCTTTGGTCCCCCTTCAGCCCTCACCATCAAATACCATCACTAGCAATCCAGGGCCAGCAGCAGGATCAGATTTTTAAGGCAAACCTGAGTATAGTCATCCTCCTCTTATAGTTTCCTATAGCAGCCCAAGAGCCTGGCAGTGTTGCAACCAAGATTCACTCCTCACCTGCTAATGTATCTCACAATACACAGGGGGCGCTTGATGAGCCACCTCATGATGTGTCTAACAGCATGGATCAATCTGATGGCAATGTCAAATTGTGGGCACTTTCTCCTAATTAGGAGCACTGCCAATCTAATACGCTGATCCCTGCGCAAGTTATTCCACAGCCCAAACCTTATATCAAACCCCCCACCATGTCACCCCCTGTGGACTTGTGGCTTCCCTATATGGTATATCAATTATGATGTCCTGCAATAAACTACATCTTATTCTTGCCCTTTTTATTGGACTATTGCTGTCTCCAATCAAATACTAAACTATCATTAGTTCAGCTGCAACACCTTCATGGCTTTCTGGAGCGACCCAAAAGCCTGATAGTAATGTATCACGGTAGGAAAAGTTAATCCCTATACCAGGCTTATCATCCTGCTAAAGGTATCTGCCCCACAAAGCTCAGGGTCTAGGTCTGGCAGCTGTTTCTCCTGTGCCTGAGCTTTTTACCTGATTGCTGGTGTACCCTGTGATGAACCGGGTACACCCATGGGGCGGTCTCATGCCAGCTCACATGCCATTCCCTGACGACCCTGCACAGCTGTATGATAGGAATGAATCTCCATATACTATCCTCTAAACCAGTATACTTTGCATTGGGGAACTGTTCATAACCCCTATCAACCTCTCATCTGCCCAACCACCTACACTAATTTGAATCTATAAGTACCCTAGAGCCTTTCTGATAAAGCCTATACCATATGAACCAGGTTCAGTTGCTGTCAAGACTGAGAATTCAACTCTCAACCGATATCTTTTAATTTGTTGATATTTATGCCAAGACTTCTGTTTGTTTGTTTGTTTTGCCTGTACTATCTTTGGTCACCCATATTTCCGCAAACACTGGACATTTCAGCCCCAACCGGTGTCAGCAAAAGCCCCCAGCTCTGTCTTTCAGGGCCTTACTCCTGAGGATATATTTCTGATCCAAAGTTATGTGTCAATCTCGCTTAAGCATAGTTCCCCTCCCATCTTCTTTCCATAGACTTGGGTATAAGACCCCTCACAGCTCTGTTATTCCAGGCAATTTGATTTTCTCCTGTTTAGGCTCATTGATACAGCTATTGGCTCAGTTTGAGCTGTATCTTTTGTATGTCTGGGAAATGGTGATTTGTTGATGATGGTTGCGCACAGGCCTTGATACAACTGCAACAGTTGTTGGGAGCGTTGCAAGCCTTACAGTTGCTATTGGGGGCATGGCCTAATCCACAGCTTTTCCAAGCATTGGGCTAGCCTTATATGTTGCAACAACCATGGTAGGGGCAGATACAGCGGGTGACCTATAAAAAAGCCATCCTCCAGAAACCAGTTGGATACAGGCTGTATGGCCAACCCCTTTCCAAGAAACCTGCCATACCCGGACATTGTAGGTGCTATTTGAAGAAGGTATGGCTGAAGATTGGAGAATCGGAAGCCAGTCAAGGCGGTGACAGTTGGATAGATGGTCATTGACCACCAGAAGGCTTTGGCGTGGATGTTGTATCCCCCAAAGCTCCCTGCAAAGTAGGTCAGCACGCAGTACAGGGAGGTATACACCTCAATGAACAGGTCAGAATGTGGTGACACAGGGGGAGGCCAGGAACCAGTGTTGGAGGAGTTGAGTTGTCCAGGATCATAGTGATAGTTTTGACCTAGGCCTTCTGGTGAAGGTCCAAAGAATTCTGGTCCCTGTTGATATCCCCCAATTCCAAGGCAAGCTGTAAGCACAGCTGTGAAGATCAGGTGATTCATCTTCCTTGTATTGGAGGTTATAGGCTGGGGCAAACTAACTAAGAGTTGCCTTGGAAGTTGAGAGTTGAATCTAGCTTTATTGAGGGTATTAAACTCAATAATAGCACAAGCTATTACTGAGGAGGGATCCTTTATTTATAGTGCTTCCCACTATGAAAAGCTTTGCAAGTGGGAATGAAAACAAGGGATTGGGGATTCCAAAAGTTTGGAGGATGGGATTGGGAATTGGGGTTGGAGAAGATGATCAAACTCTTGTTCTTTGGCAATCTGTTGTGGGTTTGGCCATTCTTGACTGGGGCCAATGATCTCTTATGGGCATGTGGTCAGGTGGTGGCTACTACTCATGGGACTTCCAGAATCTATTTTTGTCTTAGAAGGCATGGTTTGGTTGGGATCTGGGCTCAACTATGTGACCTGGGTTTCAGAATCCCATTGGTTATGAGAAGAATTGCTGCTCACATTAAAAACTTGAATTTGGCCCTCTTCTAATGAGCAGAGATTATTCTCTAACTTTTCCCTTTTTCCAAAAACCTTTCTGATTGGCTACCTTGGGTGAGAGCTTCTGATTGGCTGGGGAGTGGGTACTGGGACCCAGGGAGCAAGTGGGTGGGTGGCCGGCTAGCAGCAGGCCCGTGGGCAGCTGGCTGGGCAAGTGGGTAGGTGGCAGGGCCCTGGCTGGCGAGAGGCCCACTGGCGGCTGGCTGGGGGGTTGGCAGAGGGTGCCTGCCCGGATGATAAATTGATCTGGTGTTGGCCAGGTCCCTTTTTGACTTCTATTTTATTTTTATTTTCCCCCAATTAATGGGAGAAAATATGCATTAAATTAAGAATTCTTGACAGTGGAATCTCCTATTTCCCTCCAGAATGGTAGCTCAGTAAAAATATGATTTATGTCAGAAATATTCCTGACAAAACCCTCCTCTCCAACCATTGAGAGGATCAACAGAAAGCCTACACAACCTATCTGTGCTAACTTGTCCCGCTCAGTATCTGCTGTGGCCCAGGGTGCTCTCAGGAGATCCTTAAGTCAAGAGAAAGGGCTTGGGCTGAGAGGCTCAGTGGATGCTGGGTGCTATCCTTGTCACATGATCAGTGGCAGTAGCCTAAGGGTGCCATGCTCTTGTATGGGGACCGCTTGTTCAGCGGGCCCTGGTATGATGAGGTAGGCAGATCCAAGTTTTCTGGAACAGTGTGTAGAGTTGCTTTCCACCTTGGCCCTGGATAGGACAATCTTCCCTGGTTGTACTAAGAAACACTCCAAAAAATCAGTCAAACTGCTTAATTATTTGAAGGATCTGGCCCATGCTGTAGACAAGATATTTTTCTTGACATACTCCCCAGATCACCCAGCTTCTTCTGCCCCTTCATGGGGCAAACCCCTGATTGGGTTGAACTGTTTACTGGTTTGGTGCTGGCCGCTTTTGAAAACCATAAAGGACAACCAATACAAAGTAGCCACATTGTCATCCACAATTTCAAATCCATCTGGAGAGAATAGGCCCTCAAAGTCTCTCAAAGGTGCTGACCAATCAGAAGGCAAGCAGGAAATTATTGAGAGACCTTCCAATCTCACTGCCTTAATATTGAAAAAGCCCTCAGCCAGCCAATCAGATCCTTCAAATCTGCCATGTGATCTCTCAATCCCCAGCTCTGATCCTTAGAATTAGCAGGGGAGCCTTTAGTCTCTTGCTTGCGCATTTTCTAACTTAATAAAGTTTGATTTCAGCAAGTTATTCTTGGGGTCCTTCTCTTTAAAATGATAAACATGAGTTCATTACTCCATACACCTTCAAATTTATAGTCCCTCCCAGGCATCTCCCGTGCTTTCTGGTCTTGTCAGGGATCCAACAAGTGGGGGGTTCCTGAGAACTTGCGGGTGGACGGCCTGCGGGCCCCGTAGGGAGAGCCCACCACAAGATTGGGGCTAACTTTACAATATAAGATAACAATTTTCCAAGGAATGCCCAAGGTCTGCTTACAGGCACCATAGAATCAATCAACCCTTTGAGGGTGATATACATCACCCCAAATATCTGGGTGGAGGTGGATTCATTAGTGGCAACAGATTCTTGCAGGCGGTTGGGCCGCGGGGTGAGGGGTGGTGTCATTGGAACCAAATATGCGGGCCGGAAATTATACTTGTCTCGGAATAGCAGAGGGGGCCAGATGATTTTGGTGCCTTCTCTGTAAAGGACTTCTGTCTCTCTAGTTCTAGCTTTGGGGTCGTGGATCAAGATTTCCTCTAGAGTAAACTCAGAATACGCCGGGTTAGGTGGGTACTCAGTGAAATGTACTGGGCCAAAGGGAGCTCCTGGTGGACAGTAAAGGTCAGGCGGCTGGTCCGCGGTTTCTTGGGGTAGGTGAGTGTGGGGTGCAGAGCCGCAAGACATAGGCTGTAAATGAAATAGAACTAAAATCAAATATGGAATAACCTGGTTGAACCAAAGGTTCATGTCACTTTATTGCAAGAATGGCAATGGGCATCTTCCTGGCGGTTCAGGGTATAAGTATGCCCATCTGTCATGGTAAAACTTTCACAAATTCCCTTAGCCTAGGTTTTCCCATTTACCAGGTCTTCCCAGTCTTTAGTGGCATCAATTGTGGGGGTTATTCCATTGGCTGGCTTGAACTGAGAATGCTCAAATTCCCTAGTTGGGTTGTGGGATTGGTCATCTTTGGATGGCCCGCGTTCTATGGGAAGGTTCTCTGTTTCCCCTTCCGCGTGGGCCCGAGTTATTTTGGGATTTATGGCTGGACCCGCCCGCTGATTGGTCAAGTTAACAGGAACCTTTAGCGTGGGAAGTATTGATGTAGGTGAATTTGATTCATCAAGCTTCAAAGGATTTTCTGAAGTTGAATCCTGCTCTGGTTCAAGCCCAAAAAACTGCGGGCAGCCCATATAGTGCCAGGGTTCAAATCCTGTAGTTGAGGCTTTTCAATAAGCATAGTCAATAAGAGTTTGTCACTTGTGACATTGGCCTTCAACGCTTCAAATGCTTGTTGCTGGCTGTCAGTCCACTCAAAGGGGACGTTGCAAAGCAGTTGGACAAGGGGTTCACTCAGTTCAGCAAAATTGGGTATGAACTGTCGGTAGTAACCCATCATACCAAGGAATACTTGGACCTCTCAAAGATTTGTGGGAGGTAGCATCTTATTGATGGCTTTCACCTTATTATTCATGTGGTGGATTCCAGTTTGGGTGTCCTCATGACCTAAGAATTTGAGTTGCTTTTTAAAAAGAGTCACTTGGAGGGTTGAGCTTCAAGCCAGCTTTGCAGATTTTGATGAAGACAGCCTTGAGGTGTTCCAGGTGATTGGTAAAGGTAGCGCTAAATATGGTGATGTCATCAAGGTACATGAGGACACAGGAGAGCTTTAAGTCTTATAGGATGGAATCCATAGCCCTTTGAAACGTAGCCGGGGCATTTCAGAGTCCTTGGGGCATCCAAGTAGGTTCATAGAGCCCCTCAGATGTAATGAGAGCAGCCTTCTCTTGGTCTTCTGGTGATAAGTCAACTTGCCAGTATCCAGAGGCTAGGTCCATGACCAAGAAAAACTTGGAACCACCCAACCATCTGAGAGCATCATCAATTCTGGGCAAGGGGTACAAGTCTTTTTTAGTGAGCGAGTTCAGGCGGCAGTAGTCCATTACAATGTGATGTCCTCCATCTTTTTTCTTGAGGATCAGTAAAGGTGAGGCCCAAGGACTTTGAGAGGGAGCCAAAATTCCAGCATCTAGGAGTTGTTTAAGCTCCTTAGATACCTGGGCATCCTCTACCCTACTACAGAGGTATGGTTTGGCACAAAAAGGAGGTGCATCACCAGTATCAATCTGATGGATGACCCCTTTAGCTAGGACATAGTCCGTAGGTCCAGAGGCAAAGATGTTGCTAAACTTATTGAGCAGTTCCAACATGTCTTTTTGTTGGATGGGTGACAGTTGGGGGAAGTTGGCAGCGGTGAATAAGGAGAGAGCTTGAGGATCATCTTCAGGTAGATTGAAATCACTGAAAGTTCCGAAAGGGTATAGGGATGACACTTGTTCTGCTCCCAGTATATGACCATGCCCTACAACCTGGCCCTGAGACACATGCATGGGTAGGGCTATCAGGTTGGCAAGCAACAGTTGTATAGACTCTTTTTGAGTTCAATCTAGGATTCCTGGACACAGTTGGGGTTCTTTACAGCTTAGGAATTCAGGTAAGTAAAGTTCCAGGAATGACTTTTTGGGTAGTTCATAAGAAATCTGATAGTCAAAGACCACTTGGGAGCCTGGAGGGATGATGATAGCCGCTGGGGCAAGAAGAGGTACACCTTACTCTGCAGGACAGGAAGAAGGAGGGGTGCACATGTTGGAAGAGTGGGTCCTATACTTGAGGGAGAAGATACCTGCAGGGTACTCAAGCATACAAGTTTTGAGACGTTTTCTGAGAGCCACAGAAGTTTATCAAAAATCAAAGGGATCTCATATCCTAAGAGTGATTGATATCCATCTTGCAGGTTTACAATTCTGTTATACTCACGGAGGAATTGTGTACCAACCAAGAGGTAGTAGCTTTTGTTCTCAAGGACAACAGCGGGGGAAGCAATGAGGAGAGTCCCAAACCTCATGGGTAGGGCAGAGTAGGCACCAATGGCTTGAGTTTGTGCCATGCCAGTGGTACCATACAATTGAGTGTAATTGAGGTCAGGAGTGTCAGGATTTACAATTCTTCCTCTCTGGAAACCCAGGCCCAGGAGCAGGAATCAAACCCTGACCCTGGATTCCCCCGGGCTGCTGGGCCTGTGGACTGCGGGACCGCCTGCCTGTGTATTTTGGGAATCAACCCCCCGCAAGCTGATACCAAGAACTTTGACCCATGCAATGAAACAGGCCAAACCAAGGAAATCATTGCACCAAAGAGAAGACTAATCACAGCACCTAATGGAGGCACTGAAGCGGCAACTATTAGCTTCATGAATTCAAAGTCTACACCAGTGACCAATGAAGAGCCGTCCCAGGAAAGAGGCACAGGCCCACGGCCCAGTCCAATGACCACAACTCTAAAGCAAGATAATCAGGTAGCCAAATCAAGATTCTTGACCAATGAAAGAACTCCTGGATTGGGTGCCATTTCGCCACCTTTGAACCCAAGCACCCAGATCCCCTGGACTCAAATTTCACAATATCCTGAAGAAACCCCCATGGAAAATGTTAAGTTTGGAAGTGGGGTGCTATATAGATCCAAGGAACCCACACTCCAAACTTATTGCCATTTTTGAATAAAGGTTATGTTATTTTGGCTTACACAGTAACTGACTTATTTTGTCTTTGCCATCTATCAAATCAGTACAAGATCATCCAGTTCTCCTTCCCCTCTGCCCGCAGATTTCTGTCCTCCAGGTGTCTCCTTTGGACCTGTCCACTTCACAGAGTACCCTCTGAAACCTGAATATAGGAATTACATACTGGAAAAGATCCTTGAACTAAATCCCTTGGTCTGCATACAATCCAAAGTTAGATACAACTGTCAATGTCCTTGGATATTCTCAACACCCAAGTTGTTTAGAGGCAAATTCAGCTACCTGCCTGCCTACAAGCTCCACATGGAACTGTCTGTGACCCCCAAGCCAATGCCTGCTCCTCACCTGGCCTACCAACCAATCATACTGGTAAGCTGTTTGGGATTGAGTACATCACCCTCACAGGGGTGATTGTCACTATAATCCTGGCTGCCAGCTTGTGGTCCTGGGTGGGGAAGTTCTTCTCCTACCTCTTTAAGTTAGCTCTTCTCTTGTGGTGGGCTTTATCTGCAAAAAACCCAGCCTGTTAGAGTGAAATGATATGCAGCATGATTCAAGGAAATACAATGAGGATATAATAAACAAATTTTGAGTTGCTTGGCTAGCAAGAGACCAAATTGGGAGGACGGTTTCAACATCTTGGATCCAATGGTGGTATAGCAAAAGATTGAGGTCAAAATTTTCAATAAGCAAATGACTTGCAAGGGTAAATTAGAGAAAGAATTGGAAGGCGTTGGCATGTAGAGGGCGGGCCAGGTTGCGGCCATGGAGTTGAAAGCCACCTTGACTGCCAAAAGGCTAATCTTTCAAGGACAGGGGCAAACAGCCCCAGATAAGCCATCATTTTGGGATACACTTTCTTTTATTTCAAGGGAAATTAAGCTATCTAGAAACAAGTTTCTAGAGGGGAATGAGAAAGTCTTAAGGGAGTTCAGGATGGGAGAGGAGGGGGTTCTGTGGTATCTGATTGGCTGGCAAGAATATTTTCAGCAGTTGAAGGTCCTGCATTGGAATTTGAGTCAATGCTGTCATAATTTGCAAAACTCTGGCGTCCAGCGTGTTGAGCGCTGCCATCCCCAAATAGAGTATAACACTTAATTTTCTTGTCATAATTATTTGGGAAAAAATAAGGCAGGTCCAGATTTTCCAGGGCTATTTGGGAGACCCCAGCTTTGAACCGTTTTTTGTCTATGACAGCATTTAAGTTGTCTATTTCTTTCAAGGGTTTGGCTGCAGTTCTTTGCTGGTTTCTGGTTTTACGAGAACACACTATCCCTTTCATTTGATTTTCTACTGTAACACAGCTCAAGTGATCCCCAAACCCAACAGGCCAGATGCCTAAGACTGAATCCCTGACACCTGGTGTCCTCTTCAGCTCCGGCTCTTATTACCAGCACCCCTGCTGCCTGTTATTTACTCCACTTCTGTCCACTGTCAATAAGCCATTCCTGGGTGATTCTTGCTTGGGAGTTCAAAAGTGTTTCTTCTTGGATTAAGTCTGTGGGTTTAACTTCCTTGCCTACCATACTTTTTGTTTGTTACATCACACCAGAGTTGTGAAAGGACCTGTCTTTCTCTGCTTGTGTTGCAGTTACAGATCCCCCTTTTTGAAGGATGATTGGGAGGGACTCCCTGCTTGTGGATTTGGCCTTGCCCATCTCAGTAAGCATCTAGTTCTGGCCCCAACCTATGAAGACTTCTCAGAAGAAGTACCTCCTTTTACAAGACTTGACTCCCCCAGTAGTGTTGCTCTGCTGACTGCACTGCAGTTGCTAGATCCTCATATGGATCTCAAATCTTAACAGGAAAATCTCACCTCATGCAGCCACACCTCTGGTTATTAACATTTGTGATTCTGATGGGTCTGAACACCTTCTTTTAAAAGGTTGCTGCCCCCTCCTCTCTTTGGTCCCCCTTTAGAGCGGCTGTCCCAGTGATTCAATGAATGACATTCTGATAGTTCATCTTGCCAGAATAGGAGTCAAACTTAGTTGGTTTAACCCCCCTCTCTCACACCAGCTCCCTTCCACATGTATTATTGTATGTAACAAAACTGTAGTTAGAACATCATTGGGTCAACTTGGAGCTAAAAATATCATTGGTTCAGTTAAAATGGTGACCAAGGTCCAGGTTATCAGCCAAACATTGATTTCTTGTTCTAAACTCTCCTTGGGGAAGAATATGAAGAGGGGAAATTAACAAGGATATAGAAAGCTCCTGTCAGGGATTCATTTGTTGGGGAGCTTTTCTCTAATTGAATAGAGAAGGGCTCCCAAGTTAAACTTAACCAGAGTGGATCTTACTGGGGTTCCTATCATTAGCATATGTAAAATGTGACCAAATAAGTGAAATCTTTCCAGAAAGGGAGTGAAGTGGTTTAATAAGTAGTAGACACTGGTGTATCCCAAGACCAACCAGGAAGCCTTGGGATGCATAATAGGAGGGAATCAAGCGGTTTCAATTTAGGGGCATGTCAGCAGTGTGGACCAAAATGATACCAAATAGATTCTTCAGTTTTATTGGTTGGAGTTGGTTTGGGGGATTCAAAGTTCACGTTTTCCTGGACATGAAAAAATTAACAAACAAAAATCCCATACCAAGAGAATGAGCTTCATGCTGTTGTAGAGAGGACCTAATTCATCTACTAATCAGGATTTAGAAGTTTGAAAATATAGATTTATTGGAGTATAGACAGGAATAAAATTATTGGAGCAATTCACTCAGAAGGAAATTTTCAGCTTAAATACTGAAGTCAAATGAAGAGAGGGGCATAGTGGTTACCAGGTGATCCTTCAAGAGTAATCAGAGAAGTATTGCCTTGCAGGACTGCAGCAGACTGCAGCCTGCAATGCAAGAAGAAGTGAGGTGGATTCTTACATTTGCACTTCAGTATTGTACTGCACTATGATTTGAGTTGATTCCTGGGGTTGGATGTGAGATAGTTCTTTGGCTTGGTTGGTGTGCTTTCTTTGATTGGCTTTGTGGATCCCTTATTAATCAATTGGAGTGTTTTCTTCATTTAATTTTGGATTGATTGGCTGTATTGTCTTTTTTGGAGCCAATTTTAAATGCTTTATTGTTGTTGTTGCTGTTGATGTAACTATCTTCTGAAGTATTTGAAATTAAATTTAGACTAGGATTTATATTGTGGTTTTTGTTTTTACACTGGCTTTTGCATTTGTTTTTGCTGTTAAAACACATTCTCTAACTGATTTTGAATGTATTTTTGAACCAATTAAATTAAGTAATTGATTAATGTTGGTTTCTGTTTTTGCATTTAAAAATGCAATTTTCAATTCTTTGTGTGTTCCCAGAGACTCAAAATTTGAGAGTTTTGATTTTATTTTTGGGAAAGGGTTGAAACCCTACAACGCCTTAGGCCTTATTCTGGGCACTGGGGACCTAGGACATTTTCTGCTGTCTTTTTTAAGCACTTGAGATAAATATCAGACTGGATTAAACTTTGCATGACCTGAACTGCTTTTAGAAAATCTCTTGGTTGAGGGAAAGGGTCTGCTCTGTTAGCCCAGTAAATGTAAAGCTTATACATTATAAGGAACTTGAAAAGAAGAAGTAAGGTAACTTGGTGAAGGAGAAGTCTGTGGGCTGAAATTTTACCAGTTAAAATATAACCACCAATCTGGAAAACTTGGCTAAAGGGTTGAAACTCCTAAAGAAACCACCATGTAACTCATGATATAAAATATGGTGATAAAGTAAATAGAGGAGACACATAGTGTCAGGGAATCATCCTTGGGTGACCAGCCCATCAGAATCAGGGATAGGACAGGCTGAAGGACAGACAGGTAAAGTTCATCATATGATAGATTCCAACTTGAAAATGTACAGCAAATATTGTCCTACCTGTGACCATACAATAGTCACTTTTATTATTTAGCCAAATAAATAAGCCAAGATATACAATAGTTTTCAAACCTGTTGAGATAAACATATATTAGTCAGTTTAGAGCGCATGAACTCAGTCTAAAAATGAAATAAAAAATTAAGGAATTTATATTAAATTACAATAGATTTGGATCCACTTTGATTTTGTTTTTAGACTGAGTTCATGCATTATAAACTGACTAATATACATTTATCTCAACAGGTTTGAAAACTACTGTATAAAGCTTTTCTGTTTTTGTTGTTTATTCAATGTAGATAGGTTTGACTGGAATCCTTTGGATAAAGATTTCTGGAAACTTGGTATCTATATTTAATAAAAGAATATAATATGGTTTGTTAGTTAGGCCATACTAACTGGTAAAGTTAAAGCAAGATTGGACAAATCAATCTTGGGGACTAGGCATCTTGAAATTGGTTTAATTAACCCCAAAGATTGATTAAAATACACCTGTGTATATAATTAAGGAGGATTTAATTATGTTATTTTAATTGCCTTGACTGTGTCAAGAAGTTTGATTGAGGTTAACCAAAAGTAACCCCCAAATTGTGGTTTAAAAGCGCCATTTTGTCAAATTTATTAGGTTAAAAGCGCTGTCACATGCGCCAAATTGATTTTGTCAAAACAACAGACTTGACCTGCCAGCAAGGTTACAATTAAACAGGTTTGTGACCCGCAACCCAACTTCCTAGTGACTTGGAGTCAAACTAGCAAGTTGACTTGAATTTCCAAATCCAACAACATGAACAAATGATGATCCCCTACAATGGATACCTTGATTTGGTGCTTTACTCATTAAAAGGATCAAGTCACCCCCTTCACCATCCCACTGTGTGATCAACACTATCATGTTCCTACTATCCACAATTCACAGTGACTATATAATCCATACTCTCTATAAAGATTATCATCTAGTTTTCAAATATTTTCCTCCTTGTAACTTGCTAAAATAGCACAGTTACAACATTGGTAGCAGAAGTAGATTTTACATCCTACTTTATCCCTCAAAATTCTGCCTGTTATCTGTAATTGCTGCGGTCAACAAATCTACAATACAATCATGTCTGGCCTTTCAATGGAATGGACGTTGTACACACCTGGTACCAAAATACCCAACATGTTTGTGTTGTACCAGAGCATGGTGATACCAATGTCTGCCTTCAACGCCTTGTTGGCACAAGGTTTCTTCCAAGAACCTGCTGCTGCCCCTTGAGTGACAAACAAAAACATTATGCCAGCCCACATAGCCCAAAGACTTTGAAGTGCTGCCTTAGAACCATTTGCTGGAGTCAATAAAAATAACACCATGGCATGGATCCAATCTGCCCAGAGTAAGCTGGCACAAATTGAATACCCACAACGCTTCTGGATTGTGGAGATCTCCATTTGACTTACCCACAAGGAAGGCACCTGGTGCAACAAGTGGCACAAAAATCACGTCAAGAAGGACTGGGACACATTCAAGCAGGACTTATTGGCAAGGTTTGTGCTGAAGAAGACTGCCCTCATGATCATACACCAAGTGAAGAATCCCACCCAAACAGGCACAGTAAAGGAGCTCACTTGGGTATACAAAGAACTCTGCCTATGTGCCCCTCAGACATGGTCTTTGATACCCCAGCAAAACATCCCATGTACTACAACACACTCACATTGCACATGATGAGAAACATCAACCTGGACCAAGTGATCAACCTGCAGGGCCTTTACTGTGAGGCAGAGAAGGAAAAACAAAATCTAATGCTCCTCATAAAGCACAGACTGGGAAAAGAGAGCAACCCAAGGACTCTCACCCAGCTGGACGCTCCAACCGCCCTCCACCTGGGAACAACAACAACAATCATAACTCAAACCATAAACCCACTGGCTTGAATGGCCATGGCAATGGGAACAATGGACATTCAAACCATACCCACTTCCAAGTCACCACCACACAAGACAATCAGGACAAGGGAAAAGCCCAGGGAGAGCACTAAGAAAGCCAAGCTCTCCCTACACAGCTCCTGACTTGCCCAATGATGAGTACCAACCCAAGGATGTGGATCAGTGTCCAATGATTCAGGTGCCTTTGGAAGATCTAGCACTTTCCACCATCACCAGACATCCCAATAAACTGATGTCCTATCCTTTCTGCTTTTTCATATACACTGGCTCAGCGCTCCTGGACTCAGGCACAGATCAAACACTTGTCAACAGCAACTTTGTGGACAGGTTCAGACTAACCATTAATCCTTTTAAAATTAAGAACATGGTTTTAGCTGAACATCACATTGATGTGACACAAGAGACTGCCCTTTCTCTATTATGCTAGAGAACCTGCACTCCACCATTCAGGGACCCGTCATTGACTTACCAAAATTTGACATTGTACTTGGACTAGACTAGCTGCAAAAAACCAACCCTCACATAGACTGGGTCACCTAATTATTGACCATCAAGTGCAAAGAGATCAACTACCAGATCTACCCTGACTTGGTGGACCAGCTCCTATTTAATCACGTCTTTGTGAGCATTACAGAAGCCCTTGACAAAAAGGAGAACCTCAAGGCAATTTAATGGGACTCCTGCCAGTACAAGATTATACACTTCAAGGACCACTTTGACACCACCACACCTCAGGATCAGGAAATTGTGGCCTGCAATCCAGAAATATTCAAGAAGGCTCTACCAGGGTTGCCATCAGAAAAACACATACAGTATTCCATCCAACTCAAGAGAGCCATACCTAAGGTGCAACCCATCTACTGCCTTACCCCAAATAAGAACAACACACTACGCTCTTATCTCAAAGAAGTGCTGGAAAAAGGACTTATCTGTCCCTCAAAGTCTCCCTTTGGTGCTGCTGTATTCTTTTTGGAAAAGAAAGACAGGTCCTTTTGACTGGTTACAGATTATTGATCCCTAAACAAAGTAACCATCAAGAATTGTTAT
Organism: Entomophthora muscae; assembly: GCA_014839935.2. NCBI lineage: Eukaryota > Fungi > Entomophthoromycota > Entomophthoromycetes > Entomophthorales > Entomophthoraceae > Entomophthora > Entomophthora muscae. The sequence continues at coordinate 347,640 of QTSX02002207.1, forward strand.
CTGCTTCCACTCATTGAAAATCTCTTTGAACCTTGAGTGGAGCAACTGTCTTCTACAAGATTGACCCAAAGGCAGGCTACAACCAGATTTTTATCAAGGAGGAAGAAATACCTAAGACAGCCTTCTGCACCAAGTATGGGTCATACAAGTGTGTTGTGCTCAACTTTGGGATTATAAACACACCATCAACCTTTGTTATCTTTATTAATGAGTGTCAGGATTCACCTTTTTCTTCTTAGCTGCTACTCTGTTTTCTATACTTATTTGTCCTCATTGGCTCTTAAGTTTCTCATGGTTATTCTATATTAGCTTATTAATGTTCCCCTCTTTCCCCCCTTCATTTTCCATCTTTGGGTTCATAATTGAGTTTTTTTAAAGCTTAGTTACTGTAAATTCAGAACCTGAACGTGAAAAATGCAGGTTTGTCAAATCCTTGGTCCAAATTTTGAATCATTTTTGCAGGATGGCCTTTTTTTAATTAAATTGATTTTTTTGAGTATTTATTTGAATATTTGAAAATGCGGGAACTCATAGACACTTTGCAAAGTTCAAGTTGAACTGCATATTTTCAATGGACAAAATGAATTAACTGGAATCAGATTTGAAGCGTTCAAATCCATCAGCCATTTTCATTAAGTTTACTATGTTTTTTGAAATTGCGGGATTGTCAAATCCAAGAACCAAATTTCAAATTGCTTTTGAATGCCACTAGTAAACTCAGATATTAATTGCGGGAACTGGAATCCAAATTTAATGTACACTAAGCACACTAGGAAACACCAACCCAAATAAAAAAGCTCCACCACAACTAAAATCAAACTAAAAATTCAATCTCAATAACCATAGTTAGACACAAAAAGTTATTAAACTTTAAAATCATCCAAACCCAGAAAGTATACAATATTATTCACTTCAAATCACAGATATAGAAACTCTGCTACTATTCAAGGCTAAATCAAGAGAAAAAAACTACCCACAACTAAACCAATAACTCCAAATAAATATATATTTAATCTAAAATATATTTTTATTTTATTTTTATGGACCATCAATTGCATTCTCAACCCGCTCCTGCACCAGCCCACAGGGTAGCCCGTCCACAAGGGTGTCCCAGAGGGTCTAAGAACAGACCCAGAACCCAACTTGAGGGGAGTCATGCCAATACACAGGCCTCCCAAGGTGTCATTGCCAGCCAATCACCTCTTGCATCCCAAGCCCAATCAACCAGCCGGAATCCCAGACAGAAGCCACTCTCAAGGCCTGCCACAAAAGTCTCCTACACCAGGGTCACCAGGAACACTGAGGTTACTTATACCTCCACTGTGTACCCAATTGTCACCCGGCCCCACACTCTTAACCCAAGAGTTGCTACTTCCTGCCCCCGCATCTTTGACACCTCCTATCAGCCATTGGCCACAACTGAGGAACCATCTGCGCCTATTGTGTATTCAACCATTGACCGCGCCACTGTGAGCAAGCGTGATCCCACCTCTTACACAAAGGTCCCCGTCCCCTGTGTTGAGCCTGGTAGCCAGGATGCTATGGTACCTGTCAAGGGCCAGCGTTGATTGACAGATAGTGAACATGAAGCTCTCCTCAACTGCTTGAGCAGGGGAATGGCAATTTGGGATATTGCATCCCAATTTGGTGTCACGGCCAGATACATTGCCAACATCAACACCAAGTATGGCAACACTGGGCAAATTGCCAAATCCACTAAGGCTAAGTGGCAGCCCAAACTCTTTCAGCCCATTCATATTGATGCAATCAAGCAGTGGGTAGCCAAGGATTGCCACCTGGACACACTTGCTGTTCAATCAATGATTGCCACAGAGTTTGGGCTTCCTGTTTCTAAAACCCTTGTTTACAAAGCAATGGTTGATTTGGGCTTCTTGTGGAAGGTGCTCAGAGTTTCTCCTTACAATAGGAACAGTGAAAAGACCATCAAGGATTAACGCATTTATGCCAAGACATATCTGGCAATAAAGGAGACTAGGAATGTCCAGTTCTTCTATATTGACAAAATTGTTGTTTTCCTCCTCACTCAGGTCTAGGCATGGATGGGTTGAGAAGGGATCCAAGGACGGCATAGCCCATTGTGCAGCTGTTTGTTCCCAGACCTATTCCATGGTAGCGCTTCTTGGTCCTTGCGGGTTGGACTAGTATCAGATGATTAAGGGCTCCCATAACAGCAGGACCTTTCTCAATTTTCTCCTAGCCATCAAGGAGTACTTTTGGATAAATTACAGCGGCACAACCAACGTTGTTGTGCCTGATAATGTTGGGCTCCACAAAGTGGATCTGATTGTGTTCAAATCCCCCCATCAACAAAAACAGCCATTCTGCCAGCCACTGCCTTGCAGACTTCCCAATGAGACTCCTCTTCTTTATGCCTTATTCTCCATTTCTGAATCCAATTGAGGAGATGTTTTGTTGGATCAAGAATAAGGTGAAACAAGGCCTCTCTCAGGACACAGAGGATCTCTTCAACATTCTCAAGATCAGCCAATTTTCAATGCCACCTGATGTGGTGGCGGCTTTCTATGAGCACTCAGAATCCTTCCTCCCAAAAGCCCTGGCCTCCGAGCCAATCAGATAAATTGGCGCTCTGGGTTTTATTTAGTTTGTTTTTATTAGGACTCAATAATTATTATTTATATATAATAATGTGACGTTTGAATGTATTATAGACATATAAGAATACATAGAAAAGGTAAGTAAAATTAATTAAACTAGGTATGA